>JASPKZ010009803.1:2060000-2142500 GCA_030220185.1 Diploptera punctata
AGGAAAATCAGAAGGAAAGGACCCTGTTCGTAGACCAGAGAATTAGGTAGGAGAATAACATTAACCATGATTTAGAGAGAAAGAGAGAGAGAGAGAGAGGGAGAGAAGGAGAGGGACACAGAGGGAGGGACGGAAAGAGAGAGAGAGAGAGAAGAGAGGAACTCTCTTTTCCTCTCTTTCTCCTTCTCTTTATCTTCTTCTTCTTCTCTCTGTTTCTCTCTCTTACTCTCTATAACTTCCTCCTCGAAGAGAGAGTGAGAGAGATAGAGTAGGAAAATCACAGGGAAAACACCAAGTAGGAAGGCCAAAAATGAAGTGGGAGAATAACATTATCCATTAATAGGAAACTAGATTATACAGGGATGATTGGAAAACAGTAGCTCGAGATAGGGAACTATGGAGAGCTTATGTCCATGCTGCCACGAATCCATGTGTTCGATAGTGCCATGAATTAGTTTATTATTATTATTATTATTATTATTATTATTATTATTATTATTGTTATTATTACACTGAGCAAAAAAAATAAACTTTTTTTTTTGTCTCAGAAAGAAAACATGTGATTCTGATAGTATTTTTTGTCCTGAATTCAAATATGATATCAGTTTTTCTCCATCACGCAAGGTTTCCGAGAGACAGGAATTTATAATTTCAAACACTTTAATATTTTCAACATTCGTAACTACACAATATTCGAACATTCGGACTCACCTAGAAAGTAAGCAATGACGATTTTCTGCTATATTTCGCCTATGGAGCATCCCTCTTGATGGTCCAACAATAATCGGCCAGCATATTAGGATTCCATTTGCCTTGATATCTCTTTTCCATAGCTGAAATCTCCTGAGTTAGCTCATTTGGTTTTATTTCACAATGGACAAATGGACGAAAAAAGTTTATTAAAAAAATAATTATTTAAATCCATTAATTGAAATTGTAATAAAAAAAACCTGTGGGTGATGGAGAAATTCCGAATACATATTTAAAAACACGATAAAAAAACTGCATTAAGTACAACTATTGGTACTCATGAGACAAAAATCATGTTGACCAGTGCAATTATTATTACCTGGTCTACATTAATGAACATTTTAAAAATAGAATAATGGAGCATGATACATATGAAGGTAAAAATAGTGTTGTTGAACTCT
Organism: Diploptera punctata; assembly: GCA_030220185.1. Classification (NCBI taxonomy): domain Eukaryota; kingdom Metazoa; phylum Arthropoda; class Insecta; order Blattodea; family Blaberidae; genus Diploptera; species Diploptera punctata. The sequence goes on from JASPKZ010009803.1 coordinate 2,061,152, forward strand.
AAATAAACCTATATGAAACTGTGGAGATACTGTGCTTTGATTTCCAAGTACTCTTGGCGGTATATTTACTGGTAACATCTCTTTTCCGCACGAATACGCGCCCAAACAGAGCGAAACAGCTGGAAAGTGAAATGAGAGAAGATTAATTATGTCCGATGATCGCTGATAAAATTAATTATATAATTGTACGTTAAGACCCTTATGGATATTAATGAACAGGCTACAGTAGATATCCAATTGCGTTTATTTCCATTTTAATAAATCGCCGAGATAGGAACTCAATACACTTGCAAGATTAACCTAAAACATTTTTGATATGACCCCAAATTACGTAAGTTAATAATAAGTTGAAATTTCGCCAATTTTACCCGATATTCGATAACGTGATCTCGTGACTCCAGTGCACAAATTTTCTCTCTTTCTTTCATTTTTTACATATTACTCAAGGGGTCAGGTAAGGATGCCCGCTATCTCCTGCACTGTTTAGTATATAGGCCTATATATGTATATAGACGAAATCATTGTACAATAGCAATCAAGTTTAACCACAGATTTTAAAGTTGGCAATACATTTCTAAATACCATATTGCTTCCAGACGATCAGGCAATCGTTAGCTCCTCAAAAAAAAAATACAATTAGCAACGTATAAATTAAATTAAATAGCAAATAAATTTGAAATGGCGATAGAAAAATTGAAGATGTATAAAGCATTAGGTTCGGATGAGATCCCAGCAGAACTGATAAAATCAGGGGGAGAAAAACTGATGGACAAGATACGCCGCTTGCTTAGTATGATTTGGGAAAAAGAAGCTCTTCCAGATGAATGGAAAGAATCGATTATATCGTACCAATTTATAAGAAAGCAGATAAAACTGATTTCAACAACTACAGGGGCATCTCATTACTTTCAACTTCGTATAAAATTCTAACAAGTATATTAGTAAGCAGACTTACTCCCTACATTGATGACGTTATAGGTGATCAGCAATGTGCATTTAGAAGAAACAGGTCTACAACAGATCAGATTTTTAGTATAAGTCAAATTTTAGAAAATAAATGGGAATATAATGGTACTGTACATCAACTATATGTAGACTTCAAAAAAGCATATGATTCAATTAAGAGGGAGAAGTTATATAGTATCCTGCTGGAGTTCGGAATTCCTAGAAAGTTAGTTAGACTTATACGAATGTGTCTAAATGGCTCAAAGAGTAGGGTGCGTGCAGGCAAACAGTTTTCGGACACCTTTGAAATCCAGAATGGGTTGAAGCAAGGAGATGCACTATCTCCTCTACTATTTAGTGTTGTACTAGAGCAAGCCATCAAATCTTTAGAGGTTGAGGAAGGCCAACAACTCAATGGTATTAATAAGCTTGTTAGTTTATGCTGATGATGTAGTACTACTGGCCGATAGCGAGGAGATACTAAAGGACAACACGCACACACTATTGAGTAACACTAAGAAATTAGGACTGGAAGTAAATATCAATACAACTAAATAGCATATATGGTCACACGTAGAAATGTATTATATAATGGAAATGGACAGGTAATGATAAATGAGGGGAATTTTGAGGAAGTGGCTGAATTCAAATACCTGGGAACAATGATCGCAAATAGGAATGAGATGCACAAAGAAATTAAACATAGGCTCAATTCTGGAAACGCGTATTATTATGCATTGCAGAGACTTTTGATGTCCCAACTTCTTTGAAAAAACGTTAAACTGAAAATATATAAAAGTATTATTCTACCAGTTATATTATATGGGTGCGAAACATGGACTCTTACTTTAAGGAAGGAAATGAGATTACGAGTATTTGAGAATAAAGTTCTTAGGGAAATTTTTGGACCACAGAGATATGAACAGACAGGTGAATGGAGAAGACTACATAACAATGAACTACATGCTCTTTATAGGAAGCCAGATATAATAAGAACAGTTAAGTCTCGTAGACTGCGATGGGCAGCACATGTTGCACGTATGGGGAATGAAATATGTGCATGGAAGCTTCTTTTAGGAAAACCCAGAGGAAAAACGCCCAGTTGGTAGACCAAGAGTAAGGGGGAGAACGACATTAACTATGATTTGGAGGAAGTAGATTATACAGGGAATGATTGGAAAGCATTAGCTCAGGATAGGGATGTATGGAGAGCTTATGTCCGTACGGCCTTGAATCTACGGGTTCGATAGTGCCAGTGAGTAAGAGTATATGTATATATATATATATATATATATATATATATATATATAGACGAAATCATTGTACAATAGCAATAAAGTTTAACCACAGATTTTAAAGTTGGCAATACATTTCTAAATGCGATATTGTTTGCAGACGATCAGGCAATCCTTAGCTCATCAGAAGACAATTTACAAATAGCGACGTATAAATTAAATGGAATAGCAAATAAATTCAATATGAGAATCTCTGAAAAGTAAATCGAAAGTAATGGCATCCAACGGGAAAGACCACATGAGGTGTAAAATCAGCATTGATAACTGTACGATACAACAGGTGAACAACTTCAATTATTTAGGGTGCAATGTATCAAACCGCCAGAAGGAAGATATTAATATTAAATTAAATAAGTTTTACAGAATGTGTGGCGCTATAAAACAGACACTGAAAAATAAAATTTGAGGAGCACACAATTAAAATTTTACATAATTATGGCAGTGCTTGTCTTAACATATGCAAGTGAGAATTGGACTCTTAACCGTTCAGACAGAAGAAAAATAGAAACTGGAGAAATGAAGTTGTTACGCTGAGTAGCAGGTGTGACAATTTTGGACAGAAAAAAGAAATTATATTAGAAAATATTTGATTATTTTTAATTTAACAAAGAATTGACAATATGAGAAACAACTGGTATGAACATGTTGAAAGAATGCCTGCAGATAGAATCCCCCAGTTGTTATTAAAGTACAAACCAACAGCACCAATCCCTCAGCTGTTATTAAAGTAGGCCTACAAACCAATAGGACTTAGACGTGTTGGACGCCCTATTAGTGGATGGGAAGATTCATTAAATCCCGCTTGATGTGAAAACAGGTCAAAAGGCCTAATTTCATGAAGTAGAAGAAAATAGAAGAAGACATTACTTTACTTATTTTAAAAATATTATTCTTAACAAACGTGATTGCCAAATAATAGGTTGATTATTATCATATATATATATATATATATATATATATATATATTTGTTTTTAAATATGTGATTTTAGTTCTTTGTTAGCCTTCTCATATTTTCGTTTTATTTTATACTACTTGTACAACTAACTTTCCGTGTTTTATGATTTCAGTTCATAAATATTGAAAAGATTTTCCCAGATTGTTTAATGCTAATAATCACAAATAGGAATGAGATGAAAAAGGAATTAAACATAGGCTCAATTCTGAAAATGCATTCTATTATGCATTACATAAACTCTTGTCCCAATTTCTTCTAAAAAAAGTTAAACTGAAAATATATAAAACTGTTATTCTTTCATTTATATTATATCGATGCGAAACATGGACTCTTAATTTAAGAGAGGAGAAAATTTTGAGAGTACGCTATTTTGAGAATAAAGTTCTTAGGGACATTTTTAGACCAAAGATAATAATTGAACAGACAGGCGAATGGAGAAGACTATATAACAGTGAGCTACACTATCTTTATGTGAGACTATATATATATATACGTAACATTTAAGGGGAAACTACACATTTGAGTAGAGTGAACGTACCACGAAGTAGTGTATTTTCTAGTAGATTAGAACATTTGCTAGAAAATTACTGAATTTATTAGTATGTTATTTTATTTGTTAGCAATTTAGTGTATGTTTCAGCAGATTACTGATATTTTTAATAAATTACTTAATTTTTTGGTATATTATTAAATTTGTTAGCAGGTTAGTGAATTTATTTATGGGTTAGTGAATTTGTTAGTAGGTTAGTGAATTTTAGCAAATTAGTGTATTCAGTTGTTAGTAGATTAGTGAATGTGCTAATAGATTATTGGATTTGTTAGTGAATTATTTGTTAGTGTATAGTGGATTATAAGTAGATCAGTGAATTTGTTACTAAATTAGTGGAGAGTTAATATATTAATGAATTTGTTAATTTATTAGTGAACTCGTTAGTAGATTAGTGAATTATTGAGTTCATAAATGAACATGATGAACTTGTCGGTAGATTAGCGAATATTTCAGTAGATTAATGAATTTTTCAGTAGATTAACGGATTTTTCAGTAGATTAACGAATTTTTAGTAGATTATCGAATTTTTAAGTAGATTAACGATTTTTTGAGTAGATTAACGCATTGTTCAGTATATTAACGAATTTTTTCAGTAGATTAACGAATTTTTAGTAGATTAACGAATTTTTCAGTAGATTAACGAATTTTTTCAGTAGATTAACGAATTTTTCAGTAGATTAACACATTTTTTCAGTAGATTAACGAATTTTTCATTAGATTGACGACATTTTCAATAGATTAGGGGAATTCATCAGTGCATTAGTGATTTCATTAGTAAATTAGTAAACGTGATGGAAAATTAGTGTATTATCTAGAAGGCCTCTATTTGTAAATTTGTTAGTGGTCAGTAAATCTGTTAGTAAATTAGTATATCAATGAATTTATTGGATATGTGTGTGTGTTGATTCTTTTAAGTCCATTTTGTGTTTTTAATTGTACAAATAACGCAGTTATAATATAATTATATATATTAAATTTTTGTGGAGATTAATACATTTTATACATGTTACATCATTATATTTACATTGTTTTAAGTTATTCAGAATTTCAGCACAGTTCTTACTTATACCGTAGTTAAATGCACTAAGTTATGCTTATGTAAAAAACGTTAAATGTATTATGTAAAGCCTGAGAATTTTAATATAATGAGTGAGAAAGAGGCAGTGGTAGGTGAGGTAGACAGCAGTGTTATTAATGTGGGAACAGGAGACAGTGACAGACTGAACTACAAGCTGACACAAAACTTGGTTACTGTCACTTTGACTGGCGAGACCAGTTAGTACACGTCATGGACTTGTTTTCTCAGCTCCTTAATTGCATTTCTATCATTATATAATTATATCCATAATTAATTAAATAACATTTCTATAACCATGAAAAAAATGTGGATTTAGAAGAGGTAGATCTACAACGGATCAGATTTTTAGTAAGATACATTTTAGAGAATAAATGAGAATATAATGGCACTGTGTATCAACTATATGTAGACTTAAAAAAGGCATGCTATTCCATTAAGAGGGAGTATCGTGCTGGAGTTCGGGATTACTAAAAACTTAGTTACACTCATTCGAATGTGTCTAAATGGCACGAAGAGTAGAGTGCGTGTGGGTAAACAGTTTTGGGATACTTTTCAAATTCACTATGGGTTAAAGCCAATGAGATGCACTATCTCCTCTGCTATTTAATTTTGTAATAGAGCAAGCCATCACATTTTTAGAGGATGGAGAAGGCCTACAACTCAATAGAATTAATAAGCTGTTAGTTTATGATGATGATATAGTATTATTAGGCGATAGTGAGGAGATACCAAGGACCTACATGAACACACTATTGAGTAACACCAAGATATTGGGACTGGAAATAAACATCAATAAAACGAAATATATCTCGACACACACAAATATATTATATAATGGAGAAGGACAGCTAATGTCAAATGGGGGGAAAGTTTGACGAAGTGACTGAATTCAAATAGGCCTACCTAGGAACAATAATCATAAATAGGAATGAGATGCACAAAGAAATTAAACATAGGCTCAATTCTGGAAATGCGTTCTATTATGCATTGCAGAGACTCTTGATGACCCAACAATTCTCAAAAACGTTAAACTGAAAATATATAAAACTATTATTGTATCAGTTAGGCCTATATTATATGGATGCGAAACATGGACTCTTACTTTAAGGGAGGAAAGGAGATTACGAGTATTTGAGAATAAAGTTCTTAGGAAAAATTTTCGACCAAAGAGAGATTAACAGGAAGGCGAATGGAGAAGACTGCATAACATTGAGCTACGTGTTCTTTATAGGAAGCCAGATATAATAAGAACAGTTATGTCTGGTAGACTGCGATGGGCAGGACATGTAGCATGAAAAATGAAAGAGGAACATGGAAACTCGTTGTAGAAAAACCGGAATGAAATCGCTCCTAATCAAACTTATTTTATTTTTCTCAATGTAAGTCGGAAATAGTTAAGCCCACTAACAACAAGGAGAATTCTCACAAGGGAACTGCCAACCATTGCATGCCGAATATACCTTGAAATTTCTCCTACAGAAACGTTGTAATATTGAAAGTTCGTGTCCAACAATCAGCCATTGTTGTTATCTGAAATGGACATAAATTTAAGCCAGAATCCAGCAATGACAACCCACTGTATGTAGAAGATAAACTCCCTGCTTGAGTAAGAGCGGAATGGACTATAGCGGTACGCGATGCGGACGGCAGGTAATGTGGGTTAACCAATCTACCAATTCGGGAGTTGCATTACTTCCCAATAGTTTAGATGAGAGATTTGGATTGCATGTTGCAATAAAACAAATCTATGGCGCGATAGGCCTACAAGACTCATGACCTACCAGCAGTCTGCTGGCCTCAAATCCACATGTGTTAATCGCAGAGGTAGACGATCATATAGCCAGTATAGGGGTGACAAGTGGTCAGCACGTCGGGTCCCCCAGCCATTGTAGCTAGTTTTCTCAACTGTACCACTACTTATTGTAGCTACCCAAATTCCTCACGGTGGGTGGGAACCGATCCAACACTAACCGAAATTTTATGAAGAAATTTCTTCCCCATGGAGACCCGAACCAGCGGATGTGTCATAGCTATGCATTAAGGAATCTTGCCACAACCAGTTGCCTTACAGTTAAAAAGGCAGATTTTTTTGGATACGCCTTTGATACATCACATCGCCTCTCAGGAAGGTATTTCAAGGTAGGTTTTGTCATGCAATTGTTGAGAATTCACTTGTCAGGGGCAAAGAGTATCAAAGTTAGTTAGTACAAGTAGATTCTTGGAATATTACACTGGGCTGCATGTTTTATGCAATATAGCTGGTGCCCTATTGCGCAATGTTGCGCTCAGGAAATGGTTAATTGTCGGTACAGAGATTCGTGAATTGAGCATCAGTTGATGTTGAGCAACAAATAACAAAAGATCACATAGTTCTCTGCCGCCACGTGTGTGGCGCTTAAGCTGTCTCTTGTTTTTTTTATTTTATTTATTTTTTTACGATCGATGATTTGTTTGTGCACTAGAAAGAGGGTTCAATTTTTAGAGGTTGCGTGTAAAACTCAAATTTTATGAACAGCCTCATGATCTTGTGGTCAGAGCTTCCGACTACAGTTCATGTGATACCGGGTTCGATCTCGATCAGATCATAATAATTTTACTTTGAAGGGAATTATTCCTGTGGTTGCCCACATCTGGAATTTAGATTAAATTAACGATTCAAATGGACAGCTAATGACAAATGAGGAATATTTTGAAGAAGTGGCTGAATTCACATAGCTACCTAACTACAATAAATAATTACAAATAGGAATGAGATAGGTACACAAGAAGACTACATAACAATGAACTACATGGTCTTTATAGGAAGCCAGATATAATGAGAACAGTGAAGTCTCGTAGACTGCGATGGGCAGGACATGTGGCACGAATGGGGAATGAAAGACGTGCATGGAAGCTCCTTGTAGGAAAACCAGAGGGAAAACGCCCAGTTGGTAGACCAAGAATGAGGTGGGAGAATAACATTAACTATGATTTGAGGGAAGTAGATTATACAGGGGATGATTGGAAAGCATTGGCTCAGGATAGGGATATACGGAGAGCTTATAACCGCGCGGGCATGAACCTATGGGTTCGATAGTGCCAGTGAGTTAGTTAGTTAGTTAATTCGATGCAGAAAGAAATTAAACATAGACTCAATTCTGGAAATGCATGCTATTATGCATTACAGAGACTCTTGTCATCCCAACTTCTCAAAAAAAAAAAAATGTTAACCTAAGAATATGTAAAATTCTTCGGCATATTCTCGGGATGCGAAACATTGCCTCTTGCTTCAATGAAATAGGAAAGATTATGTATATTTGAGAATAAAGTTCTTGGGAATTTTTTTTTGGACCAAAGAAAGGTGAACAGATAGGCGATTGAACAAGTCTACACAAACCAGTGAGCTTTATAGGAAAAAACACCCGTTTGGTAGACTTAGAATGAGGCGGGAGACTAACAAAATCCATAATTTGAGGGAAGTAGATTATACAGAGAATCATGTTGTAGAAGATTTCCGGGCTGTTGGCCGTGGTCTTGAGGCTTGTAGTTCCCTGACGTTTTGCCAGAGACTGCGTCCGGCATCCTCAAGGGTTGTCTTGAGGATGCCGGAAGCAGTCTCTGGCGAAACGTCGGGGAACTACAAGCCTCAAGACCGCGGCCAACAGCCCGGAAATCTTCTATAATATCATCATAGTAACTCCGGCCGTGAAAGCCTAAGTCAATATATACAGAGAATGATTGGAAAATATTACTTCAGGATGGAGATGCGTAGAGGGCTTATGTCCGCATGGCCATGAACCTACGGGTTCGACAGTGACAGAGAGCTGAGTTAGGTTAAGGACTCTCCTGGCACTTTATTATAATTTATCATCCATGATCCATCGAGATAACGTAACTTCGCCTTCCAGTTGGCTCAACCTATGAAATTTATTACAATCCGCTAAACCCAGGAGGAGAAAGCTAGAAATGTCATAATGGAAAGCCTGGTGGCATTGTTTTCCCTTTACAGAGGTTTAGGCGCTCTCCCCCTACAGGGAATAATTTGAACCATACTAATTTAGTTACACTTGTTTTCGTATAGATGTCATTTTGAGTGGTCCCTGGTCAGCGTTCCGCCTCATACTGACATCTAGGAAACCAAGGTAGTACTAGGACGGGAAAATTCGGTAAATTTTGCTTAGATGCCTTTTCATTCAGGCTTAAGGATTTTTTACGAGCCTGAAAATCTTCAGACTCGGGACCCACGGCTTGAAGTTCCTCCCGGAGGACTTGCTCCTTGGATTTTTCCGTCCTAAAAAATCCATCGACCCCGGCCGGGTTTGAAACCCGCGACCCTCGGGACCAGAGGCAAGGAGCATAACCACTAGTCCACCACGACCGACCTGAAGCTTTGTACATACAATATATTTTCCAAGGGAAACAAAATGTCAAATCGTTGTAAAGGGTATAACTCCAGGATCATCTAGTCAGTGTAGGACTGACATGTGGTCAGCATATTGGTTCCCGCAGCCAATTTAGCACATTTTCCCAACTTGGAGCCACTACTTATTGTAGCTACCCTATTCTTCGCATTGCTGGGTGGGCAGCTGTCCCATATTGACAGAAATTTCATCAGAAAATTTCTTCCTCCATGGGAACTGGAACCATCGCAAGTCCCATATCTCAGCACCAAGGCATGATGTCTTAAACCGATCGGCTACAGTACGGGTCAGAGACATTGAAATCATTTAAAATTCTTTTTGCACATTGGGATAAATTGAATTACGAATATAATTGTTTGCTTTACAAACCAAGACTTTTAAAAGAGTGGAGACGCTCTCTTTCTTTCAAAGATAACAATTTCTCCAATCCCAATTTAAAAGCGTTGCATCACGGTGTCTAACTTGTTACTTATATTTTTAATGTTTTCCCTAAAGGGATAACTAAATCTTTTGAAACTTCAATTTGCAGAGCAACCGAATGCTACATACAGGTGAATTGGTAATGGAAGTTTTGAAATTCCTTCAGGGCATGCGCAATTTAATTTTAACGAGAAAGACCACTTGCTGACAACTACTTCCAATCACCATATGACTCTCTGAACAGTTGATATATAAACAAACCTAAACAAAATCTTAAAACTCTTGCTACCAGTGGTTGGTTTTATACTTACTTACTCACTCACTGGCACTATCGACCCGTAGTTTCATGGTCGCGCGGACATAAGCTCTCCATACATCCCTATCCTGAGGTAATGCTTTCCAATCATGCCCTGTACAATCAACTTCCTTCAAATCATAGTTAATGTTATTCTCCCACCTCATTCTTGGTCTACCAACTGGGCGTTTTCCCTCTGGATTTCCTACAAGAAGCTTCCATTGCACGTCTTTTATTCCCCATACGTACCACACGTTCTGCCCATCGCAGTCTATGAGACTTAAATGTTCTTATTATATTTGGATTCCTATAAACACCATGTAGTTCATTGTTATGTAGTCTTCTTCATTCACCTGTCTGTTCATCTGTCTTTCGGTCCAAAAATTTTCGTAAGAACTTTATTCTCGAATTCTCGTAATTTCCTTTCCTCTCTTAAAGTAAGAATCCATGTTTCGCATCCATATAATATAACTGGTGGAATAACAGTTTTATAAATTTTCACTTTAACTTTTTCTGAAAGGAGTTGGGAAGTCAAGAGTCTTTGCAATGCATAATAGCACGCATTTACAGAATTGAGCCTGTGTTTAATTTCTTTGTGCATCTCATTCCTATTTGTGATTATTATCGTTTCTAGATATTTGAATTCAGCAACTTCCTCAAAATTTCCCTCATTTGTCGTTAGCTTTCCATTTTCATTATAGAATGTATTTCTATGTGTGACCATATATTTTTATTTTTATTGATATTTACTTCCAGTTGGTAGACTAAGGGCCTTCTAGGCCTGTCGCGCCAGGATTCGAGGGAACTCATTTATACAGGAGTTGATTGGAAAACTTTTGCTCAGGATAGGGATGTATGGAGAGCTTATGTCCGTGCGGCCATGAACCTTCGGGTTCGATAGTGCCAGTCAGTTAGATGATATAAGATTGTAGTGAAAAGTTATGTTTTTAGAGTCCGTGAGTCATGAATTATGAAAAATGGAACAATGCTATGATAAACACACGTTAATGTGCTTCCTATAGCATGTGTGGGAATGTTTTGCGGGGATACATCACCTCCCCCTAAGGTATTTTAACTTCCCCTTCCACCCCCACCTCTATCTAATAGACCTACAAGTTGGTTAATCCTGGGACCCACTACTGATTACGTCATTTCCGGCGGTCCATCGGCTTGCTGCATGAGAGTCAAGTAGTCACGAAATGCCCACGAATTTCCCCCTCCCCTCTCTGACACACACACCCGCACCACCTTATTTATATATATATATGTTATAACTATATTTTTGACATTTGACAATGAAGGCAAACATGATATGAAAAGGAAAAATGAATGCTTGAGTCGGGATTTGAACCCGAGTCTCTAAACTCTGTACGTTTAGCGAATGTATGTTTGTGTTGGAATACTTGAGTAGCTCAATTGGTTAGGGCGCTAAACGTATAGAATTCACAGACTCGGGTTCAAATCCCGACTCAAGCATTCATTTTTCTTTTCATATCACAAATATATATGTAGGCTGTTTAATGTTTTTGACATAGTCCGATTCCTAATAGCCAATTTTGTTGGTCCATCCAATCTCCTGGTTGTAGATGTTTCTAAATCTAGTGGTAAGCTTTTTTAAAGATAATTTTTACTTTATAACAGTAAGGCTTGTTTATTTAGATATTATAATTAAATTTATATAGTATATATATATATATATATATATATATGTCCCGCGCAGTAGCCGAGCGGTTAAGGTAGGAAGCCTTGGCGCAGAGCTACGGGACTTGCGCTGGTTCCAGTCTCCATGGCAGAAGAAATTTTCTCATGGTATTTCGGCCAGTATGGGACCGGTGCCCACCCAGCATCATGAGGCAATTGGGTAGTTACAATAAGTAGCGGCTCCAGGTTGAGGAACCAACTATAACGGCTGGGGGACTCGATATGCTAACCACATGCCACCCCTACACTGGCTGTTGATCATCTACCTCTGTGATTGACACATGTGGATGTGAAGGGCCAGCAGCCGGCTGGTAAAAGGGCAACCGCTGAAAAGTGGAAAGACCCTCATTCGGATATATATATATATATATATATATATATATATACACACACATTTACATTATAATTAAATTTTTGACATTGAGCAATGCAAGAAAAATAAATGCTCGGACGGGATATATATATTGTATATTATCGCGGATATAAGTATGATTAAGAACATTTTCTTGGGTTTTCCGCGTCTTGGATTCAAGGTTGACCTCTGCCCACTGATCTCAGAGGCCGATCTTTAATCCACGATGCGGAAATCACAAGAAAGCTTTCTTAATCATATATGTAACTGGACATAGGGACCAAGGAAGACCAAAACATCGGTGGAAATATCAAGACCATCTTCGCTATGTTTACCGTACAGGCCACATGGCCTAAAACGAATTCATGATGATGATGATGATATATATATATATATATATATATATATTATATATACAAGTTTCCTCATTAGAGGATTGCCTCAAGGACAAAGTGATACAGACAATTAATTTTTGAAATCGATGAAATACATTTTGTAAATATATTAAAAAAAAATCAAATTGTAATTGAAGAATACATACTATAAAGTAGAAATTTTGTAAAGATGGTTTCTTAAAATTGAAATTGATCCTCTAATGGCAGCGATGGCAATATTAGAAAGATACACCCTGTCCAAATGTAAGGAATTCCAAAATTTAGCTAAGAATCCTGGTATAGTACCTCTTGCCCCGATCATCAATCCTGTGACAGTTATACTATCTAGTTGGTATTTATCTTTGTAATAGTCAACTGTTGGCTCATATATGGCTTTCTTTTCAGAGTCAACTTCCTCAGGTTGGCCACTATGAGTCTCAAAACGGATTGTGGGATCTAATATCATACCAATTTTAGAAGATGGTCTAAATGCAATAATATCTATTCGTCTGTTACTTCCATTAGTGGCCACACCATGAACTTCCTCATAAATTGTGTATCCATAATCTCGCAAGGCTTCTGCCATCATATTTCGAATAGTGTGGTGCCAAATGTTTCTCAGTGATTCTATATATATATATATATGGTTATTTTCCCCAAAACCTATCAGGTAATAAAGAAAGTGCGCCTGAACTTTTTTACTGGTAATCTTTTTAAAAAATATGAATATCCACTATTGGAAGTTTATAAAGTTTTTTTTTAGTAGGTACGTAATACATGACTAAGATGAAGTAATTATGAAGTAAACATTGTTCTCATGCTGTCATAATAGTTGTGAGAAGCGTTTTACACACCAACTCATTGCACAAGAGAAAATGCAATTTTTGGAGATAAAGTAGCAAAAGGAAAGAAATAGCCTGTGTCTTTCCAAACCTGGGATACTTATCTAAATGTACAGGACTTTAGAATACAAATTTACAAATTATTTTTTTGTACTAACTAACTCTCTGGCACTATCGAATTCGTATATTCATGCCCTCGCGGCCATAAGCTCGCCATACATCCCTCAAATCACTGTTAATATTATTCTCCCACCTTATTCTTGGCCTACCAACTGGGCGCTTTCCCTCTGATTTTCCTATAAGAATTTCCCTTGCCCCTCTTTCATTGCCCATTCGTGCCATGTATACGGCACAGACGCTATCCCGAGACCAGAACAGTGGTCAGAATAATAGTATATTACAATGATTGTTTGGGAAGTGGTTTTTACAGAAGGGAGGAAATTATTAAAAACCGAGCGACAGCGAGGTTTTTAATTTACGAGATTGTGTAAAATATTTCACAAACGTGCGTTGTACATAATTTTTTTGCACGATGATCTTTTCAAAATAATAAATAATAGTAAAATAATACCATCTTTGTTGGAAATATTTGCGTTCATTATAGAATAGAATAGACTCATTTAGCCTGGTGGAGTTAAGACCATGTGGCCTTCTCTTCCACTCACATATGTTACATATACATACAAAAATTCAATAATAGTACGTGCTAAACAATTAATTATCTGTCAAATTGAATAATAATGAAAATGATGTCTAATAATACAATAAAATTAAATACAATTTAAATTAAATTAATGGCAGAATGTATACAGAAAGAAATAACAGCTCGAATCTATTGTACACAAAAATAAAAAAAGAAAAACATCTGACTAACGTTAACAGTCCGGCAAATATTTCTACGGTAAATGCCGAAAATAATTTAGTTGAGACTGCAGCAGGTCGTGATACCAATCAGTCATAAAATGGCGGCAAGTACGATTTTATTGTTTTATATAAAATAAAAAATAAAATTTCAAATAAACTTCAGTTAATTTAAAATGCAGTGATTTGTTTTGTATAATGTATATTAGTACTACCTTTTGGATATATTTTTTGTATATACATTATACGTAGTATACATAGAGGGCAGTGGTTTTACTTCTTGCACTAGGTAGGTAATATGTAATATTAGAATATAGTTTTTTTGTAGGTTGGCAACCCCAAAATGTAGGAAATTGAATTTTCAACCATGGTCGCCATTGCTGTAAGTACGACTAAACGCACTATCGTGCAAAAAAAATATTTAGTTTTTTTTTGTTTATAAATCTTTACTAAATGGTTGTACTCTGTTGAACACAAACTGGAGACTATAGCTTTCATGGGAATGAAAATAAAAGAAGATGCTGAGGACAGGACAAAAGAAGGGGGGAAGCGCAAATAATAATTGGATGGCCTACATCTAATGTTATTACGTAATAATAACATCACATCCTCTCCATGTGAGAATACAGACCGCAAATACAACAACCGCAAACAGCGGAGGACGACTCTCAGAATGCGCAATAACCAAAATGGAGCAACGCTCAGCTAAAAAATATCAAGTTCAGACATGACTAAGCGTATCTTCTTACACATTTGTTTCGTTAGAAAAAAACATTGAATCAAAGTTTTTTTTGTCATTATTTTGATATCATTTATGTGGTGAAATTGCAAAATTACAGATATTTAAATAAAATTAATCTGGTTGATATATATTCCCTGATTCAGTAAAACTAAATATATGGTCACACGTAGAAATTCATCATATAATGGAAATGGACAGCTTATGACAAATGAGGGAAATTTTGAGGAAGTGGCTGAATTCAAATACCTAGGAACAATAATCACAAATAGGAATGAGATGCACAAAGAAATTAAACATAGGCTCAATTCTGGAAATGCGTGCTATTATGCATTGCAGAGACTTTTGATGCCCCAACTCCTTTCAAAAAACGTTAAACTGAAAATATATAAAACTGTTATTCTACCAGTTATATTATATGGGTGCGAAACATGGACTCTTACTTTAAGGGAGGAAAGGAGATTACGAGTATTTGAGAATAAAGTTCTTAGGAAAATTTTTGGACCAAAGAGAGATGAACAGACAGGTGAATGGAGAAGACTTCATAACAATGAACTACATGGTCTTTATAGGAAGCCAGATATAATAAGAACAGTTAAGTCTCGTAGACTGCGATGGGCAGGACATGTTGCGCGTATGGGGAATGAAAGACATGCATGGAAACTTCTTGTAGGAAAGCCAGAAGGAAAACGCCCAGTTGGTAGACTAAGAATGAGGTGGGAGAACAACATTAACTATGATTTGAGGGAAGTAGATTATACAGGGAATGATTGGAAAGCATTAGCTCAGGGTAGGGATGTATGGAGAGCTTATATCCGCGCGGCCATGAACCTACGGGTTCGATAGTGCCAGTGAGTAAGTAAATAAGTATATATTCCCTGATTAATGTGTAGGTGTTTGTGTTCGTGTTCTAATGGCACTCGCTGCACTTTTACGTGTTCGGGTTCAGCGCAGGAAGGATAGATGGCGTCAATATTGTCTATTTTCAATTTTAGGCTCTTTTACAAGCCTAAAAATCTTCAGACTCGGGACCCACTGTTTAAAGCCCCTCCCGGAGCACTTTTTCCTTTGAATTTTCCATCCTAAAATATCCATCGGCTCCAGCCGGGTATGAACCCTTAGCTCTCGGGTCTAAATGCAAGGAACATGACCACCAGACCACCATACAAAGAACTAAACTACTATCAGTATTTAATTGTTCCAAAATATTTGAGGCGGTTAGAATTAAAGGGGCGCAAGTCCAAGTTATACACTATTGAGAAAAGCAATTTTAAAGTTTTCTTCGCCCTAACCGAGTGGTTAACACTTTGAGTCATACGATGGTACTAGTACCACGGCATTTAAATGGCACTGAAGCCGGAGAAAATTAAATCCCTCGGCATGCTTGTGTCGGCGGATTTACAGGGGTGTATTTCTAGTTCAGAAAGCCTTGCGTTAGTTCTAGTCCCCATGGGAGAAAACATTCTCATGGAATTTGGGGCAGTTTGGGACCGGTGCCCACCCAGCATCGTGAGACATTTGGGTAGCTACAATAAGTAAAAGCTCCAGCTTGATAAAACTAGCTATAACGGCTGGGGGACCCGACATGCTGACCTAATGTCACCCATGCACTGGCTCGGTGATCGTCTACCACTCTGATGTGAGACCAGCAGCCGACTGGTAGCCAAGGACCTTCTAGGCCTGTCGCGCTTGTAGTTTTTTTATATATTGCCACCAGTTTGCTATGTCAAAATTTCTGATATTCTCTCCAAGTTTTGGAGTATTGCAACCCACTACTGAGGTTGGGGTGTCTTGAAGGCGGGGGCTGCCCTAAATGATATGATGGGTGATGATGATATTGATGCGGCAGGAAAGACCTTAATCCTAAACTTAATCTAATCAGGCGAATATGACAATGATGACCAGATGTTTTAGGGGACCGTTTGGGTCTTGAAGTTTCCTGACATTTGCCTTACAGGTGTATTTTATCAAATAATGTTTTCCCCTGAATAGTTCTTCTTCTTCTCCTTCTACTACAAGGTTTAGGCTATGCAGCCTGTTCCGGCGAAGTTAAAAGTGGAGTCCATCTTCTACGTGGTCGGCCAACATCTCTTGTTCCTCTGGGATTATACAGGAAGGTTCTTTTTGGTATTCTTTCGTTGTTCATTCTCATTAAGTGTTCTGTCCATTTCTTATTATTTTCGCTGATTTTATCTTCAATTTTATATATATTTAATTCTTCTCGTATAGTTTCATTCCTTATTCTATCCGCTCTTGTGCATCCTTTCACATTACGTAAAAACAGCATTTCCGCAGTCTGTACCCTGCTTCTATCCCTTGATTTCATTATCCAATTTTCACTTCCATACAACAACAAAGGAACAGCCATTGTTTTATATAATTTAAGTTTCGTACCTTTCTTTGTTTTCCGACCTAAGGTTCTTTTTATGGTTCCACAAATAGCCTGAAATTTATTTACTTTATTTTCTATATCTTTATTTTCTCTATAAGTTATATCACATCCTAAATATTGGAAATGAGATACTTGTTCTATTATTTTGTTATCTAGTACAATTTTTGATCTAATTCCATATTTACCAATAAATGCCATTACTTTTGACTTATTTATTGATATTTTACAATTATATCTATTGCCTATTAATTTAAATTTATATGCTAACATTTGGAGCTCATTTTCAGATTCTGCTAAAAGCACAACATCGTCAGCGAATAATACAGAATTTATTTGAATAGTTCTTAAGATTTTAATTTCACATGTACTTATTATTTGTTTAGTTTTTGTTGTATCAGCCCTAGTTTCTGCTCCATATACGATAACTGGTCGAACTATCCTTTTGTATATGCGGGTTTTGCTTTCTATTGACATATGTTTGTTGTGCCAAATTAAATATTTCATATACCCTGATATTTGTGCTGCTTTATCAGCTTGTTTCTTTACTTATTTTATTAAATTTTTAGTGTTTGTTAATAGAACACCTAAATAATTAAATTCTAACACTTGTTCTATCATTTTTCTTTCCACTTCATTTTATTAGTTTTGATGGAAAATTAAAAATATTTTTGCTTCAACTTAACTCACATAAAGTAATGGAGTTAGTAATGTGTTTGGATGGGCGAAGTATCGCACGAACAGGGAATGCAATAAACCCGGACACACCTATATCTTAATACTGTTAAATTACAGTACTTGGGAATGCATTAAGAACAATGTGCAGTGGAAGTGAAATAATAAGACAGTACGTTTGATTTTATCACTAGTTATTACTATTATTTCTATTGATGGCTAACTTCAAAATTATTTCCTGTGCTATCAATGTCGAATGACCTCTTGAATGTAATTGTGTAGCAAGAGAATAGACTTGACTCCCAGAATGTACCGGTACTTCCAATTCGTCCTCTACTTAATAACTGTCTTAGTTAAATATCCTTCAATCCAGAGCTATATTAATTCAGAGCTAAGTTCCAATTGTACTCATAACAAACTTCCATAAGATACAGTATGCAGTTCCTTCTTTACAACCGTGTACTTTGCTCACTTTTGTAAAAAAAAAACTGATTTACACAACTATGCCATTACCCCTTCATTTATGTGAATTAGCTTGTAAAATGGATTATCATAAGTAATGCCACGAGTGATTTCCAAAAGTGAATTTATCTAGAGAATTTGGAAATCAAGAGTGGCATTTGTTAGGACTATTTAACGAATAAAATTAAGCTATTTACTCACAAATCATTATTTAAATATAGTTACTTTAAAATGTTTATTTATTTAATGTAAACGGCGATGTTTGAAAACAAATGAGAAACGTTATGTTTCGTTTCTCCATCCACTGCAACAAGATCATATATTGTTATATATTGCCATCTGGCGTGGGAAACTTGAAATATCATCGCAATATTATAAGAATGCATCCTAGCGGAGAAAAATTAAACACATCAAACTGTATATTATAACCAAAATTATAGGTTATTAATTCATTTTTTAGTAAACAACTCGGTGAAACCATTATTTAAAAACACAATTATTGAACACAGAATTATCAAAAAGAACTCGGTAATATCATTATTTAAAAACACAATTATTGAACACACAATTGTGAAATTTGTATTTCGTCTATAACTTAATTTGAAGCACAGCCAAATCTTGTTTCTGCCATTTTGAACATTCAAATATGGCGGCTTTACTGTTGACTCAGTCACTACAAAATAATGGTCAGACCTGTTCAGAATATTAAAAAGGAGGAGCTTTCTTTAATATGGTAATTATAACACTGATAAATATTTCGTGAAACACGACTCTGATTGGTTGTAAAACAGAAATCATTGAAACGTGATTGGTCATTGACTCCCATTTGTGGCATAAATTAAATAGTCAAATAAATTAAAACTTTGTTCACTATATATACTTTGAATTTATATAGAACCTAAGTTTAATTTGGAAATAATCTGTACTTAGATACTGGTATAATAAACTGCCATACGTACTTGCTTCTAGTTGACTGTGGAATCAGCGCAATTCAATACCCGCTTATAAAAATTTCAACTTACCTGAAAAAGAAGGAAAAATATGTTATTTAAAATCATTAATATCCTATAAACAAACACAATTATTTTTAAACAATTTTTCTCCTCATGATTGGGTTTGTGTGCGTCTCAGTTGATCATCCTATCTGAGGACACATCACTGTGGCAGTACGACTTTGTCCAAGACGATTGGTCGCCTCAAATAGGGGTATATTCGGCATTAATAATAATAATAATAATAATAATAATAATAATAATATAAATAATAATATAAATATAAATAATAATGTTGTTTTTTTTTATTCTGATAGAGTTAAGGCCATAAGGTCATCTCATCCACTCAACAACGACAACTATACAAACAATAAGAATTAAATGAATCATGATTTCTTCTTACCTCATACTTCTATGTTTTTTTTTAAACACAGCACTGCAGTATCGGCGACCCAATGTCACCATCGTCAGCTGTTTTCAGTCATTGGGCTGATGCATTATGAAGTCGGAACGGGCAATTGCCTAATCCCTGGAGTGATGATGATGATGATGATGATGATGATTTAGGTACTCGCCGGACATAGTCTCTCGCGAAACCTCAATCCTCAAGATCACGACCATTAGCCCGAAAATCTTGTACAAGGTCATAAGACGAACTCTTGTCGTGAACGCTTAAGTTAATATATTCTCCATATAAACTTTTATAAGCATAAACGATCCTATTGTAATGTGAATAGAAAATCACTTATAGGAGTACACGGGGATTTAAAATAGACATATTTGTCTATATTCCTGGATTGCCTAAGTAGCACAATGGTTAAGTGCGCCACCGCTATTTGGTTCAAATTTTGGTTTAGGCAGAATTTTTTCTCTTTATTTGTATTCATTCACGCCGTAGCGTAGTGGTTAAGGCGCTGAGCTACAAGCCGGAGGGTCGTGGGTTCAAGTCCCGTTGGGGCCAGGATTTTTAAACTGACCCAAACCCTCTGGCGGCACTATGGCCCTGGGGTCGACTCAGCCTCTAACTGAAATGAGTACGAGACGCTTGTTCTGGGGTAAAGGCGGCCGTCACGCAGGGCTGACAACCCGGCAGACATAAAGTGCCGATTGTCTAGAAAAAGTGGGAACCTTAACCTCCCACTACCCCAAGGGCCTCCTGAGGCCTATTGTGGGATCACTTTACCACTTTGTATTCATTGTTCCCCGTCCATCCCGCAGGGGACATGGATGCATCCATGCATGCAAGTTCTTTAATCAGTCTAATTTAGTTCGCTTATTTTCTTACAGATGTCAGCGAGTGAGATGTGGCTACTACAGCGCCTCTAGTGGGAGACTAAGGTAGGCTTTTACTTTTATTCGTATTGACTATGGATAATTATTTTAATAACATTGAATAACTTACTGCAATTATTTATTTATGTTTTACTTATTTTTTTGGTGGATCAAAATTCGACAAAATATTCATCTTTTTCAATTAATTTATTACTTTAGAAAGTAGCTTTTATTTTTCTTTTCAGAAATCGAAAGCGGGAAAAGTATAATAACTTACAAACGAAAACAATATAAGTAGGTCTACAACAACAGATAATAGACCCTTTAATTGGCAATGCATCATATAGGCTACATCGATTAGTTCGATCGATTTAGAATTATTAATGAAACAGAAGAAAACAAATGAGCAGTAATAACTTAAATGTGTGTCGAATTTCACAATAAACCTAATAATAACAGTGATGCATGACTTTGTTTTCAGTGCGGTCCGCCACAATTAAATAACTGGCACGAGAAATTACTGCCTTACTGCAGAACTTCTGGGGCATTCGTAAAGTTTTACACGCTCAAAATAGCCAAAGAAATAACTAAAATGTATATTAAATAATCATTTAAACAAAGTAAAGTGATCCCACAACAGGCCCGGAGGCCCTTGGGGTAGTAGGAGGTTAAGACTCCTACTTTTTCTAGACAATCGGCACTTTATGTCAGCCGGATTGTCAGCCCTGCGTGACGGCCGTCTTTACCCCCAGAACAAGCGTCTGGTACTCATTTCCGTTAGAGGGTGAGTCGACCCCAGGGCCATAGTGCCGCCAGAGGGTTTGGGTCAGTTTAAAAATCCTGACCCCAACGGGACTTGAACCTCGACCCTCCGGCTTGTAGCTCAGTGCCTTAACCACTACGCTACGGCGTGCCCCAATCATTTAAACACATTAAGTTAAATAAATAATGAAAAGACTTATATATCAGCTAATATCTAAAAAATACATAACACATTTATCGAATGGTCACCCATACAAAATCATATCATAGCCTACTTAATGTAGATATCCTTTCAAATGGTTACCCATACCGATGACACACCATGCTCAATGTAGATATCCCTCTACTATTAGAGTAATATTTAACAATCAATAATCAATCATTAATAAATTAATATAATTTCAGAAACATAATACGCCTAATTGGGTCACACAGGAGCCAATCATTCTTCTGTTAAGCCCATGTTTCCCATGGAACCGAACATGCTGCTGGCACAGCTGTGGAAAGAATGATTTACACACTACACACAATTATATTTATTCATCTATTTTAAGTGTTTCTAACACTTCAACTAAATTCATACATGGGCTCGGCCTTCGTTCCCATGTTGACAAAATTTATAGTGTCGACAGAACTGCATTGTAGCCGCATAAAAAGCCGCATTCTATGTGGATTCGTCCCGATTGAGATGTGTTGCCAAATTTCATCATCATCATCATCATCATATGCATTGACCCGTTCCGACTTCAGCCCACCTCTTTCTAGGTCTGCCCACATCTCGGGTGCCTTTAGGTTTGTATTTCGTTATTTGTTTTGGATATCTATCTTCATTCATTCTGTCTGTGTTGCTTCCATTTTTGTCTATATGTATCTATTTTATCAGTTATTGCTAATATTTCAAGTTCCTGTCTTATTTCTGTGTTCTTGATTCTGTCTTCCTTAGTGCACCCTTTAACAGATCTAAAAAAATTCATTTCTGCCGCCGTTATCCTACTTATATCTTGTTTTTTATGTATCCAGGCTTCTGATCCATAGAGCAGTACCGGTACTGCCAATGTTTTATAAAATTTCAATTGGGTCTCTCTTGTTGTTTTGTTATTTAGTGATCTTTTATCGTACCACATATTCCCTGGAATTTTGCTATTTTATTAGTCATATCATTATCATAAGTAATGCCACGAGTGATTTCCAAATTATCGATAAATTCACGACTCACGAAGTGAGGAGTGAATTTATCTAGAGAATTTGGAAATCAAGAGTGGCGTTTGTTAGGAGCATTTAACGAATAAAATTAAGCTGTTTGCTCACAAATCATTATTTAACTATAGTTATTTTAAGATATTTATATATTTAATGTAAACGGCGATGTTTGAAAACAAATGAGAAGCGATAGGTACGCTTCATCTGCTTCTTTTGTTTATCACTGCAACCAGATCATACTATTTATTGCCAAAGGAACGCAATATTGTAAGAATACTCTCTAGTGGAGAAAAAATGAAACACATCAAACTGTATATTAATTCATTTCTGATGTCGTATGATGTAAATATGACAATTATATTTTCTGGATTGTTACCAGGGAAAAAAATACATTTAAGAAAGTGCAAACAGTGGTTTCTTTTTTTGGTGGTATAATCAATTGCTACAAATGTTTTTATATTAATCCCACGTGCGGCATGTGTTGACATTCATGCACTATATATACAATCTGGTAGCCGTATTTCTCACAGGCTCATTCACTGCAAAATAATGGTCAGACCTGTTCAGAATATTAAAAAGGAGGAGCTTTCTTTAATATGGTAATTATAACACTGATAAATATTTCGTGAAACACGACTCTGATTGGTTGTAAAACAGAAATCATTGAAACGTGATTGGCCATTGACTCCCATTTGGGGCATGAGTTAAATAGTCATAATTAAATGAAATGTCACATCCTAGATAGTTAAGATGGTTCACCTGTTCTATGATTTTGTTTCCTATTACTATTTTGGATCTGATTTGCCAAATTTATGGGTTAAATAGAATACTATCAGCATCGAACTTCGATGTACGAAGTTAAAATTAAGTTATTATTATAAAAAAGAGCATAGATTTGATTTAAAAATCCATATAATGCGATTTCTTTGATAAAGACAAAAAAGTATGTGGAATCATACACTTGCGTAAAAATGAGGCAGGGAATTTGGTGCAATAAAAATAATAAAAGAGAACACAAACTTGGAAGGCAAATGAGGTTGCTTTGTCTTGGTATCACAGAAAGATGGTGACTAAGATGAAATCTGAAAGCTTCTCTAATTTCGTAATGAGTTTTAAGAGGAGAATCTAAAAGAGAATGGAGCGGTATTGATAGACATGTCGAAAGTCAGCTGTTTTTTTTCTGCACTAACGTCTATTGTTAACCAAGGAGAATTGGTGACAATTTCAAGACATTTTTTAGTACCATCGATCTCTGGCCGGACTTTCAATGAATCGCAGCCATTCAAATTAAAGGACCTCTTATATTATACCCCTTAACAGAGACTCGTTATATTGCTTTTGTGTTTTTAAAATGAAGAATTTAAATTGAATTTCTGAAGTATAGGCTTTTATCCTATGATACTTGTTTCTACCGATTTAAAATAGTGCTTTCTAACCTCTATTGTCCTCTCTTGCACTTTTTCTGCAAAATAAAAAGCTATGGCAGGGTTTATACCTGTTTAGAGTAATTTGTTAGTTTATGCTAAAAGTTGAATTAGGTATACATATTTTAACACGACAATAAAAGTAGTAGTAGTAGTAGTAGGACTTTATTAGACAAAAAGTAAGATATTTACAATATTATTTACAAATATGGGTCGCACGGGCAGTAAGCCGTACGTGCTGTTGACAGTCCGTTACAATAAAGTTATAATTGGTACTAGTGTAAAGAAAAATAAACAACAAAAAAATCAATAACATTACAATTACATAAAGAAAACACAATAATATTACAATTAAATAATAACACAATAGCATTATACACTAAAAAAACATTAACATTACAATTACATAAAGAAAACACAATAATATTACAATTAAATAATAACACAATAGAAAACACAATAATATTACAATTAAATAATAACACAATAACATTATACACTAAAAAAACATTAACATTACAATTACATAAAGAAAACACAATAATATTACAATTAAATAATAACACAATAGCATTATACACTAAAAAACATTAATATTACAATTACATAAAGAAAACACAATAATATTACAATTAAATAATAACACAATAGCATTATACACTAAAAAACATTAACATTACAATTACATAAAGAAAACACAATAATATTACAATTAAATAATAACACAATAGCATTATACACTAATTAATTTATATATAATTGTTAAAATAATATATTACGATGTATGGGAAATGAAAGACTTGCATGGAAGCTTCTAGTAGGAAAGCCAGAGGGAAAACGCCCAGTTGGTAGACCAAGAATGAGGTGGGAAAATAACATTAACTATGATTTGAGGGAAGTAGATTATACAGGGAATGATTGGAAAGTATTAGCTCAGGATAGGGATGTATGGAGAGCTTATGTCCGCGCGGCCGTGAACCTACGGGTTCGATAGTGTCAGTGAGTAAGTAAGTAAATAAGTAAATATATTACGATGCGAGGTTGGGAAGTGATTTTTACAGAATCGAGGAAAATTGTTTAAAAACCGAGCAATAGCGAGGTTTTCATTTCGGAGATCCTGTAAAACACTTCACAAACGTGCATTGTACATTATTTTTGCGCGATGGTGTTTTCAAAATAATAAATAATAGTAAAATAATAACATCTTTGTTGGAAATATTTGCGTTCATTGTAAACAATTGACTAACGTTAACAGAGTGGGCAATGTTTATTAGTTGAAACAACAGGAGGCCTTGAGAACAATTATTGATAACATGGCCGCAAGTATGTATTTATTGTTTTATATTGTTTCAAATAAAGTTCAGTTCATTTAAAATGCAGTGATTTGTTTCGTATAATGTATCTTAACACTACCTTTTGGATATTTTCTGTATATACATTGTACGTAGTATACATAGAGGGCAGTGGTTTTATTTCCCGCACGTGGGTGTAAATGTAATATTACAGTATAGTTATTTAGATTGATAATCCCGAAATGTTGAAAGTTGAAATTTCAATTATGGTCACCATTGCTGTAAGTACGACAAAACGCATTTTCGCGCAAAAACTTACTTAGCGTCTATTACGAATTTTATCACTATTTTCGGTAGGCCTGTAGGCCTATATTTTAATCTTAATTATTAACTAAGTCACTGGCACTATCGAACCCATAGGTTCATGGCCGCGCGGAAATGAGCTCTCCATAAATCCCTATCCTGAGCCAATGTTTTTCAAATCATCCCCTGTATAATCTACTTCCCTCAAATCATAGTTAATGTTATTCTCCCAGCTCATTCTTGGTCTAACAACTGGGCGTTTTCCCTCTGGTTTTCCTACAAGAAGCTTCCATGCACGTCTTTCGTTACCCATTTGTGTTACATGTCCTGTCCATCGCAGTCTACGAGACTTAACTGTTCTTATTATATCTGGCTTCCTATAAAGACCATGTAGTTCATTGTTTTGTAGTCTTCTCCATTCACCTGTCTGTTCATCTCTCTTTGCTCCAAAAATTTTCCTAAGAACTTTATTCTCAAATACTCTAAATCTCCTTTCCTCCTTTAAAGTAAGAGTCCATGTTTCGCATACATATAGTCCTAATATAACTGCTAGAATAATAGTTTTATATATTTTCAGTTTAACATTTTTTGAAAGGAGTTGGGACGCCGGGAGTCTCTGTAATGAATAATAACACGCATAGGCCTATCCAGAATTCTATAGGTAATATAATAAGATTAATGCTAATCTTACCTCATAAGGGATTGTTTGAGCTACCGCCCTACGTACGACAATATATTACGTACGTTAATTAATTGTCCCAGAAAAAAAATCTCTAATGATGGGTAAAAAAACATTCAAATCGTTGAAGTAGTTTTTGAGTCCATAAAAAACAGACAGACACTCATTTTATATATAAAGATTATTGCAAATATATTTCCAATCCGTTCAGTTGATTGCCAGCTGTCACAAGTAAATCACAAGTACTTAGATAGTTGTAGCGGGCGGCTTATGCCATTGTTGGGCTGTCGGGCAGACCTTTGCAGGTAGGAGAGGATGATGATGGTATAATGGTCGTCCTCAGTCTGTACTTCCGTTTGCCTTCAGCGCCGGAAATGTATTTATTGTTACGGTGTTCTGTTCTCTGTGGAACGTCGCTAGTACACTAGTCAAGAAAATTCATTTTAGTTTCAGAGCATTTTCATTATTTCTTCACTACCCCAGTATCAGTTCCCCCCCCATTGGTAAGCGAACTAACTCTGAGGTCATAAAAATAACTCCATAACGCGTAAGGTCTCTAGGCTACAAGTAAAATGCTGGCCTCACATCTACATATGTTAATTGCAGATGTGTGCGACTATCCAACTAATATAAGGGTGACATATGGTCAGCATGTTTGATCTCCCAGCCGTTACAGTCACATCTACATATGTTAATTGCAGATGTGTGCGACTATCCAACTAATATAAGGGTGACATATGGTCAGCATGTTTGATCTCCCAGCCGTTACAGTTGGTTTTCTCAACCTGGAATCGCTACTAAATTTAGCTTCGTAAATTCTTACGATGCTGGGTGGGTACCGGTTCCATACTGGCAGAAATTTCTTGAGAAAAGTCTTCGCCTTTGGGGATTCGAACCAGCGCAAGTCCCGTACCAAAGCTTTATGCTTTGACCCACTCGCCTGCGGCGCGGGAGAACTCTAGGTGTATGTGAATTGATTGTAATTAAAATATAATAAAATTATATATTTATAATTCTATTTATCTGTATTAGCGTGGCCCATGTTGAACCATAGCCTTCTCATTTGTTAGGAGTTACTAGACAAGTTAATGTAGTTACCTTATTTGCCCATATATGTCATGAATGGCATGACTCAATGAGACATCTAGCGGGCAACTAAGGTATTACTTGGACGTAGAGATCGGTACATTTTGCTTAGAGGCCTCTTTTTTTGCTTTAGGATCTTTTACGAGCCTTAAAATCTTCATACTCGGGACCCTCGGTCTAAAGTCGCGTCCGGAGGACTTGCTACTTGGATTTTTTTATCCTTAAAAAACCCATTGTCCTCGGCTGGAATCCGCGAATGTTAGAACCATCATCATTTCAAGGTTTAGAACAATCTCCTGTTTCGGCCTATATTACAGTTAAATGGACTATTTCCAACGCTTCCTTGGTCGTCACAAATTCCGTCTTCCTGTTGTTTTGTAGTGTTAAGCTTGTCTTGGAATCCAGAATTTTAAACTTGTATTTTTCTGGTCTTATTTTTTAAACGTCTAGCTATAGGCTAATTCCTATGATTTTATGAAAGTGTGCAAACTTATTAATTATATATTTATCTTTGTCATATGAAATGTGACAACATACGCTACTGAAACTAGAACAAAAGGCAACTAATTTGCATAGGCCTACTAAATTTTATAAACATATTGTAAACAAAAATACAAATAAATTATATAATGTAAATGGTCAGCTAATTCACACGTAGAAATTCAGTATATAATGGAAATGGACAGCTAATGACAAATGAGGGAAATTTTGAGGAAGTGGCTGAATTCAAATACCTAGGAACAATAATCACAAATAGGAATGAGATGCACAAAGAAATTAAACATAGGCTCAATTCTGGAAATGCATGCTATTATGCATTGCAGAGACTTTTGATGTCGCAACTCCTTTCAAACAACGTTAAGCTGAAAATATATAAAACTATTATTCTACCAGTTATATTATATGGGTGCGAAACATGGACTCTTGCTTTAATGGAGGAAAGGAGATTACGAGTATTTGAGAATAAAGTTCTTACGAATTTTTTTTGGACCAAAGAGAGATGAACAGACAGGTGAATGGAGAAGACTACATAACAATGAACTACATGTTCTTTATAGGAAGCCAGATATAATAAGAACAGTTAAATCTCGTAGACTGCGATGGGCAGGACATGTTGCACGTATGGGGAATGAAAGACGTGCATGGAAGCTTCTTGTAGGAAAGCCAGAGGGAAAACGCCCAGTTGGTAGACCAAGAATGAGGTGGGAGAATAACATTAACTATGATTTGAGGGAAGTAGATTATACAGGGAATCATTGGAAAGCATTAGCCCAGGATAGGGATGTATGGAGAGCTTATGTCCGCGCGGCCATGAACCTACGGGTTCGATAGTGCCAGTAAGTAAGTAAGTATTGTAAACAGAAATAGAAATGCATTATATAATTGGAAATGGTACGCTAATGACAAATGAGGGAAATTTTGAGGAAGTGGCTGAATTCAAATACCTAGGAAAAATAATTACAAATAGGTATGAAATGCACAAAGAAATTAAACGTAGGATCAATTCTGAAATGCATGTTATTAAGCATTACAGGGACTTTTGTCGTCCCAACTCCTTAAAAAAAAGTTAAACCAAAGATATATAGGCCCTAAGACTGTTATTCTTCCAGTTACATTGTATGAATACGAATCATGTACTCTTACTTTAAGGGAGGTAAGGAGATTACCAGTATTTGAGAAAAAAGTTCTCAGGAAATTTTTGGACCAAAGAGAAAGATGATCAGACAGGTGAATAGAGAAGACTACATAACAGTGAGCTACATAGTCCTTATAGGAAGCCAGAGAAGCCTATAATAAGAACAGTTAAGTCTCGTAAACTTGCGATGGGCAGGACTAGTGGCAGGAATAGGATTGAAAGACGTGTATGGAAGCTTCTTGTACGAAATCCAGATGGAAGACCAAGAATGAGGTGGGAGTGTACAATTAATGATGATTTAAGGGAAATAGATTATACAGGGGATGATTGGAAAAATATTAGCTCAGGATAGCGATGTATGGAGAGCTTATTTGGCCATGAATCTAAACGGGTGCGACAATGCCAGTGAGTGAGTTAGTTATTGTAAACAGAAAACATGGAGAAAGGTTTAAAAAATATGCTTGTTCATTGGAGATGCTCTGGTATCTAGTTGGTAGCAAGAAATGGTCCCAGGTGTGCCCGCTGCAAGAATAAGAAACGATCAGTTTTTACGCAAGTTGGAATGTAAGCGGGCAGTAAGGAATTTAACTTGGAAGGAAAATCAGAGTTTACTGTAATTGTTATGCAGGAAAATGACGTGTTTTTCTTGTCTTGTAGGCAGGGGAGGGGGAGGCCATTTACCCGGCTGATTGGTGTATCCTGTTCAGAGAATCCCAGGGCTTCTCATTGTACTGGTGTGAGATAGCAGGGCCCAGCCAAATGAATGAGTGAGAACTATTTTTTTTCAGGGGCATTTGTCGTTTCTTATATTACTACCACAGGTTTACTTCAAAAGTGGTTTAAATCCATTTCAAAACAAAACCGATGCTTTCAAATGTTTAACTCCAGCGATATATAAAATCATTTTATTTTATTCGTGAGATTTTCTCTCAAATATGACTTATTTTTTTCAAATATCTTTGTTATAGCTATTACGTTTCCACATCCCACCATTTTCAGTATTTTATTTATCATAAGTAATGCCACGAGTGATTTCCAAATTATCGATAAATTCACGACTCACGAAGTGAGGAGTGAATTTATCTAGAGAATTTGGAAATCAAGAGTGACATTTGTTAGGACTATTTAACGAATAAAATTAAGCTGTTTACTCACAAATCATTATTTAACTATAGTTATTTTAAAACATTTATATATTTAATGTAAACGGCGATGTTTGAAAACAAATGAGAAAAGATAGGTACGCTTCATCTGCTTCTTTTGTTTATCACTGCAACCAGATCATACTATTTATTGCCAAAGGAATGCAATATTGTAAGAATGCACTCTAGTGGAGAAAAAAATTAAACACATCAAACTGTATATTCATTCATTTCTGATGTCGTATGATGTAAATGTGACAATTATATTTTTTCTGGAATGTTATTACCTGGGAAAAAATACATTTAAGAAAGTGCAAACAGTGGTTTATTTTTTTGGTGCTACAAATGTTTTTATATTAACTCCTGCAAGCGCTATGTGTTGACATCTATGCACTACATATACAATCTGGTAGCCGTATTTCTTATAGGCTAGTCACTGCAAAATAATGGTCAGACCTGTTCAGAATATTAAAAAGGAGGAGCTTTCTTTAATATGGTAAATATAACACTGATAAATATTTCGTGAAACACGACTCTGATTGGTTTTAAAACAGAAATCATTGAAACGTGATTGGTTATTGACTCCCATTTGGGGCATGATTTAAATAGTCACTTGCTAATACCTAATACCCGGCGTGCGCTGCTGTGCCTAAATAAATGAAAATTAATGAGTTTTTATGCTTAGATGAATAAGTTAAAAGACAAATAATTATAAATTTATATATTTTAGACACTCCATGCTGTTTACCCGGCGTTGTCCGGGAATCTACTCATCGCAATCATTCTTGACATAAATGAGCTGAAAGATAAAAAATTAATGTACTTCTTATGATTAGTTGAATAAGTAAAATGAAAAATAATTATAAATGTATATCGTAATTATTTTAAGATTCCCCGTGCTGATTACACGGTGTTGCCCGGGAATCTACTTATTTCGATCCTCTTGGCATAAATGAGCTAAAAGACAAAATTCGTTATTGTGAGTTATCCGTAAAAGAATATTCGCATTTTGCTGCTATGCTTGCTCAGGAATCTACGTACTTGTCTCGATCTTCTTGGCATCAATGAAAGACAAATAATAAATAATCATCATCATTATAGTACATTCACGAATTTAGGCCATTTGTTGACCTGTTTCGGTCTCAAGAGAAACACCATCCAGGAGTATTTTGAGTGGACCGTCCTGGTCTTCTTCTTCCTGCAGGTTGATAATAAATAATAGTTTTAAAAAACTAAAACAACACGCTTTATTACAAAACCGAACTAAAAAATGAAAAATAATTTTAATTTCCAACACGCTTGGGATAAAATTAAAGTGATCAACAAAAACATCATCTCCAACACATCTGGAATAAAACTAGAGTTATCAACAAAAAATAATAATTCTACCATCAAAAACGTGCGGTGCTCTATATCAATTAATATATTTGATAATAGACAGATATTAGTAAAAGTAAAGTCTCTGAAAACGTAAAAACCATAAAAAGCACCCGACGCTATTGATACATTATAGACTATCTTGTTTTCAACCCCTTAAGCGCATACAAATAGCACAGACTGCTAGAAATTATGTATATATAATGTCCACCGCTGTGGTCTCGAGGTAGTGTGCTGCCTTGTTACGCAGCGGGCCCGGGTTCGATCCCCGGTCGGGGCAGTTTTTCTGGGTTTTTATCGGGTTTTTTCCTCACCTGTAAGACAAATGTCAGGAAAACTTTAAGGCTCAAACGGTCCCCAAAATCATATGGCCGTCATCATCATCATCATGATCCTTATCATCATCATCATCATCCTTCACCGGTGTGCAAAGCAAAGGGAAGCTACCACACCTACAATTCCCTAGTAAAGCTGCAAGTCATCATCATCATCATCATCATCATGAACAAATTCGTTTTAGGCCATGTGGCCTGTACGGTAAATCTAGCGAAGATGGTCTTGATCTTTCCACCGATGTTTTGGTCTTCCTTGGTCCGTATGTCCAGTTGGGGTATATTGGAATGCCAATTTTGGAAGTCTATTTCTTGCCATTCTCCTCAGATGATTTTTCCATTCTTTTTGACATCTTTGTATATCTTCATTTAAACTTGTTACTCCAAGTTTTCCTCTGATAATAGTGTTCCTTTGGTGATCCAGTCTATTAACTCCTAACTGCAAGTATAGCATGAAAATGCTATGATTGCAGTGAAAGGCCTGCCTTCGGGCAGAATTACTATGGATGGATTATTATTATTATTATTATTATTATTATTATTATTATTATTATTATTATTAGTGTGTATGCACAGTGTAGCAGTATATGACACGTGGTTTTCTAACAAATGTAAAATGAGACACTGGGGGGCTTCCACAAATTTGTTCCGAATGGCTCCTAGCGTTCCAATTCGTCTCACCAGAGCTCTTCATTCATTTCTCGGCTCTTTCATTGCGTACAATTCACCTCGCTACTGCGCACTCTGGAATCCACACTCCATTTATTTTAAAAGTGAATCAACTCAAATAGAGTGAGATGTTATGTTACACACTGAATGGTAATCTAATATATGCAAACTTACCACGTTAATAGACAGCGTAATTCTGTAACTCTCAAGATATGTTTCTTCTTAATGTTAGAGATACGTTATATAGTGTGATTATAAAGTCTCAGTACATTTTAAAGAAATCGCTTACATATCGTATTTCTGTTACAGCCCTTCGAAAGATACAAATATGTTCACCATTGAAGAGCGGGTAGAGATTGTTGCTGCGTGTTTAAGTGGCCAGTCGTACGAGGAAGTTAGAGACAGATTCCTAAGGAAACTATCACGGGAGACGTGTATCTTGATATGTTGCAAATTTTCTTACAGCCACAGTTACAGCAAGATGGTATCATTGATACAGTGGTGTTGCAACAATATGGAGCACCACCACACTTTGCTCTGGCTATACGCGGGTATCTCAATGACAGGTTTCCCAAAAGATGGATTGGAAGGGCATCTCTTCGTATCTGAGCACCTCGTTCGCCAGACCTCGGACCCCTGGACTTTTTTGCTTGGGGTTCATCAAGGAACAGGTGTACAGAACGAAGTTTCCTAATCTGCAAGTGCTGAAAGAACGCATACGCCAAGCTAGTGAAATGATTACAGAGGATATGTTGGTGCATGTTTTCCGGGCGACGGTGCGTCGTTGGGAAACATATTTTGAGATTGATGGAGGTTATGTTGAACACTAACTTGATACTAGAAACTACCTTATAATTGTTGTTTTATTTGCGCTACGTTATCCACAAAATGTACTGGGACTTTATAATCACACTGTATAATGACAATGGAGAGTTGATGACAAATGAGGGTAATTTAGAAGAAGTGGCTGAATTCAAATACCTAGGAACAGTAAGATAGATGAAAAGACTGGTGAATGGAGAAGACTACATAACAATGAACTATATGGTCTTTATAGGAAGCCAGATATAATAAGAACAGTTAAGTCTCGTAGACTGCGATGGGCAGGACATGTTGCGCGTGTGGGGAATGAAAGACGTGCATGGAAGCTTCTTGTAGGAAAACCAGAGGAAAACGCCCAGTTGGTAGACCGAGAATGAGGTGGGAGAACAAAATTAACTATGATTTGAGGGAAGTAGATTATACAGGGAATGATTGGAAAGCATTGGTTCAGAATAGGGATGTATGGAGGGCTTATGTCCGCGCGGCCTTGAACCTACAGGTTCGATAGTGCCAGTGAGTAAGTAAGGAACAATAATTATAAAAGGAATGAGGTGCACATATAAATTAAACATAGGCTCCATTTTGGAAATGCGTGCTATTATACATTACAGAGACTCCTGTCGTCCCAACTTCTCTCAAAAAACGTTAAACTGAAAATATATAAAATATAAAAATGTGTAAAACCAGTTATATTATATGGATGCGAAACATGGAATTTAACTTTAAGGGAGGATGAATGATAATGAGAATAAAGTTCTTAGGAAACATTTTTGGACCAAAGAGAGATAAATAGACAGGTGAATGGAGAAGACTATTTAACAGTGAGCTACATGATATTTGTAGGAAACCTGATATAATAAGAACAATTATTTCACATACACTGCGATGGGCTGGCCATGTGGCACGAATGGGTAATGAAAAAGGGACATGGAGGCTTCTTATAGAAAAATCAGACGGCAAACGCCCATTTGGTTGACTAAGGATGAGGTGAGAGAATAACATTAATCATGATATGAGCCTAAGAGTCGGATAGTGCCAGTCAGATAAATAATAATAATAATAATAATAATAATAATAATAATAATAAACTTTAATAGGAAAAAATACTATAATGTTTAATTTAAGATTAAATTAAAATGTTTCATACCATACCTTAAATAAAGATGATGATAATAATAATAATAATAATAATAATAATAATAACAATAATCATCATCATAATTTTTTTATATTGTAAGCCCATGTTTTTCCCTTTACAGAGATTTAGGCGCTCTCCCCCTACAGGCAAGAATTTGAACCATATTTAGTTACACTTGTTTTCGTATAGATGCCATTTTGAGTCGTCCGTGGTCAGCGTTCCGCCTCATACTGACATCTAGGAAACCAAGGTAGAACTAGGACGGGAAAATTTGGTAAATTTTGCCTAGAGGCCTTTCATTCAGGCTTAAGGATTTTTTACGAGCCTGATAATCTTCAGACCCGGGACCCACGGCTTAAAGTCCCTCCCGGAGGACTTGCTCCTTGGATTTTTCCGTCCTAAAAAATCTATCGACCCCGGCCGGGTTTGAACCCGCGACCCTGGAGACCAGAGGCAAGGAGTATATCCACTAGTCCACCGCGGCCGACGACAACAACAACAACAACAAAACAATAATAATAATAATAATAATAATAATAATAATAATAATAATAATAATAACTCATCTGTCACTATCGAACCCATAGGTCCATGGCTGTGAGAACGTAAGTTCTCCATACATCACTATGCAGAGCTACTGTTTTCCAATCATCCCTTGCATAATCTACTTCTTTCAATCATGTTTAATATTACTTTGCCACCTCATTCTTGGAAATATCAACGAACATAGAGTGGTAAGTCCACCGCTGTGGTGTCACGCAGCGGACCCGGGTTCGATTCCCGGTCGGGACAGGCTCCTGTGTGAGGTTCTTTTATCGATTTTTCCTCACCTGTAAGACAAATGTCAGGAAGCTTAGGGCCAGGTCCCCGAAAATCATCCGGCCATCATTATCATTATCATCATCATCATCATCCTTCACCGGCGTGGAAAGGAACGGGAAGCTACCACACCTATAAATCCCTAATAAAGCTGCAAAGCATACCATGAAAATGCTATGGTTGCAGTGAAAAACCTGCCCTCGCGCAGAATTACTATGGATGGACAGTGTGGTAAGAGCGATGATAGTCATAATGAAGTTTAGACCTTTAGACCGCTGTAGCAACGATAATCGTTCATATTTTCAATCAAAACTTCTCAATTTTTGCTTTTTGAAATCTTGTAAATGTTTAATTACGTAACTTGAAACAAAATAGTATAATTGAATTCTTCTCTTCTCCTGTTGAACCCGGACCTCCATACTTAAGTACTTTGAAGTCGTACGCCATAGATCAAGCTGAGGTTGCATTGGAAGTTAATGCATTATTGTGAGTATCTCTGTCAAAACAAGTACGACAAAAGAAAGCGCAGAAACACTGTACTCATTTATTAAAATGACAATAACAGATCTGCTCCAGTTTATGTCTGAGGTACTGGCGTGAAGCGCACAGCGGGGCGACACCGTCTCTACCCAGTACCATAGTTACAATGAAGCCTCTTCTTCGGGCAAGTTCTACACAGTCCTCGAATACAAACATATTGTAGACAGCTCTACTACAAAACTCACATTTCAACAGCAATTTTAAGTCTAAAAGTTGTTTAATAATAACGTTTTATTGATAGAGGGCAAGATAGAATTTACCTGTCCCTATGTCTGTACCGATTTAACATAAGTTAATATTTAATTTTAGGAAGTTATATTTTGAGGTTATTTTAATTATATTATTTTTAGTCTGGACATCTTACCTCAATATTAATGTTGATTTGTTCTTGGAAATGATTCAAAACAATTCTGTTTTATCGTCAGCTTTCCCAGACTGATTTTATTTATGTTGCATTATGTTGCACAACCTGGATGTCGATGTCAGGTCCATCCTATGGTTGACCAAAGAACCTCCAAACAAGGTCACGCTCCATCGGAATATCAAAATTCATAACTCTGTTTCTGTTCTTCTGAATATAAATTTTTTCCCAAATAGTCAGCTCTTTTGTATTTTCTGTTTTAATAATTTAGTGTCTGAATTTATATTATGTTTTTCAGACCAATCATGAGCAGCAACTGCACATTTTTTCAATGGTCTGAAAAACATAATATAAATTCAGACACTAAATTATTAAAACAGTTAGAAAATACAAAAGAGCTGACTATTTGGGAAAAAATTTATATTCAGAAGAACAGAAACTGAGTTACGAATTTTGATATTCCGATAAAGGGTGACCTTGTTTGGAGGTTCTTTGGCCAACCACAGGATGGAGCTGACATCGACATCCAGGTTGTGCAACATAATGCAACATAAATAAAACCAGTCTGGGAAAGCTGACGATAAAACAGAATTGTTTTGAAACATGTCTAACAACAAATCAACATTAATATTGAGGTAAGATGTCCAGACTAAAAATAATATAATTAACATAAGTTCCCGTTGTAATAGGCCTATAAACAAAGCAGATGTATGACTGTTTTTTCATTGGTTGAATAACGGTTCTAGAATTCATTTAAATCCGTCCGAGCCCATAAACAAACAAAATTAAAATTTTATAAAACAATGGCTGTCCCTGTTCTTTTGTATGAGAGTGAATCTTGGATTACCACTACCAAACAAGAAAGTAAAATCCAAGCAGCCGAGATGAAATTTTTAAGAAGAGTAAAAGGCTGCACTAGAATGGACCAGATAAGAGACGAGGATATCCGTGAAGAACTGCAGATCTACTCCATAAAAGAAAATATATTTAACAACAAGATACAGTGAAAAGAACATGTAGAAAGAATGGAAGAAAGTAGATTACCAAATAAAATCTTCCATTATTTTTCGAGAGGAAGAAGAGATTCGGACGTCCTCGGAAGAGATGGTCTTAGATCTATTAGTGAAGACGGAACAGGTAACTCTTGCCTAAACCAGGAAATGAAGAAGAAGAAGAAGAAGAAGAAGAAGAATTCATTAAAATCAGTTCATGGGGTTGAAATTAATATTAAGAAAAGTAAGCAAATTCAAGCTAAAGGGTTCATACCCCATTTATAAACAAAAACAAGCTTCTCCTCTGTATTACAGAGTGATTCAGAAATATGGCTATACGTTTGATCGCATTTTGTGACGAAAATATTATTATTAAAGGAAATATGATGTTATCATTGGAAAGGGAATCCTTCAAATTACAACAATATAATAAAACAAAACAAATCATTGCTCACGTACAGCTTGGCGGGTTGATTTTTGTGGGCTAGCGTCGAACGCCTTCACAATTCTCTTCGTTGTTTCTGCATCCGTGCTAATGCGAGGCCTTTCAGGAGGTTTGATTTTCTGCATCCTTCCCGTTTCCAGCAGTCGTTTTCTCCACTTCCCCACAGTCGACGGCTGCAATGCTACGTTAAACTCACGTCTTGTCCATCTTGCGGCCTCACGATCATTAGCATACGTTATTGCCCATGCACCAATTGTAATTTGCTGTTGCATATTCGTCATTTTGACTAATGACGTAAGTTCTACATTGTTGTTTTATTCCATTTTTGTAAATTGAATAATTGCCTTTTCAACGGTAATTTCATATTTCCTGTAATGGTAATATTTTCATCACACAACGCGATCAAACGTATAGCCATATTTATGATTCATCCCGTAGGTTATATCTTTTGAATTATTTTTTTTAATTAATGAATTTGTGTTTTAAATTTATTTTCTTTTTACTTATTTTTTGAAAGAAGATTAACACCATGTTGATATTAATTTTGAGAATGTAAGAAAAAGAGAAAACTTGGCTCTTGCTTCGGAATATCTATCCTTCAGCGTAGCAGAGTGAAGTGCCTGACACTGTAGCAGGTGGTTTCTGTCCATGTTAGTTTTCGTGGAGCATAGAGTGCAATGAGGACTTCTGTAAATTCCAATTCAATGTAGATGAGCTGCAAGACAGTCATGTCATGTCCATCCATCCATCCATAGTAATTCTGCCCGAAGGCAGGTCCTTCACTGCAATCATAGCATTTTCATGCTATGCTTGCAGCTTTGCTAAGGAATTGTGTAGGTGTGGTAGCTTCCCGTTGCTTTCCACACCGGTGAAGGATGATGGTGATGATGATAATAATGATGATGATGAAGATTATGGATGTCATGTATTTAGTCAAAATATGCTATAGCTTGCTTTCGAGGTGTATCTGGTGTGGTGTGGATAGTGTTTTTTCCATTGTTTTTCTTGAATTCGTATCTGAAGATTGGTTGAGAATGTGTTTTTTTACGGTGTATAAATGTATACACTGTGGACATGAAAGCGTGGAGTTGTGTGGTGTGGATGGAAGGGAGGATAGTAGCTGTAGAAGAATCGTGCGGACCACCAAGGTAGTTAGCTCACTTACCGACATGAAGTATTCACTACACACTCTGGCAAATTAAATATTAATATATTACCAATCTAACTGGAATAAATATTGAGCAATGGTTTGTTTACCGAGGACCTTGACAAGCTTCCGTGGATTAAGTGCAACTTGTCACGAAATAAATATTTTTTATTTAACACGAACTCTCATGTTATGACGTTACAGTTTGGTCAGTCAACTGTTTCCGCTAGCAAACAGAGATAAAATCTGTTTATAAGAACAAATGACAGTGAGTTTATTTTTTATTTGTTTGTTTTGTGGATTTTTACTTCCACGGATGAGATTGTCAATTTAATAAACTTTTTAAGTATATATAATATATATATTATATATATATATATATATATATATATATATATATATATATATATGGTATGATAAGAAAAATAAATGCCTGGACGGGATTCGAACCCGGATCTCTGAGTCTGTACCTCAACGTGATATCCATTACACTACCAGGCGAATCCAATTCAAACACTTATTTTTCTTATATATGTATTATTATATTCTCCATTATTACTAGATGTCGCGAGAATTTGCTTACTTGATATAGTCAGCTACTAGATGGCAGTGAAGACCAAGTTCTCGCGACATCTAGTAATAATGGAGAATATAATAACTTACATATATAAGAAAAATAAATGTTTGAATTGGATTCGCCTGGTAGTGTAATGGATATCACGCTGAGGTACAGACTCAGAGATCCGGGTTCGAATCCCGTCCAGGCATTTATTTTTCTTATCATACCATATTAAGCTTGCATTGCTCAATGTTAAACATTTAATTATAACATATATATATATATATATATCCATCCATAGTAATTCTGCCGGAAGGCAGGTCCTTCAGTGCAATCTTAGCATTTTCATGCTATGCTTGCAGCTTTACTAGGGAATTGTAGGTGTGGTAGCTTCCCGTTGCTTTCCACACCGTGAAGGATGACGATGATGATGATAATGATAAGGATGATGATGATGGTGATGGCCATATGATTTCGGGGACCGTTTGGGCCTTAAAGATTTCCTGACATTTGTCTTACAGGTGAGGAAAACCCCGATAAAAACCTCACCCAGAAAAACTGCCCCGACCTGGGATCGAACCCGGGTCCGCTGCGTGACAAGGCAGCACGCTACCTCGAGACCACAGCGGTGGATATATATATATGGAATGCGGTAAAAACATAAGAGATTTAATTT
Organism: Diploptera punctata; assembly: GCA_030220185.1. Classification (NCBI taxonomy): domain Eukaryota; kingdom Metazoa; phylum Arthropoda; class Insecta; order Blattodea; family Blaberidae; genus Diploptera; species Diploptera punctata. The sequence goes on from JASPKZ010009803.1 coordinate 2,101,151, forward strand.
TGTAAGATGGAAAATAACCAATTGAGAGTGCAATGAATTTGAATATTTTTGGGGGATTCATCACTATAACTTACCTAATATATTTTTAAAGTCCTACAGAACAACAGTGCGCATGCGCCAGAGCTTATAGAGCCAGCGATAACCCACCATCGAACCGCATATCGATTATCATCCTTGCCACATATTATCGATATCGTACTAAAGTTTATACAGATTACGCTAGATGGCAGCACGTCACTATGAAATTTAAATGACCAATCTATGCAATAAATCCCCAAATCTATGTTAAAGAAATATATTAATAATATTAAAATTACCTAACGTTTATTAAAAATGGGTGTACGCTTATCACTTCCTAACGCCGATCCAACCAGCGATAACCCAAACCAGCGATAGTAAAATCACAGACTAAGTATTATATTCTGTGGAGAAAATAGCAGTCAGCATCATAATATTGTCCAACAGTGTTATAATGTTCAGATTTGCAGATTTAAATAAATACTTAAAAATGATCAAATATTGTAATAAAAATTGTTTGAAAATGTTAAAAATATTAGAAAATGTTAGTAAATACAGAAGAATAGCCATAATTCACAACAATAAACTGAAAACCAATCTACGAAATAGCCTATTTTTGTGTTAAAATAATAACAAATTTATTTCAGTTGATGATATTAAACATAGTGTAAACAAAGGAAGTTCAGCGACAGCAAAACTAAATGGAATATTATGGAATAATTAACTAACTCAGTGGCACTAACGAACGCGTAAGTTCCTGGCCGCCTGGAAATAAGCTCTCCACATATTCATATCCTCAGCTAATTTTTCAAAACATCCTCTCTTAAGGAATAATAATATTTTTTAAAAGAAAATATTATGTATAAATCCTATATACACAGCCGTTTGTATTGCAAAGTTTTCTACATAGGGAGTAGAAAACTGGAAACTAAGTAGGCCTAAATATTTTCTGTCAGATTTATTAGCACTGTTAATGGATTTATAATAATAATAATAATAATAATAATAATAATAATAATAATAATAATAATAATGATGATGATGATGATGATGATGATGATGATAATGATGATAATAATAATAATAATAATGATAATAATGATAATGATGATAATAATGATGATAATAACAATAATAATAATGATAATAGTGATGATAATAATAATAATGATAATAATAATGATGATAATAATGATAATACTTCAAAGGCTAAGGGAGCATCCCCTACAGAAAAGCATGCCTGTCCAAGAGGCATTGAGGTGGCAACCCCACCACTGGACTTACCCAACTATAGGCCGGTAACCTATAATGGGGAAATCTTTAAAAACTCGAAAGACTACAGGAAATAAGCAGGCGGCGGGCATCATCACCCAATTCTGCATTCGGAAGAAGAAGAAGAAGAAGAAGATAATAATAATAATAATAATAATAAATAATAATAATAATAGGCTCAATTCTGGAAATGCGTGCTATTATGCATTGCAGAGGCTCTTGATGTCCCAACTCCTTTCAAAAAACGTTAAACTGAAAATATATAAAACTATTATTCTACCAGTTATATTATATGGGTGCGAAACATGGACTCTTACTTTAAGGGAGGAAAGGAGATTACAAGTATTTGAGAATAAAGTTCTTAGGAAAATTTTTGGACAATGGAGAATACTACATAACAATGAACTACATGGTCTTTATAGGAAGCCAGATATAATAAGAACAGTTAAGTCTCGTAGACTACGATGGACAGGACATGTTGCACGTATGGGGAATGAAAGACTTCCATGGAGGCTTCTTGTAGGAAAGCCAGAAGGAAAACGCCCAGTTGATAGACCAAGAATGAGGTGGGAGAACAACATTAACTATGATTTGAGGGAAGTAGATTATACAGGGAATGATGGAAAGCATTAGCTCAGGATAGGGATGTATGGAGAGCTTATGTCCGCGGGGCCATGAACCTACGGGTTCGATAGTGCCAGTGAGTAAGTAAGTAGGTAAGTATAATAATAATAATAATAATAATAATAATAATAATAATAATAATAATAATAATAATAATAATAATAATAATAATAATAATAATAATAATAATGATAATAATAATAATAATGATAATAATGATAATAATAATAATAATAATAAAATGATAATAATAATAAAATAATAATAATGATAATAATAATGATGATGATAATAATAATGATAATAATAATAGTAATAATAATAATGATGATAATAATAATGATAATAATAATAAAATAATAATAATAATAATAAAAATAAAATAATAAAAATAAAATAATAATAATAAAATAATAATAAAATAATAATAAAAAATAATAGTAATAAATATCCATCCATCTATAGTAATTCTGCCCGAGGGCAGGTCTTTCACTGATATCATAGCATTTTCATGCTATGCTTTGCAGCTTTACTAGGGAATTATAGGTGTGGTAGCTTCCCGTATCAGTCCCAGTTAAAACGCAGAAGATGAAACATTGTTTTCGAAAGGCCTCCATTTTAGAACAAATTGAAGAAGTTTAATAATTTAGTTGAGGACGACTGACTTACCAGGTAAAAAAACTTACACAAATAACATCTTATTACATAACCTCAACGGTGCTTTAATATGAATTTCAAAAGGTGAGGAAAAACACCGAAAAAAGCCTCACCTAGGAAGCTTGTTCCGACCGGGGATCGAACCCGAGCCCGCTGCGTGACAAGAATAATAATAATAAAGTTAATAACATTCATATTGACAGGCAATATTAAAAGAAAATGGTTTGTATGCGGATACAAAAAGGAAAGTTGAATTAAGGAAAGAGTGTAGAATGCTGAGTTTGCAGTGAAAGACCTGCTCTTGGGTAGAACACTATGTATGTATGTGTGTATGTATATGTATATGAGCAATCCAGAATAATTATGAGGGCCAACATGGCCTCTTTGCCCCAGCGTAGCGTAGTCGGCACCTCTTTCTCTTTTGATGACCTTTCCTTTGAACTAATAACGAAATCTTGTTCAGAGATACATATCAAAATATTTATATTATAAATATCTAAAAACTTGAATATAAATATGTACATTCCAAGGATATAAAAAAGACATAATATGAGGTAATTGCAGAAAAGCAATGTTACCAGCTGTAAATAAATATATTTAAGATTTAGTGGGCGTGGTGGTACCGAGATGGGCGTCACTTCACCAGATATTACTCTATGAACATGCCAATGACAACCTTTAATAAGAAGGGCGTGGTTAGGGAAATGTACGAGATTTAAGCCAATGTTAATTGATCTGGCGTCCATTTAACAGCGTTCGCCTACCTGTAGTTTTAATTAATTTATTCACTTCACTTAACTTTGCATACAGATAATTGACACCAACAAGAATTCTTTCTTTAATGTCCTTTCTTGAGGTCATTTATGTAGCACCCGGTGAGCACAGCTACGCCTAAATAAATGAAATGCGTTTTAAGTTAAATTTTTTTTTCTCGTTTTCTTTCGTTTACACTGTTCTTCCTTTTTTGTTTTACCTTTGTTAACCTTTTTTTTATTTTATTCATACATACAAACACAAGACAGGACACACACCCGGACCCAAAGTGCAGATTTTAAAATCCCCTACCCCGCCGGGCATCGAAACCGGGTCGCCGGAGTGGAAGGTAGGGACTCAACCGACTACGCCACGGCGAAGGACATATAAAAAAGTAGTTGAATAATAAAAAGAAAAATAATTACAAATTTATACTTATTTTCTCACTGGCACTATCGGACCCGTAGGTTCATGACCACGCGGACATAAGCTCTCCATACATTCCTATCCTGAACTAATGTTTTCCAATCATTCCCTGTATAATCTACTTCCCTCAAATCATAGTTAATGTTATTCTCCCACCTCATTCTTGGTCTACCAACTGGGCGTTTGCCCCTCTGGTTTTTCTACAAGAATCTTCCACGCGTGTCTTTCATTCCCCATTCGTGCCACATGTCCTGCCCATCGCAGTCTGCGAGTCTTAACTGTTCTTATTATAGGTATCTGGATTTCTATAAAGACCATGTAATTCACTGTAGCATTCTTCTCCATTCACCTGTCTGTTTTTCTCTCTTTGGTTCAAATATTTTCCTAAAAACTGTATTCTCAAATACTCGTAATCTTTCCATTAGCCTATATAAATAGTGATAATAATTAAGATAACCATCCATAGTAATTCTGCCCGAAGGCAGGTCCTTCACTGCATTTTCATGCTATGCTTGTAGCTTTACTAGGGAATTGTTGGTGTGGTAGCTTCCCGTTGCTTTCCACACCGGTGAAGCATGATGGCAGTGATGATGATGGCCATATGATTTCGGAGACCGTTTGGACCTTAAAGTTTTCCTGACATTTGTCTTAAGGTGAGGAAAAACCCCGATAAATACCTCACCCAGAAAAACTGCCCCGACCGGGGATCGAACCCGGGCCCGCTACGTGACAAGGCAGCACGCTACCTCGAGACCACAGCGGTGGACAATTAAGATATAAACAATTATATTGGTATGGGCACGTACAACGAATGCTAGAAGAAAGGTTACCCAGGAAAACATTGGAATGGTGTCCACCTGGAAGAAGAAGGAAAGGAAGACCTCGAAACTCGTGGATGCAAGGAATAAGAACGGGAAGTAGAACAAAAGGGCTGGAGGACATGGGGTAGATGGATAGAGACGAGTGGAAAAGAAAATAAAACTGTAGGCACAGAAAGATGTGTCTTCTTCTTCCTTCCAAGTATTAGGCCAAGGCCTGTTACGATCCTATAGAAAATTTTCCCTCCAGCGTTTCATAGGACGGCCCAGTGATCTTCGTCCTCTTGGTATATAATTATAAACAGCTTTGGGGATCCGATTTGAACTCATTTTTTCAAGACGGTGTTTCCAATTTAGTTGGTACTGTTTAATATATTCCAAAATTGGCGTAGTCTTCATTTCTTTTAAGATATCGGTGTTCCTTTTTCGATCCCATCTAGTGTAGCCCTCTATTCTGCGCATGAATCTCATTTCACAAGCCGTTATTCTGCTTTCATGTTGTCTTTTTAGTGTCCATGCTTCACTACCATAGGTCAACACTGGTCTAGCCAAAGTGTTATATAAACATAATCAAGTCTTATACGAGAAAGATATGCAAGCATTAAAACTATGTATATAAATAAAAATAAATGAAATAATTATTTTTAAATTACCATTAAAAGATTTTCCTACTATATCGATACATTAGAGAGAGTTGACATTTGTTCCTGTATTCTCTATTACACTGACCCTTTACACACACCTTGTGCTTAATATAATTGTGGATTACCTTGTTAAAAAAGAGGCGAAAAACTTGGGAGTTCAGGTGCAGTGGTACAGGAATATTTTATATCCAATATATTTTATCTCATAGCCTTGCAGATGTCATGGAAGCCGTAATTATAACTTCATTTATTACACAGTTTCCGCGAATCAAACAATGACCACATGAGTAAGGTTTCTCCTTTATTCAGGGATGCTGTTTTATACAAGGCTGTGATTTCTTTCCTACCAAATTCTGCATGTTTAATTTCTGGTAAAACTTTATTTTATAGCTGCTTTTATTTGTCTCATTCTGGTAAACCAATTAAATCCCTAACTAACTCACTGGCACGATAAAACCCGTAGATTCATGGCCGCGCGGACATAAGCTCTCTTTACATCCCTATCCTCAGCAAAAATGTTCCAATCATTCCCTGTATAATCCACTTCCCACAAATCATGGTTGATGTTATATTGATTGTGTGTGTATATATATATTTGGATGTTATAACTATATTTTTGTCATTTGGCAATGAAGGCAAATATGATATGAAAAGAAAAATGAATGCTTGAGTCGGGATTTGAATCCGAGTCTCTAAACTCTGTACGTTTAGCGCTCTAACCAACTGAGCTACTCAAGTATTCCAACACAAACATACATTTTTCTTATATATGTAGTATTCTCAATACGCACAAGGGTTTAGAGACTCGGGTTCAAATCCCGACTCAAGCATTCATTTTTTTATATCATATTTGCCTTCATTGCCAAATGTTAAAAATATAGTTATAACATCTAAATATACAAGCGTTACTACTATAAAGTAAATATTCTCTTTAAAATTTGCTTATCTGTTATGGTGGCCACTAGATGGCAGTTGGAACAACTTCCCGCTACCTTTTGTGTGAATTGAGAATACTACATATATAAGAAAAATGTATGAATGTGTGAGTAAAGGGTCTTGAATAAAATGTTTATGCTGTCTAGGAGGTGGCTCCGTATTGAGCTAAATACTGAAAATATGTTATATCATTCACGTTAATTGTCCCAGAAAATTTCTTTAGATGATGGTGAAAATACGATTCAAATCGTCAAGTAGTTTTTGAGTCCATAAGGAACAGAGGGGGTCACAGACAGCTGACTGTTAAATATTTATGAACATAATATAAAACTTCAATAATTCTTCTTCTTTTTCTTCTTGACTTCCTGGTTTAAGCATTAATTGCCTGTTCCGTCTTCACTAATATATCTAAGACCATCTCTTCCGAGGACGTCCGACATCTCTTCTTCCTCTCGGAAAAATAATGTAAGATTTTATTTGGTAATCTACTTTCTTCCATTCTTTCTAAATGTTCTTTCCACTGTATCTTGCTGTTAAATATCTTTTCTTTTATGGAGTAGATCTGCAGTTCTTCACGAATATCCTCGTTTCTTATCTGGTCCATTCTAGTGCAGCCTTTTATTCTTATTAAAAATTTTCATCTCGGCTGCTTGGATTTTACTTTCTTGTTTGGTAGTGATAATCCAAGATTCACTCCCATACAAAAGGACAGGGACTGCCATTGTTTTATAAAATTCTAATTTTGTTTGTTTACGGACATTATTATTCAATGTTCTATTTATTGTACCACAAATACCTAGATACCGACGAGTTTTACGAGTATGTTTAATATCTTTATATCATATTCATAGCTGATATCACATCCTAAATATTTAAAGTGGGATACTTGTTCAATAATTTCGTCTCTAATTATTATTTTTGCAAGCAGAGTGTTTCTTCCACAAAATGCCGTTACTTTTGTTTTACTTACAGAAATTTTTAAAATTATACTCGCTACATATTTTATTTAGTTTGTAAGCAGCCAATTGTAACAAATCTTCATCATGGTGTAGTAAGATTAAATCATCGGCGAAAATTAAGTTATTAATACCTGTGTTATTGTTCAATCTAAGGGCTTTGTCTGTTATAATTTTCCATTGTAAAGCTTTGAGGTGGCAGCCCCACCAATGGTCTACTCTGCATAGCGTTTGTGTCGCGATCAGAGAAAACACAGTACTCCTATTCTCCATAACAGAAACTCGCACCGACTTAATTTTAATAGTTTTATTTCGTAAATTAACATCACGGATTTTCATAAAGTAAACATTATAATTATCAACTATCAATAAATGAGTTGGAGAAAATGTTTTAACATCTCACCTCACAAAGTTGCATGTTTTCACGATACCGGTTTCAAAAGTATAGCATTACTTCCATCTTCAGTCAAATTACAACTGTTGAAATTTTGTAGTTAACATCATCTTCTGAACTGCCATCTGGTGTAGATTTTATGAACTTGCAGATTAAATTATTCTCGTCGGGGATATCAAAATTCATTGTTTTATATTTATTCTTCTGAATGTATATCTTTTCCCCAAATTGTTAATTCTAAAGGTTTCTCCAAATGTTTCAAAATTTTAGTGTCTTTTCCGATTTTATGAATTGCAGCTCATAGTTTGCTAGAAAATCATAAAATCCGAAAAGACACTAAGATTTTGAAACATTTGGAGAAACATTTAGAATTAACAATTTGGGAAAAGATATACATTCAGTAGAATAAATACAAAGCAATGAATTTCGATATCCCCGACGAGAATAATTTAATCTGCAAGTTCATAAAATCTACACCAGATGGCAGTTCAGAAGATGATGTAACAGTTGGAATTTGACTGAAGATGGAAGTAATACTATACTTTTGAAACCGGTATCGTGAAGACACGCAACTTTGTGAGGTGAGATGTTAAAAAATTTTTTTCCAACTCATTTATTAATATAAATATCTCATAGTGTTTCCACGAACTGTAAATTTAATTAAATTATATCAACTGATTACTCATTTTTACATATAAGATTAATGCAAAATTTACCTTTGGAATTACGAAAAAACACGAATAATTTTAATCGGGATGTCCGAGACCAAGATTTGAACACAGGGTTTATCGAATATGGATCCCGTAGGATAGCGTGGAATAAACTCACTCTTTGATGCGTTACATAACGTATAAAGTATATATAATGATTTGTTGGAACCCAGAATGGGCCTCTGTATATATTGAATCATTGTTCTTACTTGGAACTTTGAGAGGAAATGAGAACACAGGAAATAAACCAACTGAACGGATCTTCAAGCCTCTTATTTTTCACATGGTTATTCATTCATTTTGAGAATTTTCCTTATCATTGAGGGTTTTCTCCAACCAATCTTAGTAATTAACACGATTGTAAAAAAATATCATAAATGACTACGGACTTATGGACTATCAGTTTGTAACAAACATTCACAAATTTCCCTTAATTAAAGTTCTCCATTGTCTCTGTCCTCTGTGTCTTCATCTGTTACACCAAATTTCCGTATTGAATTTTGTATGTTGTTATTCCAGGTTGTTCTTGGTCTTCCTTTTCTGTTTCTTCTTTCAATTTTACATGCATAGACAGCCTTTGGTAGTTTTCCATCCTGCATTCTTCTTACGTGTCCATACCATTTTATTAACCTTCTGTGTTCAATCTCATCCATTACACTTCTTTCTGCATTCATTCACTTTCTAATTTCTTTATTTCTAATTTTTTCCAGTCGAGATTTTCTGGCAGGTCTTCTCCAAAAATCCATTTCAACTGAAGTTATTCTGTTGACATGTTGTCATTGTCCAAACTTTCTATCCATATAACATTATACTTTCTAGTAGGGATTTATAAATTAGTTGTTTTGTTCTGTTAATTATGTTTTTACTCCATAGTATAGAGTTTAACATTCCTATGGTTTTTCTTCCGTTACAATTCATTATAAAAATTAATAAAAAGTAACTTACTGTTAAAATTTTCTTAAAAAATGCACGTTTATAATTTTGTTTCCTTTCCAATATCCCATACCCAATTTATACGTAATTATTTAATAAATTTTGCACTTTTTCCATAATTCTGTTGCTAAATCATGCTAAGTCCATTTTAAAAATTTTATTCTAAGGACAAAATAACAGCCTGGTTGTTCCCTTTCATCTTAAATATACCTTTTATTATGCCTTACATTATTTTGTCTTGTAAGCCCATGTTTTCCCTTAGCAGAGATTAAGGCGCTCTCCCCCTACAGGCAAGAATTTGAACCATACCAATATAGTTACACTTATTTTCGTGTAGATGTCATTTGAGTGGTCCGTAGTCAGCGTTCCGCCTCATAATGACATCTAGGAAACCAAGGTAGTACTAGGACGGAAAAATTCGGTAAATTTTGCTTAGAAGTCTTTTCATTCAGGCTTAAGGATGTTTTACGAGCCTGAAAATCTTCAGACTCGGGACCCACGGCTTAAAGTCCCTCCCGGAGGACTTTCTCCTTGGATTTTTCCATCCTCAAAAAATCCATCGACCCCTGCCGGGTTAGAATCCGCGACCCTCGGGATCAGAGGCAAGGAGCATACGTCTTACATAACAAAAAAAATCAGGATAAAAAAAATCAAATAACAACTAGATTAAAGAGTTTTATGCTTTTCCTAAAAATTAAAAAAAATGGGTGTAGCATGTTTTGGAATTCAGGTCCCCAATTGTTTCTGCATCAGGATTCCGCCCTTGAAATCTATTTGACGAGCAGTATGTACAGTGAACAGAAGTTGCGGAACAGGGTACGCGGAGTGATACTGGAAGTGTTGCATGCATGTTACCTGGTAATAACCAGGATTTGGCAATACAAGTTCACGTAGAGTTGTTATTAAAACAATATTCGTGGGGGGTCGCAGCTCTCCGGTCTGTCAGAAACCCTGCAACAAGGCAGAGGGATGCTGACAACACTAGCAGAATCCTGACTGCCTCCTACCAACCTGTCAAATTCTCACTCACTTCTTCCATGTAATAGTGGTATATATCCATGGGAACATCTAGCTCTAAAGGCACTTTACTTTGTTAAGTTGGTTTAATGTCATCTGTTTGTGGAAAGCAACGGGAAGCTACCACACCTATAACTCCCTAGTAAAGCTGCAAAGTATAGCATGAAAATGCTATGATTGCAATGAAAGACTTACCCTAGGGCAGAACATAGTAGAATAGATCAATTTATAATTTACAAAAAATATGTGCCAAATTTAATATGGAAATATCAATTAACAAAACTAAAATTATGGCATTTTATGGGTAGGACCCCATACAAAGTAAAATCTGTCTCCAGAATAAAATTTTAGAGAGATCTAATCAATTTAAATATCTTGGATATTATCTCTCTCTATCTGGGATGAAAAGGATATCCCTAAAAAAGTTACTAGTTATAATAAAAGTTTGGGAGTTATTAATCAAGTTATGAAACCATCCCTTGTACAAAAAAAAAAAAAAACACCAGATTACGTTTATATAACAATTTGGCTAGACCAGTGTTGACCTATGGTAGTGAAGCATGGACACTAAAAAGACAACATGAAAGCAGAATAACGGCTTGTGAAATGAGATTCATGCGCAGAACAACGGGTTACACCAGATGGGATCGGAAAAGCAACACCGATATCTTAAAAGAATTGAAGACTACGCCAATTTTGGAATATATTAAACAGTACCAACTAAATTGGAAACACCATCTTGAAAAAATGCGTTCAAGTCGGATCCCCAAAGCTGTTTATAATTAGCTATATACCAAGAGGACGAAGATCACTGGGCCGTCCTATGAAACGCTGGAGGGAAAATTTTCTATAGGATCGTAACAGGCCTTGGCCTAATAATTGGAAGGAAGAAGAAGAAGAAGAATATAATGTTGTCTGTTGATCTTTACATATCTATATCCCTACCATGGGCTAGTGTTTTCCAATCATCTCCTGTTTAATCTATTCCCCTCAAATAATGGTCAGTCGTGTTAGAGGATGTAACTCCACACCGAGGCAATATATTGGTTCTCTGAGCTGAAATTATCACCTCCGGTGGCCAGCTGGGCTGGCCGTCAGTTAAAATAGTTACGGATAAATTCCTACGTAGAAATTAATTATATAATGGAAATGGACAGCTAATGACAAATGAGGGAAATTTTGAGGAAGTGGCTGAATTCAAATACCTAGGAACAATAATCACAAATAGGAATGAGGTGCACAAAGAAATTAAACATAGACTCAATCCTGAAAATGCGTGCTATTATGCATTGCAGAGACTCTTGATGTCCCAACTCCTTTAAAAAAAACGTTAAATTGAAAATATATAAAACTATTATTCTACCAGTTATGTTATATGGATGCGAAACATGGACTCTTACTTTAAGGGAGGAAAGGAGGTTACAAGTATTTGAGAATAAAGTACTTATGAAAATTTTTGGACCAAAGACAGATCAACAGACAGATGAATGGAGAAGACTACATAACAATGAACTACATGGTCTTTATAGGAAGGCAGATGTAATAAGAACAGTTAAGTCTCGTAGACTGCGATGGGCAGGGTATGTAGCACGTATGGGGAATGAAAGACGTGCATGATAGCTTCTTGTAGGAAAGCCCGGTTGGTAGACTAGGAATGAGGTGGGAGAATAACATTAACTATGATTTGAGGGAAGTAGATTATACAGGGAACGATTGGAAAGCATTAGCTCAGGATAGGGATGTATGGAGAGCTTATGTCCGCGCGGCCATGAATCTACGGGGAGGGGCCCGATGAAAAGATTGAAAGATACAATTGAGGCAATACATTGAAGATTAACATACACATTGTCTATATTGGATGTAAGAAGAAGAAGAAATAATTGTTAATGCTATTCTCCCACCTCGTTCTTGGTACATGTTTTATTATATTTACTTTTTATACAATAACTTTGAGGATGGTTCAAAATTAATTTTAAAAGTATTTCATGCAACCATTCTGTAAAATCATTTTCAGAAGAGAACTACACAGTGTGCCAAAGAGAGCACTGGAATGGAATCCACAGGGATTGCCTACAAAAAGAGGAAGACCAAAAATTACATGGCACAACACTGTAACAACAGAAAATGAACAAGGGAAAAGTTGGAATGAAGTCAGGAACTTGGCCAAAAACAGAGTCCGGTGGCATGCTTTCACAAAGACCCTATGCTTCCAAGAGCAGTGACAGGAATTAATATTGCTATTCTGTAAAATCCTCGAGATTTAATTCAGTTTTATTATTGACTAAATTAGTTCTAATCCAGACGAGACTCCATAAAATAACAGCTAAACCTGCACTGATATTTGGATCAGAAACCTGGACCCTCAGAAAGAAAGATGAAAGGAGATAGGAAATACAACAGATGAGATTCCTAAGATCATTAGTGGGGATTGCCAATGAGATCACACCCCTAATGAAGCAATAAGAGAAGGTCTACAAATTAACAATACAGTACAAGGTAACTTAGAGAACAATTGAGGATTACGTATGTCGAATGTCATTTGAGATATTTCTTAGATGTGCACAGAATTCGATAAACCAGATGGAAGGAGGTAAGCGGAGAAACAATTAAAATGGTTTGACCAATTTGTTTGAGCCTCGGGCCTTTCAAGCTCAATCTTTGGTAACTAACCAACTATCGAACCCATAGGTTCATGGCCATGGGGATATGAGATTTCCATACATCCCTATCCTGAGATAATGTTATTCCAATCACCCCTGCATAATCTACTTCCTTCATTTCATGGTTAATGTTATTCTCCTACCTCATTCTTGGTCTACCTACTGGACGTTTTCCCTCTGGGTTTCTTACAAGGAGCTATCATACACCTTTTTCATTCCCCATTCGTGCCACATGTCCTGCCAATCGCAGCCTACGAGAGTTAGCTCTTCTGAATATATCTGGCTTCCTATAAAGACAATGAAGCTCACAGATACTTAATCTTCTCCATTCACCTGTCTGTTCATCTCTCTTTGGTCCAAAAAATTCCTAAGGACTTTATTATAAAATACTCTTAATATTTTCTCCTCCCTTAAAACCTTAAAATAAGAATCAATGTTTCGGATCCATATAATATAACTGGTAGAATATCAGTGATCAACATGATTTTTGTCTCATGAGTACCAATAGATGTACTTAATGCTGTTTTTTTTCGAGTTTTCAAATATGTATTCGGAATTTCTCCGTCACCCACAGTTTTTTTTATTTCAATTTCAATTAATGGATTTAAATAATTATTTTTTAATAAACGTTTTCTCGTGCATTTGTTCATTGTAAAATAAAACCAAATGAGCTAACTCAGGAGATTTCAGCTATGGAAAAGAGATAGCAAGGCAAATGAAATCCTAATATGCTGGCCGATTATTGTTGGACCATCAAGAGGGATGCTCCACAGGCGAAATACAGCAGAAAGTCGTCTTTTCTTACTTTCTAGGCGAGTCCGAATGTTCGAATATTGTGTAGTTAGGAATGTAGAAAATATTAAAGTGTTTGAAATTATAAATTCATGTCTCTCGGAAACCTTGCGTGATGGAGAAAAACCGATATCACATTTGAATTCAGGAGAAAAAATACTATCAGAATCACATATTTTTCTTTCTGTGACAAAAAAAAATGTTTCTTTTTTGTTGCTCGGTGTAATAGTTCTATACATTTTCAGTTTGTTATTTGAAAGGAGTTGGGACAATAGTTCCTGTTAGTTTTGATAATATCCATGATTTTAGTTAGTTCTATACTTGTAACTCTGGTTTTTTAGTTATTTTATAAACTTAAAATGCAGGTATCTGAGCCGGGTTTGAACCCGTGACCTGCGAGCATGTTACCAATGAACTACCAAGACAGAAATCTGAAGTTAGCAAATAAACCTGAATAAATATAGCAAAATAATTCGCGTAAACAAGGCAGTGAGGATATGCATAATTCAGAGCGCAATTTAGCTTACATAAATACAGGAAGTTGTCTCGTTTTCAAATGACATCAAAATCAGCCTAGGTTACAATGCAATGGAATGTAAAACTGGTTGGTTACAGCAAAATAAACATAGAAAATTCTCTTCTTCACTTATATTTACTCGTTAGACAGTCTTTTAATTTATATTCTTACCTCTTCGAATATTATAATCAGGTTATTATCTTATTATACGTTACATATACCGAGTGGACAGCTAGTCTAGAAGAAATAATTATTTTTATTATTACTATTTTTAGCTAATGACAAATGAAGGAAATGTTGAGGAAGTAGCTGAATTCAAATACGTAGGAACAATAATCACAAATAGGAATGAGATGCACAAAGAAATTAAACATAGGCTCAATTCTGGAAATGCGTGCTATTATGCATTGCAGAGACTTTTGATGTCCCAACTCCTTTCAAAAAACATTAAACTGAAAATATATAAAACTATTATTCTACCAGTTATATTATATGGATGCGAAACATAGACTCTTACTTTAAGGGAGGAAAGGAGATTACAAGTATTTGAGAATAAAGTACTTAGGAAAATTTTTGGACCAAAGAGAGATGAACAGACAGTTGAATGGAGAAGACTACATAACAATGAACTACATGGTCTTTATAGGAAGCCAGATATAATAAGAACAGTTAAGTTTCGTTGACTACGATGGGCAGGACATGTTGCTCATATGGGGAATGAAAGACTTGCATGGAAGCTTCTTGTAGGAAAGCCAGAGGGAAAACGCCCAGTTGGTAGACCAAGAATGAGGTGGGAGAATAACATTAACTATGATTTGAGGGAAGTGGATTATACAGGAAATGATTGGAAAGCATTAGCTCAGGATATGTAGAGCTTATGTCCGCGCGGCCATGAACCTATGGGTTCGATAGTGCCAGTGAGTAAGAGTAAGTACCCATGTAGGACTATGCAAAGTACTTAGATACGTTTTCCTTTACTCCACATGTCCCTCGTTTTTTTGACTATGGGCTTTTTTTCTCTCTTCTGTCCATGATATTCCTTTTTTTTTTGGTTTGTCCTCTTGGTCAACTTGCCACTTGTATACCTTAAATATAAATATATATTTGTTTATGAAATCTTCTTGAGTAACCCCTGCCAATTTTAAGTTCCTTTTTTTACTTCACCAATCCATTTTATACTATCCACTTATGCTTTTATTATTATTATTATTATTATTATTATTATTTATTTATTTATTTATTTACTTAACCTGGTAGATTTAAGGCCATGAGTGACATTGATCCGACATTTACGAATTTTTCAAGGAATGATCTTGTAGAAAATATATGGACATGATTTTTTAAAGTTATTACTTCTTAGGATTCGAACTAGATTATATTCTAATTATCCACTTTTCTTCTGGGAGCAGCTTGCTTACATAAAAATTCTAGAAACACATTCCCTGTTTTATCATGGCTAAATTTTATAGAATTTTCTGGTGAATAAACCTGATTCTTTGGAGGAGGGAGTGAAAATTCTTCGCTTCTGTATTATGAACTTTTGACACTATAAATGATACTCGGATACAAAAAGAATATTCCTTGACTTAGGCTTTCACGGCCGGAGTTATTATGATGATCTTGTAGAAGATTTCCGGGCTGTTGGCCGTGGTCTTGAGGCTTGTAGTTCCCGACGTTTCGCCAGAGACTGCGTCCGGCATCCTCAAGGGTTGTCTTGAGACTGACAATTTTGTCGACTACCTGCCCTACATTGCGGAAAAATGTATAAATACTGTATTTAAACAATATATTTGAATTTATATCTATCTATCTTCGTGGTTTTACAGCTGCTACCGTTATCCCATACCAAATCTCCAAAGCCTTACGATCTTGAACATCTTCAACGTTTAGCCCTCTTGCTTGCATTACTATCCTCATGCTTTCCTTCCATGTCAA
The DNA here is from genome assembly GCA_030220185.1 of Diploptera punctata. Taxonomy (NCBI): domain Eukaryota; kingdom Metazoa; phylum Arthropoda; class Insecta; order Blattodea; family Blaberidae; genus Diploptera; species Diploptera punctata. The sequence goes on from JASPKZ010009803.1 coordinate 2,117,213, forward strand.
CTTTGGTCTCCATTTTTTCTTCTTTCTATTCGGTTGCCATTGATATAGTTGTTTTGGCCATCGTTCATCTTCCATCCTTAAAATATATCCTAACCATTATAATTCCTTCTCCTCATTTCTTTCAGTTATGCTGTCTTCTGCTTCCATTACGTTTCTTCTCCTTCTTCTTCCCCCACTTATAGGTTTGCCGTCTTCAGTTTCCATTTATCTCTATCATTCCAATCTCCATCTTCCAAATTCCTATCATCCATTATAGTTCTGACGTAGGTTTTCCATTTCCATCTTGGTCTGCCACGCTTATTTCTTCCAGGGGGTGACCATTGGTAAATATTTTTTGGCCATCTTTCATTTTCCATTCTTTGTACATGGCCATACCATTTAAGTGTTTGATTTTCAATCCTCTTAACAACAGATGTGGTGACATTCATTTCTCTCCAAAGGAATTCATTTCTTATTTTATCCTGTCTTGTTTTTTGGAGGCTTCTTCTAAAATAATCGAATTTAACTGTTCTAATTTTATTATTTTGTAATTCCTTCAAAGACCAAGTTTCACTTCCATATGACAAAATATTCTGTATTATGCTCTTATACATTTTCAATTTAGCTTCCTTTGTGATATTTTTTGTTCCAAATTATTCCATGTAATGTTTTAGTTGCATTTTTTTGCCATTATAATTTTAGTCTGTACATCTCTTTCACAGGTACCTAAACTTGTAATTATTGACCCAAGATATTTAAAAAATTCACATTTTCTTATTTTCCCTGTTTCAAGTATGAGGTCATCCACATCCTTTCCCAAACACATATATTCTCTTTTCTGTAAATTTATATTCAGTCCCCATTTTTTATATTCTTCCATTATTTATTATATATTTCATATCATCTTCATCCCCTCCAAATATTATTTGATCATCTGCAAACAACAATGAATGCAGTACTTTTCCTCCTATAAGAATACCCATTTCAGAACATTTTTTATACCACAAGTTAAGAGCCTGGTGTAAATAAATGTTAAAAAGAATTGGTGACAAACTGCATCCCTGCTTAAGGCCTTTATTCACTGTGAATTCCTCTGTTAAAGTATTCTGTATTTTTACTTTAGCTTTTGTATTACTGTAGATCCTCCTAACAATATTAATCCATTTATCACAGATTTTTCATTGCCATCCATAACAATTGTTGAGGTACACTATCATATGACATCTCTAAATCAATAAAGGTCATATATAGTTCCTTATTTTTTGCTAGGGTTTTCTCTTGTAATTGTCTAATACACAAAATATTATCAATACTTGATCTTCCACTCAGGACATTATGTTTCTAATTTCCTTATTTGTGACATGTTCTAATTTTGACTTTCAGGCACTTTTGCGTAAATAATCCATTTCTAGAGCTGTTAGTCTATTCTTGTAGTACTTATTGATACCTCACTATTAGAATTTAATAATTAAAAAATCTTAAATGTTTTAATGGGAAAATTTAAGATACGACCTCAGATATTGAAGTAACATTATATATAAATTAAATATTATATTCAGCAATGTTCCGGGATTGGGTAATATTCTAAACTGTTCCTTTGCTGTAGATATGATGTTGAAATCTATAACAGAGTACCATTGGATTAAATTAAAAAGCAATGCAATTTTCTCACGCCTTCAATTCTTGTATTCACTCTTTTCATCTTATAATGGAACACATTTCGTGGTTGATAGACTAATCAAGTATTCTATCGACTGGGAGAAGTTCTTGATATTTATAACTGAACTGGACACGATTTAGCCAATTATTCAGGACAATCGTTCAGTTACAAAAGAAGAAAAGGGAAAATGTCTCAATTGTATGCATGCTTCGGTTGTAAGCATTCCATTCCCTCAGCGAGAGAGAGAGAGAGAGAAAAAGAGAGAGAGAGAGAGAGAGAGAGAGAGAGAGAGAGAGAGAGAGAGAGAGCGAAAGTGTGTGAGTGTGCGCGAAACAAATTTGACAATCACGAAGTGGTGCGAAGTACTTTTTTTATATCAATTCCTTATGTAAAAAGAAAAATTCGAACTTAAACAGTGACAAAAAAATCTTACTTCCCGCATTCTTGCATGTATTCGATTTCGTAAAGCGAATGTTTCTCTCCAGCGTCAAATGAATGGCTTCTGGAACAGTTAGACGTAGTTTACTGCTTTTAAAAACTATTGGTTGCTAAGAAATTTAATAATACTGCAAAAATGTCTTAGGTACAAAATATTTTCATAAAATAGAACTGATATTTTGGTAATTCTATGCCACCTTGTCGCCAATATAAATGCAAAAAAAGGGGGGGGAAACAAGAATTTGTTCTTGCAACATGTGAATAATTTGGCTTCAGAGAGCACGAAACCCTTGCACATGTCCTTGGGGTTTGTCCGTTTGGAGATTCACTGAGAAACATTCGGCACCACACTATTCGAAATATGATGGCAGAAGCCTTGCGAGATTTTGGATACACAGTTTATGAGGAAGTTCATGGTGTGGCCACTAATGGGAGTAACAGACGAATAGATATTATTGCATTTAGACCATCTTCTAAAATTGGTATGATATTAGATCCCACAATCCGTTTTGAGACTCATAGTGGCCAACCTGAGGAAGTTGACTGTGAAAAGAAAGCCATATATGAGCCAACAATTGACTATTACAAAGATAAATACCAATTAGATAGTAGCTACAACTGTCACAGGATTGATGATCGGGGCAAGAGGTACTATACCAGAATTCATAGCCAAATTTTGGAATTCCTTAGATTTGGACAGAGCATATCTTTCTAAAATTGCCATCGCTGCCATTAGAGGATCAATGTCAATTTTAAGAAACCATATTTTCAAAATTTCTACTTTATAGTATGTATACTTCAATTAGGCCTACAATTTGAATTTTTTTAAATATATTTACAAAATATATTTCATAAATTTCAAAAATTAATTGTCTGTATCACTTTTTCCTTGAGGCAATCCTCTAATGAAGAAAATTGTATCTAATAAAAAAATACACACACACACACACACACACACACACATATATATATATATATATATATATGTGTGTTCGTCTCCCCCAAAAAATGTGAAAATGCCTTAAAATAAAGTGATAATTTGAGATTAAAGTAACCTAAAATCAGCATAATTACAATGTAAAAAGTGCATTAGTTACTGATCAATGGCAGTTCCTATTATTACTTATGGATCCGAAACATGGGCAGTGATAACACAACAATCTGCCAAAATACAAGCTGCTGAAATGAAATTCCTTAGACCAATAGCAGGATATCAAAGAAGAGACAAAAAAAACCAACACAGAATTAAGACACTAACTAAATGTATAGGAATTAAACACAATCATAGTGAAATACAGAGCAAACTGGAAAGAACATGTAGCTAGGATGACTGAGAATAGAATACCAAAACCAGCTTACAATTATTCACAAAGAGGAAGAAGAAGTTTGGGAAGACCAAAGAAAAGATGGAAACAGCAGCATTTTGGAACCGGAAATGGCTAGCAAAAATCCTAAACTCTGACGAAGAAGAAGACAGTGTAGCTAACTTATCACTAAAATCCGCTAATAAACAAGTAAACGCTAAACTAATCTGGTGTACTATATCCCCCATTTTCTCATCCTAACTTGCCTACCTAATACTAACTTCCCCATTTTCTTACCCTAAATTTTCAAATAATGTAGCTAAACTCTTATGATAGTATTACCTTATGTGAGCAATTGGCTCTAGCGGGAACATGTGTTATCACTTTAATGTTAGAAGTTACTTGTTTTCCTATGGAATCTTCTCTAGCCGTTATTTCAATTAATCGCTTCATACAATATGGAAAATATAGGCTAATATTGGTAACACTGGTCAACATGATTTTTGTCTCGTGAGTACCAATAGTTGTACTTAATGCAGTTTTTTATCGTGTTTTCAAATATGTATTCGGAATTTCTCCATCACCCACAGTTTTTTATTTCAATTTCAATTAATGAATTTAAATAATTATTTTTTAATAAACGTTTTTTCATCCATCTGTCCATTGTAAAATAAAACCAAATGAGCTAACTCAGGAGATTTCAGCTATGTGAAAGATATATCAAGGCAAATGGAATCCTAATATGCTGGCCGATTATTATTGGACCATCAAGAGGGATGCTCCACGGACGAAATATAGCAGAAAATCGTCATTTCTTACTTTCTAGGTGAGACCGAATGTTCTAATTTTGTGTAGTTACGAATGTAGAAAATGTTAAAGTGTTTGAAATTGTAAATTCCTGTCTTTCAGAAACCTTGCGCGATGGAGAAAAACCGATATCATATTTGAATTCAGGAGAAAAAATACTATCTGAATCACATATTTTTTCTTTCTGAGACAAAAAAAAGTTTGTTTTTTGTTGCTCAGTGTAATCTGTCTGGGAGTATCGCACTCCAGTTTATTCCAAGGCCAAATGATGGAAATTCATTTTTTAAAAAATAATTGAATACTTCGGTATTTCGGAGTAAGATGTTTGTATTTATTTTTTAATGCCTCACACACACACACACACACACACACACACACACACACACACACACACACACACACACACACACACACACACACACACACACACACACACACACACGCACGCACGCACGCACGCACGCACGCACGCACGCACTTTTGTAAGTTTATAAAAGATGAGCCGATAGTTGATGGACTAAGTCAATAAGATAAATTTGTAAATAATAACTACCTGACCATTTTTTGGTAATATTTAAATTAATGTAACTCACTATCGAACCCGAAGTTTTTTGGTCGCGCGGACATAAGCTCTCCATATATATCTATCCTAAGGTAATATTTTCCATTACCCCCAGTATAATTCACCTGTCTCTAATCATGGTTAATGACATTTTCCCATCTTCCCATCTTTGGGTGCTTTTCTCAACTTTCAATTACCCTTTTTCATTCGTGCCACATGCCCTGCCCTTCGCAGTATGAGACATATTATATCTAATTTCTCATAAAGGTCATGCAGCTCTCTGTTAAGTAGTTTTCTCTATTCACCTATCTGTTCAACTCACCATACTTCAAAAAAATTCCTAAGAACTGTATTCTTCGTTATCCCCTAAATATTTAATTGGATGCTCTAGTACAAAATTCAATACCAGAAGGGATAGTGCATCTCCTTGCTTTAACCCATCGTGAATTAAAATAGTATCTGGAAACTATTTGCCTATATGGATCCTACTCTTTGTTCCATTTAGACACATTAAAAAAATTAACATTTTAGGAATTCCGAACTCGAGCAGGATACTATAGGCCTTCTTTCTCTTAATTCAATCATATGCATTTTTTAAATCTAAATATAATTTATATAGTAAAGTAAAGTGATCCCACTACAGGCCTCAGGAGGCCCTTGGGGTAGTAGGAGGTTAAGGCTCCCACTTTTTCTGGACAATCGGCACTTTATGTCAGCCGGGTTGTCAGCTCTGCGTGACGGCCGCCTTTACCCCCAGAACAAGTGTCTGGTACTCATTTCAGTTAGAGGCTGAGTCGACCCCAGGGTGATAGTGCCGCCAGAGGGTTTGGGTCAGTTTAAAAATCCTGACCCCAACGGGACTTGAACCCTCCGGCTTGTAGCTCAGTGCCTTAACCACTACGCTACGGCGTGCCCCGTAATTTATATAGAGTGCCGTCATATTATCATTTATTTTCTAAAATCTGTCTTCTGTAAATTTCTACTCACCAAGTATTACTCATTAGGATTAGAGCGAGTGTTCCAAGACAACTTACCTGTAAAAGAGAAAAAAAATATATTTAAAACATTGTACTCAAATTATTTTGTTTTGTTATATAAACCAGAAATACTAAAAGCCAGCACACACACTATGGTGAGTAACGCTAAGAAATCGGGACTGAAAATAAGCATCAACGAATTAAATGTCAGACATAGAAATACATTCCATCCATCATAGTAATTCTGCCCAAGGGCAGGGCTTTCACTGCAATCATAGCATTTTCATGCTATGCTTTGCAGCTTTACTAGGGAATTGTAGGTGTGGTAGCTTCCCGTTGCTTTCCACACCGGTGAAGGATGATCATGATAAGGATGATTATGATGATGATGACCATATCATTTAGGGGACCGTTTGGGCGTTAAATTTTTCCTGGCATTTGTCTTACAAGTGAGAAAACCCCCGATAAAAACCTCACCCAGAAAAAATGTCCCAACCAGGGATCGAACCCGGGCCCGCTGCGTGACACGGCAGCACGCTACCTCGAGACCACAGCAGTGAACAGAAATACATTATATAATGGAAATGGACAGTTAAAGAAAAATGAGGGAAATTTGAGAGGTGGCTGAATTCAAATACCTGGGAACAATAATCACAAATAGGAATGAGATGCTTACTTACTCACTGGCACTATCGAACCCGTAGGTTCATGGCCACGCGGACATAAGCTCTACATACATCCCTATCCTGAGCTAATGCTTTCCAATCATTCCCTGTATAATCTACTTCCCTCAAATCATAGTTAATTTTATTCTCCCACATCATTCTTGGTCTACCAACTGGGCGTTTTCCCTCTGGCTTTCCTACAAGAAGCTTCCATGCACGTCTTTCATTCCCCATACGTGCAACATGTCCTGCCCATCGCAGTCTACGAGACTTAACTGTTCTTATTATATCTGGCTTCCTATAAAGACCATGTAGATCATTGTTTTGTAGTCTTCTCCATTCACCTGTCTGTTCATCTCTCTTTGGTCCAAAAATTTTCCTAAGTACTTTATTCTCAAATACTTGTAATCTCCTTTCCTCCCTTAAAGTAAGAATCCATGTTTCACTCATATAATATAACTGGTAGAATAATAGTTTTATATATTTTCAGTTTAACGTTTTTTGAAAGGAGTTGGGACATCAAGAGTCTCTGCAATGCATAATAGCACGCATTTCCAGATTTGAGCCTATGTTTAATTTCTTTGTGCATCTCATTCCTATTTGTGATTATTGTTCCTAGGTATTTGAATTCAGCCACTTAGGAATGAGATGCACAAAGAAATTAAACATAGGCTCAAATCTGGAAATGCGTGCTATTATGCATTACAGGGACTCTTGTCTTCGCAAAATTCTCTTAAAAAACGTTAAACTGAAAATAATATAAAACTGTTATTCTCCCAGTTATATTATTTGGATACGAAACATGGACTATTACTTAAGGGAGGAAAAAATATTACGAGTATTTAAGAATGAAGTTTTTTAAAAAAAAATTGAACGAAAGAGAGATGAACAGACAGGTGAATGGAGATGACATTATAACAGTGAGCTATATGATCTTTATAGGAAGCCAGATATAGTAAGAAGCCAGAAACAATAAAAATTAATAATATTAATATTCGTATTTTTATATAAATTTTATATAAATTTCAATAAATTTATTAATTATTATGTATAAGTTTTTATATGTATGTATGTATGTATGTATGTATGTATGTATGTATGTATGTATGTATGTATGTATGTATGTATATATATATATATATATATATATATATAATGTCCACCACTGTGGTCTCGAGGTAGCATGCTGCCTTGTCACACAGCGGGCCCGAGTTCGATTCCCGGTCGGAAGCCTCACCCAGGAGCATGTCATGACCGGGTATCGAATCCGGGCCCGCTGCGTGAAAAGGCAGCACGCTACCTCGAGACCAACAGCGGTGAACATATTTTCATTAGGTATATCTAATTACACTGGTCAACATGATTTTTGTCTCATGAGTACTAAATAGTTGTACTTAATGCAGTTTTTTATCGTGTTTTCATATATGAATTCGGAATTTCCCCATCAGCCACAGTTTTTTTATTTAAATTTCAATTAATGGATTTAAATAATTATTTTTAATAAACGTTTTTTCATCCATTTGTCCATTGTAAAAAAAAACAAATGAGCAAACTCAAATGGTTTGAGCTATGGAAAAGAGATATCTAGGGAAATGGAATTCTAATATGCTGGCCGATTATTGTTGGACCATCAAGAGGGATGCTCTACAGGTGAAATATAGCAGAAAATCGTCATTTCTTACTTTCTAGGTGAGTCTGAATGTCCGAATATTGTGTAGTTACGAATGTAGAAAATATTAAAGTGTTTGAAGTTATAAATTCCTGTCTCTCGGAAACCTTGCGCGATGGAGAAAAACCGGTATCATATTTGAATTCAGGAGAAACAATACTACCACAGATCACATATTTTTTCCTTCTGATACAAAAAAGGGTTCATTGTTATTCACACACCAGTACTGTAACAATAATTTGATCGTTTTTCGGGTTTTTATTACAATCTGTGTAGATGGACTTCTTGAATATCTTCTTCTTCACTTCACGGGCTAGGCAAATTGCCTGTTCCGCCTCACAGTTGTTCTGTCCATCTTTTCACTGGCCTTCCTACATTCCTTGAACCTCTTGGCTTGTAGTTGAATGCTGCTCTTGGTAATCTTGTTACTTTCATTCTTTCCACATGTGTAAACCATTTCTCTCTGTATTCTCTGATTTTCTCATCCAATGGATATATATTTAACTCTGTTCTTATATCTTCATTCCTTATCCGATCCAATCTTGTGCAGCCTTTTGTTCTTCCAAGAAAGTTCATTTCTGCTCTTTGTATTCTACTTTGCAATTTTTTGGTCATAACCAAGTTTCGCTCCCATAAAGTAATGCAGGAACTGCTAATGTTTATATATATATATATATATATATATGTCCACCGCTGTGGTCTCGAGGTAGCGTGCTGCCTTGTCACGCAGCGGGCCCGGGTTCGATCCCCGGTCGGGGCAGTTTTTCTGGGTGAGGTTTTTATCGGGGTTTTTCCTCACCTGTAAGACAAATGTCAGGAAAACTTTAAGGCCCAAACGGTCCCCGAAATCATATGGCCATTATCTTCATCATCCTCCTCCTTATCATTATTATCATCACCATCATCCTTCACCGGTGTGGAAAGCAACGGGAAGCTACCACACCTACACAATTCCCTAGTAAAGCTGCAAGCATAGCATGAAAATGCTATGATTGCAGTGAAGGACCTGCCTTCGGGCAGAATTACTATGGATATATATATATATATATATATATATATATGGAATAAAATCCCTTATTTTTTATGTTTGTTTTATAACTTGATTTTATTTGTTATGTACGTGTATATAGTCTGAAGATTCCTGTAATATTAGTCATGGACAGGGCATTAGGTTAGTTGGAAATCTTTTGTATTAATATAAAAGCAGAACTATTATTAATATAAGATCTAGTTTCTAAATGAAACAATATAAAGATTTTGGAACGGAATTAATGAATTTGACGATTTTGGTGGTCTGTGTAACTTAAATCGTTGTTCTGTTAAATATAGTTTGCGATCTATTTATCGAGAGACAAGCAATCTGTTAGGAGAGGAAACTGCGGCGATTCAATGTGTGGCAAGCGAGAAAAATCACAAATAAACTGATTTTAAAGGTAAGACTGGCATTCATGAATTTGTCCCACACAGCGAGCTCTCACGGTTGTACTGTACAAATTCAAACAGTAGAAACTCGAATTGCGAAGAAGTTCAAACTGAACAAGCTAAAATAAAAATGTTGCACTTTTGCTTGTCACTTTCACGCCTGTTTGCAAGATCAGTGTTCATCACATGAAATATTAATAAATAATAGTTTAAAAAACTAAAACAATACGCTTTATTAGAAAACCAAACTAAAAAATAAAAAACAAGTAATAGTTTAAAAAAATAAAACAACACGCTTTATTAGAAAACCAAATAAAAAAATAAAAAACAAGTAATAGTTTAAAAAACTAAAACAACACGCTTTATTAGAAAACCAAACTAAAAAAATAAAAAACAAATAATAGTTTAAAAAACTAAAACAACACGCTTTATTAGAAAACCAAACTAAAAAATAAAAAACAAATAATAGTTTAAAAACTAAAACAACACGCTTTATTAGAAAACCAAACTAAAAAATAAAAAACAAATAATAGTTTTAAAAAACTAAAACTACACGCATTATTAGAAAACCAAACTAAAAAATAAAAAATAGTTAAAAAACTAAAACAATACGCTTTATTAGAAAACCAAACTAAAAAATAAAAAAAACAAATAATAGTTTGAAAACTAAAACAACACGCTTTATTAGAAACCCAAACTAAAAAATAAAAAAACAAATAATAGTTTTAAAAAACTAAAACAACACGCATTATTAGAAAACCAAACTAAAAAATAAAAAATAGTTAAAAAACTAAAACAACACGCTTTATTAGAAAACCAAACTAAAAAATTAAAAATAAATAGTTTTAAAAAACTAAAACAATACGCTTTATTGGAAAACTAAACTAAAAAATGAAAAATAATTTTAATTTCCAACACGCTTGGGATAAAATAAAGTGGCCAACAGAAAAATGATCTCCAACACATCTAGAATAAAGCTAGAGTTATCTACAAAAAAAAAAAAGAACTTTACCATCAGAAGTGTGTGGTGCTCTATATCAACTAATATATTTGATAATAAACAGATATTGGTAAACGTAAAGTCTCTAAGAAGAAAACGTAAAAAACATAAAAAGCACCCCACGCTTTTGATGGTAAAATAATTTTTATTGTAGATAACCCTAGTTTTATTCTAGATGTGTTGGAGATGATTTTTTTGTTGACCACTTTAATTTTATCCCAAGCGTGTTGGAAATTAAAATTATTTTTCATTTTTTAGTTCGGTTTTCTAATAAAGCGTGTTGTTTTAGATTTTTAAACTATTATTTATTTTTTATTTTTAGTTTGGTTTTCTAATAAAGCATGTTGTTTTAGTTTTTTAAAACTATTATTTATTTTTTAAATTTTTAGTTTGATTGCCATAAACCGGAATCCCATGAAAATTTAATTGCTTACGATATTTTTAGTGTCTGGGCACGATTGTGATTATATATTTTTAAAATTATTATTATCTAACATTATTATAATATTTTTGAATATTTTAATATAGATTAATAGTTACAGTTAATCGTATTCTTCTGATGGACTAAAATGTCGATACGTCCGCAACCTATTATACCGGTCTTTATTTTTTTGACGTCCTGATGATCCTGGCCAGGATATTAGAAATACTTTATGGAATTATTGTATTGTCATTGGTCCTTTACAAATATACAAAGTTTCAAGTCGATCCAATGTTTTTAAGTGGGTGAAAATCGTGTTGAAAAATTCCGTTACATAGACAGATACAGGTCAAGCAAATATAAAGCGTGTAAAATAGATATATTTTATCAATGAAACTATCGAGTTTTACATTTATTTATTTAACAGGTTTCACATCTTCCTGCGCCCAATTAATCTACTGTCATTCACCTCCACATCTCTATGTCATTCCAATCTCCATCATCCAATGATCATTCCCTCGTGCTGTTCAAAACACCATCAATCCACGTTATTTTACGTCGTCCTCTTCTTCATCTACCAAATGGTACCCATTCTAGAACCCTTCTTCATATTATAACGTTGACAATGCATTTTAAAAGCACTGAAACATGGACAGTAACAACACAACAATCTGCCAGAATACAAGCTGCTGAAATGAAATTCCTCAGACCAATAGCAGGATATCAAAGAACAGACAAAAAACACAACACAGAAATAAGACAACAACTGGCTTTCCTACAAGAAGCTTCCAGACTTGCATGGAAGCTTCTTGTAGGAAAGCCAGAGGGAAAACGCCCAGTTGGTAGACCAAGAATGAGGTGGGAAAATAACATTAACTATGATTTGAGGGAAGTAGGTTATACAGGGAATGATTGGAAAGCATTAGCTCAGGATAGGGATGTATGTAGAGCTTATGTCCGTGCAGCCATGAACCTACGGGTTCGATAGTGCCAGTGAGTATGTAAGTACTAAAAGTAGAGGAATTAAACACAACAATAGAGAAATACAGAACAAACTGGAAACAACACTTGGCAAGGATGACTGAGAATAGAATCCCAAAAGCAGCATACAGCTATTCATCACGAGGAAGAAGAAGTTAGGGAAGACCAAAGAAAAGATGGAAAGAGCAGCAATTTGGAGCCGGAACAGGCTAGTAAATAAGCTTAAACCGCGAAGAAGAAGAAGAAGAAGAAGAAGAAGAAAAAGATTGATAGCCTATGTCAATAAATTTTAGCTTTAAAGCAAATATGAGTTTTTTGAAATTCATCATTGATGAGTGTGATATATGAGGAAGAGACAAATTGTTGTAGAGACGAGAGACACGGACTAGTTAATCAGGTGAGAACTTTGCTACTTTTAATACACAAAAATGTATCTATACAATGTTCCAAAATGATGGACGGGATATTTAAGTAGTTGATACAGCTTTACTAACGAAATTGGATGCGTGATTATTTGCTATAATGAAAGAAAAACTGTGAAAGTTTTATATCCTGTATGCAGTAATTTGTTTCTTGTCATTATTACGTCATCAGCGTTAAATTTATGAAAATGGTGACTCCTCTACAGAAGTCATTCTGTGTGCTGCAATTTGCGAAGTCTGGTTCCATTGTTCCAGTGCATCGAGCTTTCCGATGCCAATTTGGAATTGATCCTCCAACAGATAAGAGTATCTGTCGATGGTATAGACAGAAACAACTGGATGTATATATAAAAGAAAAATCCAAAACGTCCACGAACGCCAAATGAAAGAATCGAGAATGCCAGAGCATGGCATGTTTATTCCCGATGCCTCCACGGTCTCCCGATCTCACACTTTGTGATTCCTTCCTGTGGGGGTATGTGAAGGACCATGTGTACGTACCACCACTTCCCGTCTACCTTCCAGACTTGAGAAGAAGGATTGTTGCTGCTGTTGAATACATTACTCCAAATATGTTGACCAAGGTTTGGGAGGAATTCAAGTATCAGCTAGATGTGTGCCGTGCAACGAAATGTGCTGACATCGAACACTCATTAAGTATGTTATTAAAACTCGAAAAGTTTCTATTTAATCCGATATCAGTTTTGTTCATATATATATATATATATATATATATATATATATATATATATATATATGCCATGTCCTCCGCTATGGTCTTGAGGTAGCGTGCTGCCTTGTTCGACCAGGTTCGATCCCCGATCGAGGCAGTTTTTCTGGGTGAGGTTTTTATCGGGTTTTTTCTCACCTGTAAGACAAATGTCAGGAAAACGTTAAGGCCCAAACGGTCCCCGAAATCATATGGCCATCATTATCATCATCATCCTTACCATTATCATCATCATCATCCTTCACCGGTGTGGAAAGCAACGGGAAGCTGCCTCACCTACAATTCCCTAGTAAAGCTGCAAGCATAGCATGAAAATGCTATGATTGCAGTGAAGGACCTGCGTTCGGGCAGAATTACTGTGGGTGGATATATGCCATGTAAGAGAAATTAAGCAAATTTGAAATCCCGTACATCATTTGGGAACAGGTGTATAAACACGCAAATATCATATCTAACTAACACATTGGCACGATCGAACCTGTAGGGTCATGGCCGCGCGGACATAAGCTCTCCATACGTTCGTATCCCGTGCTAATGTTTTCCAATCATTCCCTGAAATCATTGATAATATTCTCCTACCTCATTATTAGTCTACCAACTGGAAGTTTTCCCTCTGGCTTTCCTACAAGAAGCTTCCATGCACGCCTTTCATTCCCCATACGTGCAACATGTCCTGCCCATCGCAGTCTACGAGACTTAACTGTTCTTATTATATCTGGCTTCCTATAAAGACCATGTAGTTCATTGTTAAGTAGTCTTCTCCATTCACTTGTCTGTTCATTTCTCTGTGGTTCAAAAGTTTTCCTTCTTACTCTTTGTTCCTCGGCTTTCCCCCACTTATAGGTTCGCCGTCTTCAGTTTTCATTTATCTCTATCATTCCAATCTCCCTCTTCTAAATTCCTATCATCCATTATAGTTCTGACGTAGGTTTTCCATTTCCATCTTGGTCCATTTCTTCCAGGGGGTGACCATTGGTATATATGTTTTGGCCATCTATCATTTTCAAATTCTAAAAGTTTTCCTAAGAACTTTATTCTCAAATACTCGTAATCTCCTTTCCTCCCTTAAAATAAGAGTCCATCTTTCGCAATAAAAAATATCTGTAGTAACTATTTGAAAGGAATAAAACAAGATTGAATAACATTGTAAAGCTATGTCAATGAATGATGTAGGTGAAGCATATGGTAAGAAAGGAGTTGATTGAGCGAGTCAGTGAACGGAAACTCCACCCCTACATAATGAGAGCTGATTCCAGGCGAGATGATCTCACTACATACTGCATCCTGCCGCTTTAAATACATTTTCAATTCTAATGTCTTAATATATCTCCACAGAATGTGACCTATTCCAAAACTATTACCTTTTTACACGCTTTATATTAGCTTGACCTGTATCTATCTATCTATGTAACTGAATCTTTCAACGCGATTTTCACCCACTTAAAATAATTAGATCGACTTCAAATTTTGTATACTTGTAAAGGACCCGTGACAATACAATAATTTGATATTTAGTTTCTAAAATCCTGGCCAGAATCATCAGAAAATCAAAAAAAAAGTGTATTTGTATTTATGTAACGGAATTTTTGAACACGATTTTCACCCACTTAGAAATATAGGATAGACTTGAAACTTTGTATACTTGTAAAGGACCCGTGACAATACAATAATTTCATATTTATTTTCTAAAATCCTGGCCAGAATCATCAGAAAATCAAAAAAAAAGTGTATTTGTATTTATGTAACGGAATTTTTGAACACGATTTTCACCCACTTAGAAATATAGGATAGACTTGAAACTTTGTATACTTGTAAACGACCCGTGACAATACAATAATTTCATATTTATTTTCTAAAATCCTGGCCAGAATCATCAGAAAATTAAAAAAAAGTGTATTTGTATTTATGTAACGGAATTTTTGAACACGATTTTCACCCACTTAGAAATATAGGATAGACTTGAAACTTTGTATACTTGTAAAGGACCCGTGACAATACAATAATTTCATATTTATTTTCTAAAATCCTGGCCAGAATCATCAGAAAAATAAAACAAAAGAGGTGTATGTGTATTTATTGTAAGGGAATTTTTTGAACAAGATTTTCACCCACTTAGAAATATAGGATAGACTTGTGATGACTTTGATGATTGTGAAAACTTTGTATACTTGTAAAGGACCCGTGACAATGCAGTAATTTCATATTTAGTTTCTAAAATCCTGGCCAGAATCGTCAGAAAATCAAAAAAGGTGTTTTTGTATCTATGTAACGGAATCTTTGAACACAATTTTCACCCACTTAGAAACATTGGATCGACTTGAAACTTTGTATACTTGTAAAGGACCCGTTACAATACAATAATGCCATATTCTGTTTCTAAAATGCTGGCCAGAATCATCACAAAATCAAAAAAATGAAAACTGGTATAATAGGTTGCGGACTTGTCGACTTTTTAGTCAATCGTTGTAAGAGCTCAGTTGGCAGAACAGTAAACTCTAGTAGTATATAATTTCAGTAATCCATAGGTCGCTGGTTCAATTTCGGCTAGGAGTTTTTTTTAGAAGAGTATTACTTTTAGCTCATACTACAATAGTATCGAATCTTATTCTGTAAAATATTAAGACTAAAAAATAGAAAATAAATAATAGTTTTAAAAAACTAAAACAACACGCTTTATTAGAAA
Source organism: Diploptera punctata (assembly GCA_030220185.1). Taxonomy (NCBI): domain Eukaryota; kingdom Metazoa; phylum Arthropoda; class Insecta; order Blattodea; family Blaberidae; genus Diploptera; species Diploptera punctata. The sequence goes on from JASPKZ010009803.1 coordinate 2,132,933, forward strand.
ACCGATCTAAAAATGAAAAATAATTTTAATAAACCGGAATCCAATGAACATTTAATTGCTTAATAATCTTCTAAACAAATAGAATCCTCCGGACCGGATTTGATCCAGCGACCAATTGATTACTGAAATTATATACCACTACAGTCCACCGCTCTACCAACTAAGCTCTTACAACGTTTGACTAAAAAGTCGATAAATCCGTAACCTATTATACCGGTTTTTATTTTTTTGATGTCCTGATGATCTTGGCCAGGATCTTAGAAAAATAAATAAAATTATTGTAATGTCATTGGTCCTTTAGAAGTATACAAAGTTTGAAGGCGATCCAATGTTTTTAAGTGCGTGAAAATCGTGTTGAAAGATTCCGTTACATAGACAGATGCAGGTTAAGCTAATATAAATAATAGTTTTAAAAAACTAAATCAGCACGCTTTATCAGAAAACCGAACACAAAAATGAAAAATAATTTTAATTTCCAACACGCTTGGGATAAGTTTAAAGTGGTCAACAAAAAAATATTCTCCAACACATGTAAAATAAAACTAGAATTATCAACAAAAAGAAAATAATTTTACCATCAAAAGCGTGGGGTGCCTTTTATGAATTTTACATGTTCTTCTTAGAGACTTTACTTTTACCAATATCTGTTTATTACCCCTCGCTTTTGATGGTAAAATTATTTTCTTTTTGTTGATAATTCTAGTTTTATTCTATATGTGTTGGAGAATATTTTTTTGTTGACCACTTTAAATTTATCCCAAGCGTGTTGGAAATTAAAATTATTTTTCATTTTTGTGTTCGGTTTTCTGATAAAGCGTGCTATTTTAGTTTTTTAAAACTATTATTTATTTTGATTTTATGATGATTCTGGCCAGGATTTTAGAAAATAAATATGAAATTATTGTATTGTCACGGGTCCTTTACACGTATACAAAGTTTCAAGTCGATCCAATGTTTCTAAGTGGGTGAAAATCTCGTTGACAGATTCCGTTACATAGATAGATAGATAGATACAGGTCAAGCTAATATAAAGCGTGTAAAAAAGCGTGTATAAAGAGATCGGGGACGCCCATGAAAGAGATCGACACAGCAGGTATAATACTAGGAGCAAGAAGAAGAACTTTTACATATTGACCTCAACGGTGTTTGATAATGCATTTTAAAAGTATTGATTGCTTATATCGTAAAGATGGTTTCCTTATAAAGCAAATATTAATGGAATTTATGTGATGTAGCATTGGTGAGTTTGATGTATGGGGAAGAGACAAGAGGTTGTAAAGACGAGAGACGCGGACTAGTTTGTCACTGAGACCTTTGCTACTAACATGCAACATGATGTCTACTTCCTGTTAGGACGAGTTTCACCGGAACCCAACAACAAGGATAAATGAGAGAACAAATAAATCGAAAGGAAGAAAAAAAAAACAACTTTGACTTGTAAACCTCCAGTTATCTGAAAGCTGTGCTTTACGTGGATTGTTTCTGTATGTACAGTCAATGGAGACCAGCCATCTTCTTCGGCTCGTGCTGCAATATATAATTTCTTTCTTTACTTGGCACGCCGTAGCGTAGTGGTTATGGCACTGAGCTACAAGCCTGAGGGTCGAGGGTTCAAGTCCCGTTGGGGTCAGGATTTTGAAACTGACCCAAACCCTCTGGCGGCACTATGGCCCTGGGGTCGACTCAGCCTCTAACGGAAATGAGTACCAGACGCTTGTTCTGGGGGTAAAGGCGGCCGTCACGCAGGGCTGACAACCCGGCTGACATAAAGTGCCGATTGTCTAGAAAAAGTGGGAGCCTTAACCTCCTACTACCCCAAGGGCCTCCTGAGGCCTGTTGCGGGATCACTTTACTTTACTTTACTTTACTTTACTTTACATAGAAAATGGTTGAATATATCTTCTCACTTAAGTCCTGAAATATTATCAAAATAACGTCTTCTTCTTCTTCACTTTACGGGCTAGTTTTTCTCTCCATCTTTTCACTGGCCTTCCTACATTCCTTGAACCTCTTGGTTTGTAGTTGAATGCTACTCTTGGTAATCTTGATACATTCATTCTTTACACACGTGTAAACAATTTCTCTCTATATTCTCTGATGTCCGCATCCAATGGATATATATTTAACTCTGTTCTTATATCTTCATTGCTTATCCGATCCAATCTTGTGCAGCCTTTTGTTTTTCTAATGAAGTTAATTTTTGCGCTTTGTATTGTACCCTGATGTTTGATGGGGGATCAATATAACGTATCATTGATAATTCATTGAATCAAGAAAATATTTTTAAAAAATCAGATCTTTACCGAAAATGAACATGCCCACGTACAAAAGAAGTTGGGACTGGAAGTAAACATTAATAAACTAAATATATGTCTACACATAGAAATACATTTTGTAATGAAAATAGATAGTTAATGACAAATTGGGGGACATTTTGAAGAAATGGCTGAATTCAAATACCTTGGAACAATTATTACAAACAGGAATGAGGTGCAGAAATCAATTAAAATTTGGCTCAATTCTGGAGATGCGTGCTATTATGAATTACAGGGCCACTTGTCGTTCCAACTTCTCTCTTAAAGCGTTAAACTGAAAAATATAAAAATGTTATTCTCCCAGTTATATGGATCTGAAACATGGACTTTTACTTTAAGGGAGGAGAAAAGATTACGAGTATTTAGAATAAAGTTCTTAGGATAATTTTTGGCTCAATTAGAGATGGCAGACAGACAGGCGAATGGAGAAGACTTCAATACAATGCGATACATAATGTTTATAGGAAACCAGATATAATAAGAACAGTTAAATCTCGTAGACTCCGATGGGCAGGACATGTGACACGAAATGGGAATGTAAGAGGGCATGGAAACTTCTTGTAAGAAAACCAGGGGGAAAACGCCCAGTTGGTAGACAAATAATGAGATGGGAGAATAACATTAACTATGATTTGAGGGAAGTAGATTATACAAGAGATATTTGGAAGACATTAGCTCAATATAGGGGTGTATGGAGAGCTTATATCCGCGTGGCCTTATACCTACGGGTTGGTAAGTGCATTATACCATGGGGGTGCTGCGAGACTAAATTCGGATCGGTTTTTTGGTACGAATGAAGATCCTCTTCGCTATCCGAGATGTTAAGTTTGCCAGCAATAGGATATATAATTATCTAACTAACTCACTGGATCTATGGAACCCGTAGGTTCATGGTCGCGCAGACATAAGCTCTCCATATATCCCTATCCTGAGCTAATGTTTTCCAATCATCCCATGTATAATCTACTTCCCTCAAATCATAGTTAATGTTATTCTCCCACCTCATTCTTAGACTACCAACTGGGCGTTTTCCCTCCGGTTTTCCTACAAGAAGCTTTCATGCACGTCTTTCATTCCCCATTCGTGCCACATGTCATCCCATCGCTGTCTACAAGACTTAACTATTCTCATTATATCTGGCTTCCTATAAAGACCATGTAGTTCATTGTTATGCAGTTTCTTCATTCATCTCCCTTTGATCCAAAATTTTTCCTAAGAACTTTATTCTCAAATACTCGTAATCTCCTTTCCTCCCTTGAAGTAAGAGTCCATGTTTCGCATCCATATAATATAACTGGTAGAATAATAGTTTTATATATTTTCAGTTTAACGTTTTTTGAAAGGAGTTGGGAAGTCAAGAGTCTCTGTAATGTATAATAGCACGCATTTCCAGAATTGAGTGTCCATTTCCATTATATAATGTATTTCTATGTGTGAACATATATTTAGTTTTATTGATGTTTACTTTCGGTCCCAATTTCTTAGTGTTACTCAATATTGATAGGATATCGTAAATAATTCTAAATGGTAAACAACATGATTTAGTAATCGTAAATATACATGGGTTTACAGAAAAAATATACCTATTGCAATATAAAAAAATCAAATATAAACGTGAAAATATTTCTTTATTGTCTAGACTTTGGGAGTTTATTAGTCTATGCTTGTTTTCTTTTTCTCCTCAAAGCTTAAGATATAACATAAATAGAAGACGTTAAATTGAGCAAATAGATTAAAATGTAACATATATCACTATCACATTTTTGTTAGGATTTTTGTGTGTTACCACTGTTGCTTACGTAATATGTGATATTAAAGTGGAAATGCGAGGCAGTAATGAGCAGGACGGCACTTGGGACACAAGAGAGCGACTGGAAGTCGTGGTACGTGCTCAGAATACGGGCATCGAGCATCGATCACATTCAATCATTGGCAAAGAAAAGGAAAACGCAGACTTGGTACACAATAAAACATGCAGTAGTGCATTAGGAATCAATGAAACAAGTGCTGTTTACTTGTATACGCCTTCAGATGTTTGTATGTTAGAAAATGGGGTCAGCAACTGTCTCGTGCTCTTTTTGCTAATTGCTAATAGTGCCAAGGGAACAACATTCGAAATTCAAAATTCACATCTTAGAATAATTAGGTCTCCTCTACTATTCAATTTTGTATTAGAGCATGCCATAACATCTTTGGAGAACGAAGAAGGCCTGAAAACGTACCTGACTCAACTATGTAGGAACAATAATCACAAATATTTTCAGACACTTTTGAAATCTAGAATGAATTGAAGCAAGGATGCACTATCTCCTCTACTATTTAATTTTGTACTAGAGCATGCCATTAAATCATTAGAGAATGAGGAAGGCTTACAACTCAATGGTATTAATAAGCTATTAGTTTATGCTGATGATGTAGTACTATTGGCCGATAGTGAGGATATACTAAAGGACAACACGCACACACTATTGAGTAACACTAAGAAATTGGGACTGGAAGTAAATATCAGTAAAACTAAATATATGGTCACACGTAGTAATACAGTATATAATGGAAATGGACAGCTAGTGAAAAATTAGGAAAATTTTGAGGAAGTGGCTGAATTATAATACCTGGGAACAATAATCACAAACAGGAATGAAATGGGCAAGGAAATTAAACATAGGCTCAATTCTGGAAATGCGTGCTATTATGCATTGCAGGGATTCTTGACGTCCCAACTCCTTTCAAAAAACGTTAAACTGAAAATATATAAAACTATTATTCTACCAGTTATATTATGTGGATATGAAACATGGACTCTGACTTTAAGGGAGGAAAGGAGATTACAAGTATTTGAGAATAAAGTTAAGACAAATTTTTGGGCCAAAAAAGGATGAACATACAGGTGAATGGAGAAAACTACATAATAATGAGCTACATGATATGCATAGGAAGCCAGATATAATAACGACAGTTAAGTCTCATAGGATGCGATGGGCAGGACATGTGGCACGTATGGGGGATGAAACAGTTGCTTGTAAGCTTCTGGTAGGAAAACCAGAGGGAAAACGCCCAGTTGATAGACCAAGAATGAGGGAGAGAATAAATGATCCATGATTTGAGGGAAGTAGATTATACAGGGGATAATTGGAAAACATCATCGCAGGATAGGGATGTATGGAGAGCTTATGTCCGCGTGGCCATGAACCTACTATAGAGCCAGGAGGAAGTTAGTTAGGACGGGAATTAAACATTGAGAAAACTAAATACATGTATACACATAGAAATGCATTATATAATAGAAATGGACAGTTAATGGAAAATGATGGAAATTTTGAAGAAGTGAGTGAATTCAAATATGTCTACCTACGAACATGATTACAAACAGGAATGGGATGCAAAAATAAATTAACTAACTCCATGGCCTAGACGGCCCTTGGCCTACTAGCCGACTGCTGACCTCACATCCACGTGTTTTAATCACAGAGGTATACGTTCATCCAGCCAGTGTAGGGGTGATATGTGTTCAACATGTCGGGTCCCCCCAGCCGTTATAGCTAGTTTATAAATAAATTAAACATAGGCTTAATTCTGGAATTGCGTGCTATTATGCATTACAGGGACACTTATCGTCCCAACTTCTTTCAAAAGACGTTAAACTGAAAATATATAAACATTTTTATTCTCTCAGCTATATTAGGCCTCTATGGAGATGTGAAACATGGACTCTTACCTTAAGGGAGGAGGAAAGATTACAAGTATTTGAGAATAAAATTCTTAGTAAAATTTTTGGACCAAAGAGAGATGAACAGACAGTTGAATGGAGAAGACTACATAACAATGAACTACATGATCTTTATAGTAAACCAGATGTAATATGAACAGTTAAGTCTCGTGGACTGCAGTGGGCAGGACATATGGCACAAGTGGGGAATGAAAGAGGGCATAGAATCTTTTTGTAGGAAAGCCATTAGGAAAACGCCCAGTTGGTAGACCAAGAAGTGAGGGAATTATATTAACTATGATTTGCGGGAAGTAGATAATATAGGACTTGATTGGTAAATATTATCTCAGGATGGGTGTGTGTGGAGAACCTATATCCGTCCCTCCATGAACCTACGGGTTCGATAGTGCCAGTCAGTTAGTTAGTAAATTTTAGAATAAAAATAAGAATATATTTTATTCACAAAACATGTTATACACAGCAATGACACCCGAATGAGCAAGTACTTGTGCTCGGGTGCAGTTCAGTTATAGAAATAATACATATATAGAATAAATACATTACAAAATTTTAGTTGAGAAGAGAAAAAAATAGAAATTCAGGAGCCAGTTGCAAGATATAAAATAAATTCTAACACATAAGACAATAAAACAAGGAAAAATGAAATAAACGAAAATATAGAATAAATTAATACCAGACTAAAAATGGTTCTTATAGACATTAGGAAATTATTGTATTACCAATGCCACCAGGCTGTCTTTATCACATTTCTGGCGTTCTCCCCCGCCATTAGCGGAATTGTAATCCATTTCTTAAGTTGGGACACCTGGAAGTTATGAATTAATATAAAACAAAGCGCAGTGCTAAAATGCCCAAAAATTTTTATTATTGTTTATAATGAATTTCTCTATAAAACATTAGTTTTCCTACAACCCATTGAACATTTTACTCCTCCATACATCCCTATTCTCTACATACTCTCTGTTAATCCTCTCCACACCGTACCCCTATGCACTTCTTGAATCCACTGTTATTTTGGCTACCCTTTCTTCTGTTGCCCTCCGCTTCAAAATTTAATATCATCTTAGGTATCCTGTCATCTGACATCCTTTATTATCACCATCATCATCATCATCAGCATCAAGAATTAGACCTGCTGGTCTGTTCCGATCTCATGTTAGAATTGGTCTGTCCATCTTTTACTGGGTCTTCCAACATTTATACGTCCTAGTGGTTTGCAATGAAGAATCTGTTTCGGAATTATATTGTTATCCACTCTATTGACGTGGTCCATCCATTCATTTCTGACGTTTCTATTCTTCGTACCTGGTTTTTTTGTTAAGACCCAGTGTTCCGATCCATATAATAGTGTTGGAACCGCCATTGTTTTATATAATTATAAAAGCGTTTCCTTTCTTGTTCCTTTGAGACTTACGTTGCCACACATATACTTAAATTTATTTATTTTGTTTTGAATGTCTTCACTTTTTTATATGATACGTCCTTTATTATTATTATTATTATTATTATTATTATTATTATTATTATTATTATTACTATTATTATTATTACTATTAATTAAATAAAAATAAAACGTAGTGTTATTTGATTTTCATATTTATTATATATATAATATGGATTTTCATCAAGTAAACACCAACTCAATTTATTATTATTGTTATTATTATTATTATTATTATTATTATTATTATTATTATTAAAACATGAAGACAGTAATGCATGCTAGAGGGCTAAGCATCGAAGATGCCCAAGACCGTAGACTTTGGAGGTTTGGCACGGGAAGACGGCAGCAGCTGTAAAAACCCGAAGATAGATAGAGATTATTATTATTATTATTATTATTATTATTATTATTATTATTATTATTATTTTATTATTATTATTATTATTATTATTATTATTATTATTATTATTATTATTATTAATTATTATTATTATTATTATTATTGTTATTGTTATTATTATTATTATTATTATTATTATTATTATTATTATTATTATTATTATTATATTATTCCTTTAATGTGATATATCTAGTGGTCTGTTACTGTCTCAGTCAACGTTTGAAGGGTCTGCCCAAAGATCTCTTGCCTGGTGGCTGGTAATTTAAGATTTCACGTGGTATTCTTGTTCTGCTCATTCTTCTTACGTGAGATTTCCAGTTGTTTGTGTAATATTATTATTATTGTTATTATATTATTATTATTATTATTATTATTATTATATATTATTATTATTATTCCTTTAATGTGATATATCTAGTGGTCTGTTACTGTCTCAGTCCAACGTTTGAAGGGTCTGCCCAAAGATCTCTTGCCTGGTGGCTGGTAATTTAAGATTTCACGAGGTATTCTTGTTCTGCTCATTCTTCTTACGTGAGATTTCCAGTTGTTTGTGTAATATTATTATTATTGTTATTATTATTATTGTTATTATTATTATTATTAATATTATTATTATTATTATTATTATTATTATTATTATTATTATTATTATTATTATTATTATTATTATTATTCCTTTAATGTGATATATCTAGTGGTCTGTTACTGTCTCAGTCCAACGTTTAGGGTCTGCCCAAAGATCTCTTGCCTGGTGCTGGTAATTTAAGATTTCACGTGGTATTCTTGTTCTGCTCATTCTTCTTACGTGAGATTTCCAGTTGTTTGTGTAATATTATTATTATGTTATTTATTATTATTATTAATATTATTATTATTATTATTATTATTATTATTATTATTATTATTTATTATTATTATTATTATTATTATTATTATATATTCCTTTAATGTGATATATCTAGTGGTCTGTTACTGTCTCAGTCCAAACGTTTGTAGGGTCTGCCCAAAGATCTCTTGCCTGGTGGCTGGTAATTTAAGATTTCCCGTGGTATTCTTGTTCTGCTCATTCTTCTTACGTGAGATTTCCAGTTGTTTGTGTAATATATTATTATTGTTATTATTATTATTATTAATATTATTATTATTATTATTATTATATTATTATTATTATTATTATTATTATTATTATTATTACCTTTAATGTGATATATCTAGTGGTCTGTTACTGTCTCAGTCCAACGTTTGAGGGTCTGCCCAAAGATCTCTTGCCTGGTGGCTGGTAATTTAAGATTTCACGTGGTATTCTTGTTCTGCTCATTCTTCTTACGTGAGATTTCCAGTTGTTTGTGTAATATTATTATTATTGTTATTATTATTATTATTAATATATTATTATTATTATTATTATTATTATTATTATTATTATTATTATTATTATTATTATTATTATTCCTTTAATGTGATATATCTAGTGGTCTGTTACTGTCTCAGTCCAACGTTTGTAGGGTCTGCCCAAAGATCTCTTGCCTGGTGGCTGGTAATTTAAGATTTCACGAGGTATTCTTGTTCTGCTCATTCTTCTTACGTGAGATTTCCAGTTGTTTGTGTAATATATTATTATTTTGTTATTATTATTATTGTTATTATTATTATTATTAATATTATTATTATTATTATTATTA
>JASPKZ010009803.1:2145000-2387500 GCA_030220185.1 Diploptera punctata
GCACATAGTTCTCTTCTTTTACTGCCATAAGGTCATATTCTTCAGCAAATTCAATGTAAAAAGTTTGAGTTCTTCTTCTTAAGTGGATGGGAATTTTGAAGAAGTGGCAGAATCCAAATAATTAGGAACAACAATTACAAATAGGAATGAGTTGACATTTTTTCCTCCACTGTAGATAGTTCTCTTCTTTTACTCCATAATGTCATATTCTTCAGCAAATTCAGTGTAAAATGTTTGAGTTCTTCTTCTTAAGTGGATGGGAATTTTGAAGAAGTGGCAGAATTTAAATACTTAGGAACAACAATTACAAATAGGAATGAGTTGACATTTTTTCCTCCACTGCAGATAGTTTCTTCTTTTATTGCCATAAGGTCATATTCTTCAGCAAATTCAATGTATAAAGTTTGAGTTCTTCTTCTTAAGTTGATGGGAATTTTGAAGAAGTGGCAGAATCCAAATTCTTAGGAACAACATTACAAATAGGAATGAGATGAACAAAGAAATAAAACATAGACTCAATACAAACAGTGTTTTTTTACACGCTTTGTATTAGCTTGACTTGTATCTATCTATCTATGTAACGAAATCTTTCAACGCGATTTTCACCCACTTAAAATAATTTGATCGACTTGTAACTTTCTATACTTGTAAAGGACCAATGACAATACAATGATATATTTTTTTTATAAATCCTGGCCAGAATCAGAAAATAAAAAAAAATTGTCTGTGTAATTATGTAACGGAATCTTTCAACACAATTTCACCCACTTAGAATCATTGGATTCACTTGAAACTTTGTATACTAGTAAAGGACCAATGACAATACAATAATTTCATAATTTGTTTCTAAATTCATGGACAAAATTATCAAAAAAAGTGTCTGTGTAATTATGTAACGGAATTTTTCAACACGATTTTCATCCACTTAAAATCATTGGATTGACTTAAAACTAAGTATACATGTAAAGGACCAATGATAATACAATCATTTCATACATATCTTCTAAATCCTGGCCAGATCATCAGAAAATAAAAGTGTCTGTGAAATTATGTAACGGAATCTTTCAACACGATTTTCACGCACTTAAAATCATTGGATCGACTTGAAACTTAGTATTCTTGTAAAGGAGACCAATGACAATACAATAATTTCATTTTTTTCTAAAATCCCGGCCAGAATGAGCAGAAATCAAAAAAAATAAAAACCGGTATAATAGCTTGCGGACTTATCAAATTTTTGGTCAATCGTTATAAGAGCTCAGTTGGTAGAGCAGTGGACTATACTGGTATATAATTTCAGTAATCCATAGGTCGCTGGTTCAAATCCGGTCCGGAGGATATTTTTTAGAAGAGTATTACTTTTAGCTCATACTACAATAGTATCGAATTTAAAGATATTTACATTTTTATCTTATTCTGTAAAATATTAAAACTAAAAAATATATAATAGTTAAAAAAACTGAAACAACATGCTTTATTAAAAAACCGAACTAGAAAATGAAAAATAATTTTAATTTCCAACACGCTTGGGATAAAATTAAAGTGGTCAACAACAAAATCATCTCCAACACATCTAGAATAAAACTAGAATTATCAACAAAAAGAACATCATTTTACCATGAAAATCGTGGGGTGCTTTTTATGGTTTTTACGTTTTCTTCTTAGAGACTTTACTTTTACCAATATCTGTTTATTATCAAATATATTATTTTATATAGAGCACCCCACGATTTTGATAGTAAAATATGTTTATTTTTGCAGATAACTCTAGTTTTATTCCAGATGTGTTGGAGATTATTTTTTGTTGACCACTTTAATTTTATCCCAAGCGTGTTGGAAATTAAAATTATTTTTCATGTTCGGTTTTCTAACAAAGCGTGTTATTTAGTTTTTTAAACTATTATTTATTTTATTTTTTGTAAAAAAAGTTATTCATTTCTAAGTGCAGTTAGATCATCTATCATAAATTTGATACGTAGTCACTTTTTCCTAAGTATTTTTTTAAACAAATATCTTATTTTATTATCCATAAATATATATGCATGTAGAAACAAACATAACTTAAATATTTTTCATAAATTACGTATTTATATTAAATTATTCTTCTAATTTTTTTTTTTCATTTTGGTAAATAATTTAATTATGGCTTTTTTTCAAGATTAGTCCGATTTAAGAAAACGCACTACTATGCAGTACAAACACAGTTGTCGTCCCAACTTCTGTAAAAAACATTAAACTGAAAATATATAAAACTATTTTTCTCCCAGTTATATTATATTGATGAGAAACATGGACTCTTACTTTAAGGGAGGACAAAATATTGCGAGTATTTGAGAATCTTAGGAAAATGTTTGGACCAAAAAGAGATGAACAGACAGGTGAATGGAGAAGATTACTTAACAGTGAGCTACACGATCATGATAGGAAACCAGAGATAATAACGGATAAGTTTTGTAGACTACGATGAGCAAAACATGTGGCACAAATCGGGAATGAAAGAGGGTTATGAAAGCTTCTTGCGTGAAAACCAGAGGAAAACGCCCAGTTGGTAGACCAAGAATGAAGTGGGAGAATAATATTATTGATTTGAAGGAAATATATTATACAAGGGATGATTTGAAAACATTATCTCAGGATAGAGATGTATGGAAACCAAATGTGGAGTGTTGATACTAGACTTAATATTGGGTGTTGAAGAAATGACTGGCTAAGTCAAGTTTCATCATAAGTAGAACTATTTAACGAATAAAATTAATCTGTTTACTCACAAATCATTATTTAACTATAGTTATTTTAAAAATATTATATTTAATGCAAACGGCGATGTTTGAAAACAAATGAGAAACGATTGGTACACTTCATTTGCTTCTTTTGTTCGTCACTGCAACCAGATCATATTATTGATTGCCAAAGGAACGCAATATTGTAAGAATGCACTCTAGTGGAGAAAAAATGAATGTATCAAACTGCATATTAATTCATTTCTGAACAGTTTTCTGATGTCCTATGATGTAAATAAAACAATTATATTTTTCTGTGAAAAAATACACTTAAGAAAGTGCAAACCGTGGTTTCTTTTTTGGTGGTATAATCAATTGCTACAAATGTTTTTATATTAACTCCCCCGCATGCGGTATGTGTTGACATTCATGCACTATATATACAATGTGGTAGCCGCATTCCTTGGAGAGTCAGTCACTGCAAAATAATGCTATGACCTATTCAGAATGTTAAAAAGGTGGTGTATTCTTTATTATGATAAACTTTAATTGGTAAATTCTAGGCGAAACACGATTGTGATTGGTTGTAAATCTAAAATCATTGTAACGTGATTCGTCATTGACTCCCATTTGGGGCATGAGTTAAATAGTCAACGTAAATGGAGACAGTGCCTTCTTAGGTTGCCAGAATACATTTACGAAAATAATTATTAAATTACCATTTTGCAGGAAGTAGAGACTTGGATAGACCTAATCGTCTTTGTACAGATCAGTACCAGTTTTAGTTCACAGATGGGAATAAACCCAAACCTGTGTATCTGGCAGAAGAAGAAGAAGTCTTTAGTGTAACATTTTGGACACTGGCTGTACATAATTTTAGTTAAACATAACAATCAACATAGAGGCAGGATATCTTTTTCAATTATGTAAATGAATAAAAAAAATAATATGTCCGACAATGTTTCACATGCGGCAAAGCAACGAGAGCACAAAACAGTGATTTCCCAGGATTCCCTCCTGTATGCAGTACTATAATTCATCACGCAACATCAGGCTTCACTCTCTCACTTCCTGTCACTCTCTCTCCCACTCTCTTGGATTAGTTTTAATGCTCCATTGTTTCCTCAGCCAAGCAATCACAAACGCGTCAACATTTTCCCATTGTGCTCCCCCCTCCAGTCATCAACACATTCACTCTATTCACTTTAAATTGCTCTTATACTGAGAAAATGTAAAGAATGGGACAAGGTCTTCTTCTTTTTATCTCTGGTTTTGTTGGGAATCGGCCTTGACCTTCAGGTAGCCCGGTAAAGAGGGCAAAGGGCGACAGTACCTCATCGTGTGAGCAGGGGGAGTAATTATGCTAAACACTGATTCAATTTTGTTTAATCTGGAATCACATCTCTTTCTTCGGAGGGATTTGCAGCAATCCAAATGGTGTTGTTTTTAATGAAAAATAAAACATAACATCCACGACTTCCTCTTTTTCATTTAAGCTTACCATGTTCAGGATATAACGAATAAAATCTTTGGACAGGACTGTTTTGATACAGTAGTGTTTGTTAGTTCCTATATACAAGTGTTAAAAAAAGCACCAACAACGGAGGTGAGGTAGTATATTGAGGTATAAGAATTAATAAAGATAATCTACAGAAAGGTCTTATGAACTTAACCAAATTACAGAAGAATATGGATTAAAGCTATCTACAGAAAAAAACAAAATTATGGCATTTCAAAGTGTAGATCCTGTCAGAAGTAAAATTGTACTGGACAATAAAATTTTTGAAGCAGGTGAATAATTTTACATATCTAGGATGCAATATCTCATATGAAGAAGAAAAGGATGTAAATGCAAAAATATCTAAATTTTTAAGAATTTTAGGGTTAATAAATTCTATCTTCAAGCCACAGTTAGTCCAAAAGCATTCAAGATTAAAAGTGTATAAAACACTGGCTCTTCCAACTCTTTTGTATGTTAGCGAAGTATGGACGTTGAAACAGAAGGATATACAGAGACTTAGATCTGCTGAAATGAGATATCTTCGGAGGACTGCAGGATACACACTACTAGATCACAAAAAAATGAAGACATCTTAGAAGAATTACAGATGGAATCTTTAGAAAACAAAATTTCTGATTATAAGTCAAGATGGATACATGTTCATCGAATGGAAGATCACAGAATACCCAAACAAATGTTAACATATCAACCTGCAGGAAGAAGAAGACCAGGATGTCCACTCAAAAGACTTTTGGATGGTGTTCCTCTTGAGGCCGAAACAGGTCAACAAATGGCCTAAATTCGTGAATGTACTATGATGATGATGAAGAATTAAATTAATGTTTTTATTACCTCACCTCATATTCGTTTTCTTCTAGACTGCAGTTCGGAGCTCATCTCTATCATCAGTAGCCTCTGATCGACCGGTGTTATGTCGTGTCTTGGCGGTTTTCTTCTTACTTCTGAAGAAGTCTTCAAGAAGCAGTAAGGCAGTAATTCCTACTGCTCAAACAAATAGAGGAATTCGTTCTGGTTTTATATCTAGCTTGACAATATTATCAATAATTGCAATTTTTAGGCTGTAGCTGTAGGGAAGGTAACTTAAAATGTTCCTAGAATATGTACATAGTTATTATAATATTCATAAAGGTTCCGGTTGTTCTAGAATTTCTATAAAAGTTTTATCTTTAAGGGAGACTTAACTCTTCTTATTATATCTGGTTTCCTATGAAGATCATGTAGTCTACATGGACTAACGTGGACTCTTTCTTTAAGAGAGGAGATAATATTACGAATATTTGAGAATAAAGTTCTTAGCAATTTTTTTAGACTAAAGAAAGATGAACAGAGAGGCGAATGGAGAATACTACATAACAGTGAGCTACATGATCTTTATGGGAAACCAGATATAATTAGAAGAATTAAGTCTTGTAAACTGCGATGGGCAGGACTTATGGCACGAATGGAAATTGGAAGAAGGACTTGGAAACTTCTTTTAGGAAAACCAGATGGAAAACGCCAGAGTATGATGTAGGAAAATAACATTCAACTTTGAGTGAACTAGAGTAAACAGGGGATGATTGGAAAACATTATCCCAAGATAGGAATTACGGAGAACATGTTCACACATGTTGCAAAACCAAATGGAAAACTTCCAATTGGTAGACCAAGGATGAAGTGGGAAAATAACATTAACCATGATTTGAGGGAAGTATATTATACAGGGGATGATTGGAGAACTTTAGCTCTGGATGGGGATGTATGGAGAGGTTATGTCCGCGCAGCTATGAACCTAGGGGTTCGATAATGCAAGTGAGTTGGTTAGTTAGCCTATATAGAATTGTTGGAATTATAATGCGTTCTTCTTCTTCGGCTTTCCCCCACTTATAGGTTTGCCGTCTTCAGTTTCCATTTATCTCTATCATTCCAATCTCCCTCTTCCAAATTCCTATCATCCATTATGGTTCTGATGTAGGCTTTCCATTTCCATCTAGGTCTGCCACGTTCATTTCTTCCAAGGGGTGATCATTGACACATATTTTTTGGCCATCTTTCATTTTCCATTCTTTGTACATGGCCATACCAGTTAAGCGTTTGATTTTCAATCCTCTTAACAACAGATGTGGTGACATTCATTTCTCTCCAAAGGAATTCATTTATTTTATCCTGTCTTGTTTTTTGGAGGCTTCTTCTAAAATAATCAAATTCAACTTTTCTAATTTTATTCTTTGTAATTCCGTCAAAGACCAAATTTCACTTCCATATGACAAAATTTTCTGTATTATGCTCTTATAAATTTTCATTTTAGTTTCCTTTGTAATATTTTTGTTCCAAATTATTCCATGTAATGTCTTAGTTGCATTTTTTGTCATTGCAATTTTAGTCTGTACATCTCTCTCACAGGTACCTGAACTTGTAATTATTGACCCAAGATATTAAAAAAATTCACATTTTTTTATTTTCCCTGTTGCAAGTATGAGGTCATGCACATACTTTCCCAAACACATATTAATGCGTTATAATTTAGATTTATTTGTTGAAAGGCAAAGAATGGGCACACCTTGATTCTTTAAGAGGTGTTGCAATTGGAACAGAAGCTTGTATTGGACTTAGCAGTTAGATGGCGATGAATTCTGATGATGTTTCGTGAATCTTGTAGAATGACATGTGACAAGAATAGTCCAACTTGCACTGAATAAGAATAGATTTCCAACTCTTTAGCAAATTAAGAACTCTTTGCATGTGAATCAACTTCGTGCTCTGTAGATCTCGGAGAGATTTCTTCAACTGTTCTGTATTCTGCTTGCCTTTGTCTCCATAACAACTTAACACGAGATACACATACGAAACAATAATTATATTTATTTTTGTAACAATAATTTTCAAGCTTCTTCTCTGTTTGGACTTTCACCTTAGGTAGGTAATATCTTGGAGATGTGTGCATTTGTAGCAAAACTCGTTTTAAATCAACAAAAATAATAGAATATGAATCAGACATCGCGTTTTATTAAATGAAATAAGGCTATTTTTCTGATGTAGTACTATTGGCTGATAGCCAGGAGATACTAAAGGACAACACGTACATACTACTGAGTAACACTACACTAAGAAATTAGGACTGGAAGTAAATATCAATAAAACTAAATATATGGTCACACGTAGAAATACATTATATAATGGAAATGGACAGCTAATTACAAATGAGGGAAATTTTGAGGAAGTGGCTGAATTCAAATACCTAGGAACAGTAATCACAAATAGGAATGAGATGCACAAGGAGATTAAACATAGGCTCAATTCTGGAAATGCCTGCTATTATGCATTGCAGAGACTTTTAATGTCCCAACTCCTTTCAAAAAACGTTAAAGTGAAAATATATAAAACTATTATTCTACCAGTTATATTATATGGGTGCGAAACATGGACTCTTACTTTAATTAGGAAAAGGAGATTACGAGTATTTGAGAATAAAGTTCTTAGGAAAATTTTTGGACCAAAGAGAGATGAAGAGACAGGTGAATGGAGAAGACATGTATAACAATGAACTACATGGTCTTTATAGGAAACCAGATATAATAAGAACAGTTAAGTCTCGTAGACTGCGATGGGCAGGACATGTTGCACGTATGGGGAATGAAAGACTTGCATGGAACCTTCTTGTAGGAAAACCAGAGGGAAAAGGCCTAGTTTGTTAGACCAAGAATGAGGTGGGAGAATAACATTAACTATGATTGAGGGAAGTAGATTATACGGGAATGATTGGAAAGCATTAGCTCAGGATTGGGATGTATGGAGAGCTTACGTCCGTGCGGCCATGAACCTATGGGTTCGATAGTGCCAGTGAGTAAGTAAGTAAGTAAGTAAAGGCTATTTTTCATCTTTATTTTTTGACTAAACATTTATTCTACCAGTTATATTATATGGATGCGAAGCATGGACTCTTACTTTAAGGGAGGAAAAACATTAAAATTATTTGACAGTAAAGTTGTTAGGATTTTTTGACCCAAGAGAGAAAAACACACAGCGAATGGAGAAGACTACAAAACAGAGAGCTACGTGATCTTTATGGGAAACCAGATATAATTAGAACAGACAAGTCTCGTAGAATGCGGTGGGCTGGATATGTGACAAGAATGGGGAATGAAAGAGGGGCACAGAAACTTCTCATATGATGCAGTCTTCGAAACTTGACTGTTTTTATTATGGTACTACTGACTGCCTATAAAAATCATGTAACTCGCTGATATAATGTCTTCTTCATTCACTTGTCTGTTCGTCAGTCTTTAGTCCAAAAAAAATTCTTCATAACTTTATTCTCAAATACTTGCAAACATTTCTCCTTCCATAAAGTAAGAGTTGAAGCCGGTGATAGCATTGCTTAGGGTTACCCAAGCCGGACAGGTCGGAGGCGATAATCTAGATGTAACAAGTACCTTGGCCGAAAGAGTGACAGGTCATCGTAGAAATACAACCGTCAAGAAACGCGGGAACTCCGGGCGGGACCACTTAAGGGAATCCATTGCATGACCTCAGACATATGGACATATCCCTAGCAATTTAACGTTGTGACATTATATAGACTAGTGGTTATGCTCCTTGCCTCTGGTCCCGAGGGTCGCGGGTTCAAACCCGGCTGGGGTCGATGGATTTTTTAGGATGGAAAAATCCAAGGAGAAAGTCCTCCGGGAGGGACTTTAAGCCGTGGGTCCCTAGTCTGAAGATTCTTAAGCCTCTAAGCAAAATTTACCGAATTTTCCCGTCCTAGTACAACCTTGGTTTCCTAGATCTCAGTATGAGGCGGAACGCTGACCACGGACCGCTCAAATTACGAAAACAAGTGTAACTAAATTAGTATCGTTCAAATTCTTCCCTGTAGGGGGAGAGCGCCTAAATCTCTGTTAAGAGAAAGATGGGCTTACAGAAGGGTACTTGAAATAATAATTAATAATAATAACAATAATGATAATAATGATGATAATAATAATAATAATAATAATAAAGATAGATAGATAGATAGATCATCGGTTGATTAATGTCTTTGACATCATCCGATTCCTAATAGCCAATTTTGTCGGTCCATCCAATCTCCTGGTTGTAAATGTTTCTCCTTCATGTATAAACATATTCCCTGACTCCAGGAGGTTTTAGGTCTTCCTCTGCCTCGTCTTCCCTCAGGTTCCCATTCCAAAACACATTTTGGTAGTAGATCCTCTTCCATTCGCTGGACATGTCCGTACCATCTTAATTGCTGAGTTTTAATATAATCTAAAATAGTGTCTTCAATCTTCATTTTCTCCCTTATAACTGATTCCTATTTTTTCTCTTCTTGAAATTCTTGCGGCCCTTCGTATAAAACCCATTTCCGTTGCCAAAACGTACTTAATAATAATAATAATAATAATAATAATAATAATATAATAATGATAATCCAATCGAAGGGACTATTTTTATGCTTTCAAGTCTTATACGAGAACGCTGGAGGGAAAATTTTCTATAGGATCGTAACAGGCCTTGGCCTAATACTTGGAAGGAAGTAGAAGAAGATAATAATAATAATAATAATAATAATAATAATAATGTTTAAATAATTTTAGAATTATAAAGTTTTCTTTCCGTCGTTATGTCAATGAATATGCAAGAATGTGTTGCGTCATAGCCCTGAAGTAACCACTGTGTCCCACGGTCATTCTGCAGACAATGAATTCCCATCAGGCCACATTAAAACAACTTGCACTGTTTTTATGTACTACTACACTTCTCATCCAGGATAAAAACTGGAAATCCGTATCAGCTGCAAGAAACACATTCGTCTCCTTTGGTCTCAAAGATACGTTTTTCTTGACGGATTCGTTACTTCTTTATCTTGTATTAAATATGTAATTATTTTATTTACATTTCAAATGTTTCAATAAATCTCGTCATTTTCAAAACAATCGTGTAGTTTCATGTAATATATCTTCAAAAACCTACTGTCAATATGCCTGCACGTAGGTCAGCATACTTACTTACTCACTGGCACTATCGAACCCGTAGGTTCATGGCCGCGCGGATATAAGCTCTCCATACATCCCTGTCCTGAGCTAATGCTTTCCAATCATTCCATGTATTATCTACTTCCCTCAAATCGTAGTTAATGTTATTCTCCCACCTCATTCTTGGTCTACCAACTGGACGTTTTTCTTCTGGTTTTTCTACAAGAAGCTTACATGCACGTCTTTCATTCCCCATTCGTGCCACATGTCCTGCCCATCGCAGTCTACGAGACTTAACTGTTCTTAATATATCTGACTTCTATAAATACCATGTAGTTCATTGTTATGTTGTCGCCTGTGTGTTTGTCTCTCTTTGGTCCTTTCCTCCCTTAAAGTAAGAGTCCATGTTTCACAACCATATAATATAACTGGTAGAATAATAGTTTTATATATTTTCAGCTTAACGTTTTTTGAAAGGAATTGGGAAGTCAAGAGTCTCTATAATGCATAATAGCACGCAATTCCACAATTGAGCCTATGTTTAATTTCTTTGTGCATCTCATTCCTATTTATGATTATTGTTCTCAGATATTTGAATTCCGCCACTTCCTCAAATTTCCCTCATTAGCTGCCCATTTCCATTATATAATGTATTTCTGCGTGTGACCATATATCAAATTTTATTAATATTTACTTCCTGTCCCACTTCCTTTTCATGCCTATATATCAGAACTTGAATTTACACATTTTTCCGGCAACAACTGACGTCTCCAATATTCCAAATCGATATTATAAACAACCGCTGGAAGGTGAATCAGTACATGTGAACCTTAACGACGATCTAGAAGAAGAAGAAAAAAGAAGAAGAAGAAGAGGAAGAAGAAGAAGAGGAAGAAGAAGAAGAAGAAGAAGAAGAAGAAGAAGAAGAAGAAGAGGAAGAAGAAGAAGAGGAAGAAGAAGAAGAGGAAGAAGAAGAGGAAGAAGAAGAAGAGGAAGAAGAAGAAGAGGAAGAAGAGGAGAAGAAGAAGGAGAAGAAGCAGAAAAGAAGAAGAGAGAAGAGGAGAAGAGAAGAAAGAGAAGAAGAGGAAGAAGAAGAAGAGGAAGAGGAAGAAGAAGAAGAGGAAGAAGGAGAAGAAGAGAGAGGAAGGAAGAAGAAGAGAGGAAGAAGAGGAAGAAGAAGAGGAAGAAGAGGAAGAGGAAGAAGAGAGAAGAGGAAGAAGAGGAGGAAGAAGAGGAGGAAGAAGAAGAGGAAGAAGAAGAAGAGGAGGAAGAAGAAGAAGAAGAAAAAGAAAGGATGACGATGAGGACATTTATGATAATGTTCTTCTAATTGAAGGATGCAGAAGAAAAAAAAGAAGTGCGAGTTTTTGGGAGAAGTGTGTGAGGAAGTGACAGATGACTGTGTTCATCAAGCTTGTCACAAATGGCCTCCATTAACCCAATTATCACAGAGACACGCGTTCATATTGCACTCGTTTAGGGCAGTGGAGCACGCGCAGGTACTGGTGCACGTCAGATTCACGAGTCAGTGCTTGCGCACTTATTTACATCTTTTAATTGCTAAGTAATGCAACTTATTAAGGGCACATCGTCACGCCATTTTTATCAGTAAAAATAGAACCGTGCAAAATTATTTTCCGTAATTTTCTAGTTTTAATCATTTTCATTTTTCTTCTTCTTCTTCTTCTTCACTTCAAGGTTTAGGCGATTCAAACGATTCCTTCCTTTTAAAAAAATAAAATTGTCGGGGAATCTACAATTTTTAAATAGCCTTTAATAGGCTTCCGGGAGAGACTTTAAGCCGTGGGTCCCGAGTCTGAAGATTTTTAGGCTCGTAAAAGATCCTTAAGCCTGAATGAAAAGGCCTCTAAGCAAAATTTACCGAATTTTCCCGTCTAGTACTACCTTGGTTCCTAGATGTCAGTATGAGGCGGAACGCTGACTCGGACCACTAAAAATGGACATCTAAACGAAAACAAGCGTAACTAAATTAGTATGGTTCAAATTCTTCCCTGTAGGGGGAGAGCGCCTAAATCTCTGTAAAGGGAAAACATGGGCTTACAATATACCAATTATTATTATTATTATTATTATTATTATTATTATATTATTATTATTATTATTATTATTATTATTATTATTATTATTGTCCACCGCTGTGGTCTCGAGGTAGCGTGCTGCCTTGTCACGCAGCGGGCCCGGGTTCGATCCCCGGTCGGGGCAGTTTTTCTGGGTGAGGTTTTTATCGGGGTTTTTCCTCACCTGTAAGACAAATGTCAGGAAACCTTTAAGGCCCAAACGGTCCCCGAAATCATATGGCCATCATCATCATGATCATCCTTATTATTATCATCATCATCATCATCATCCTTCACCGGTGTGGAAAGCAACGGGAAGCTACCACACCTACACAAATCCCTACTAAAGCTGCAAGCATAGCATGAAAATGCTATGATTGCAGTGAAGGACCTGCCTTCGGGCAGAATTACTATGGATGGATTATTATTATTATTATTATTATTATCATTATCATTATTATTATCATTATTATCATTATTATTATTATTATTATTATTATTATTATTATTATTATTATTATTATTATTATTATTATTAACCCCTAAAAATCTGTGATACTTATTCTGAAACACAAGTCACACGATATCAGCTCATTGTGTTTCGATCTTCAAACTTATTTTACATCAAAATGGTACGTTTCCAGACATGGATTCTTTTCAAACCTTTATCTACTAAGTCCCCTCTAGAACCCCTAGAAGTCTGTAATACTTATTGTGAATCACTCTGTATTTGCCGCAAGAATTGTCTTCAATTAATTAAAACACTAAGATACCTTGTATCGCATGATGTGTAGTGTACAATTTGACTACAGGAGTTTAACTTTTGTTATTGCAAGGTCATTCCCACATTAGACATTTTTTTCCCTTTCCCCTACACACACACACACATGTACACATACACATATATCGTGAGATAAAGCTATCCCACGGCCTGCGAATAGCATTGTTGCGACCTTATCTCGCTTGACAATAGAAGCAAATCTGTTGATTCACAGCTACCGATGTTAAGCACAAAATATGTTGAGTAGATTGCCAGCGGACAGTTGTAAGACTCAATCCGCCTCTAAACATGGCAGCCTGCCTTATGTGGACAGTCGAGGTGCGAATGTAGGTGCTTTTACGAGCCCGTAATAACACGACATTGTAAATTCCACTTTGAAACATAATCTAATGTATTTATTCCCATTCTTAAGTTTAATGACTTTATTGGTATTAAACTGTTCTGATACATCTTTATAAGAGTGTCTTATTCCCATTTTATAAACGTTTATTCAATATAATAATAAAATAAAATCATGACAATAATTCTTAATATTGACCTATATAATAATAACTAGAAGATCCGGCAACGCGTTGCTGTGGCTAAGGTATACGTTAAAAATTTAAATTAAGTTCCTGTCTTTCAGCCAGATTACTTAAAACTAATACTTACACACGAAATTAATAATATTGAAAATAAAATAAACACTGAACACACTTAAATTATGAAATAATCAATATTTGTAATTCAATTGAAATTCGCGGTTGCAACAAAAAGCGCAGCCATCTGGATCTCTCTTTGTTAAATAATAAACCAATTACCTTACCAAATTACCTTACACCGGTATCTGTTAAAATCGTATGGAACTCACAGATAATTACACCGCCATCTGTTAGAATCGTATGGAACTCACAGATAATTATAACTCTTTATTAAATAATAAACAAATAATTTGCAATAAAAAATAATGCGACTATAAATTTAGTTATAAAGTACCCTAAGTCTCAAGTTGGATCAAACTGCACACAGTCTGCAAAATTTTATTAAAATCGGTTCAGTAGTTTAGGATTCCATCGCGGACAAACAACGTGACACGAAATTTTTATGTTAAGATAATAATAATAATAATAATAATAATAATAATAATAATGATAATATTAATAATAATAATAATAATAATAATAATAATAATAATAATAATCTTCTTCACTAGAATGGACCAGATAAGAAAGGAGGATATCCATGAAGAACTGCAGATCTACTCCATAAAATAAAATAAATGTATCAACAAGATACCGGTACAGTGGAAAGAACATGTCGAAAGAATGGAAGAAACTAGATTACCAAATAAAATCTTCCATTATTTTCCAAGAGGAATAAGAGATGTCGGACGTCCTCGGAAGAGATGGTCTTAGATCTATTAGTGAAGACGGAACAGGCAACTCCTGCCTAAACCAGGAAGTGAAGAAGAAGAAGAAGATAATGTTTTTCTTCCTTCCAAGTATTAGGCCAAGGCCTGTTACGATCCTATAGAAAACTTTCCCTCCAGCGTTTAGGCAATCTTTGCTCTGGCATTCTTTTGACATGGGGATACCACTGTAATATTTTATTTTCTATAATGTCTATGATGTCTGGCTACTCTTGTACACCCATAATTTCCCTTATTTCTTTATTTTGTATTCTATCCATTTAGATTTTCCTGCTAAATAATAAATAAATAATTCATTAACTCCAACAAAATAGATACTATTTTTTATAAAAAAATATTTAGAATATTTACGATTGTGGCAGGATATAGGCCTACTTTAATAGTCCACCGATGTGGTCTCGAGGTAGCGTGCTGCTTTCTCACACAGCCGGCCCGGGTTCGATTCCCGTTCGGGAGGCTCCTGGGTGAGGTTTTTTTTCGGGGTTTTTCCTCACCTGTAAAACAAATGTCAGGAAGCTTAGGGCCAACGGTCCCCGAAAATCATCCGGCCATCATTATCATCCTTATCATTATCATCATCATCCATCACCGGTGTTGAAAGCAACGGGAAGCTACCACACCCATCATTTCCTAGTAAAGCTGCAAAGCATAGCATGAAAATGCTATGATTGCAGTGAAAGACCTGCCGTCGGGCAGAATTACTGTAGAATAGAATACTTTAATGGATAAAAAACCAAGTAAAGATATTCGTAAAGAACTACAAATTTTCAGTTTTACAGATAAAATAGAAGAGTACAGGAGAAAATGGTATGAACATGTCTGCAGAATGGATTCCAACAGATTGTCATAAGTAACGCCACGAGTGATTTCCAAATTATCGATAAATTCACGACTCCCGAAGTGAGGAGTGAATTTATCTAGAGAATTTGGAAATCAAGAGTGGCATTTGTTAGAACTATTTAACGAATAAAATTAAGCTGTTTACTCACAAATCATTATTTAAATATAGTTATTTTAAAATATTTATGTATTTAATGTAAACGGCGATGTTTGAAAACAAATGAGAAACGATTGGTACGCTTAATTTGCTTCTTTTGTTCATGACTGCAACCAGATAATATTATTTATTGCCAAAGGAACGCAATATTGTAAGAATGCACTCTAGTGGAGAAAAAATGAAACACATCAAACTGTATATTAATTCATTTCTGATGTCCTATGATGTAAATATGACAATTATGTTTTTCTGAAAAAAAAATACATTTATGAAAGTGCAAACAGTGGTTTTTTTTTTTGGTGGTATAATCAATTGCTACAAATGTTTTTATATTCACTCCCGCATGCGTTATGTGTTGACAGTCATGCACTATATATGCAATCTGGTAGCCATATTTCTTAGTGAGTCAGTCACTGCAAAATAATGATATGATCTATTCAAAATGTTAAAAAAGGAGGCGCTTTGTTTATTATGATAAACTTTAGTTGGTAAATTCTAGGCGAAACACGACTGTTTGGTTGTAAATAAAAAATCATTGTAACGTGGTTGGTCATTGACTCCCATTTGGGGCATGAGTTAAATAGCCTAGGAAAAGTCTGAACTCTGAACCAAGAGCAGGAAAAAGAGATCGGGGACGCCCATGAAAGAGATGAACAAATCAGCTATATTACTTGGAGTCGGAACGAACAAAAAAGGTGCAATCCTTAGAAGAAGAAGAGAAGAAGACGAAGAAGAAGAAGAAGAAGAAGATAAGAAGAAGAAGAAGACGGAAGTTAGAAGGAATGAAGACGAAGAAGGAGAAGACGAAGAAAAGAGAGAAGAAGACGGACGAAGAGAAAGACGAGGAAGAAGAAGACGAAGAAGGAGGACGAAGAAGAAAGAAGAAGACGAAGAAGAAGAAGACGAAGAAGAAGAAGAAGAAGAAAGAAGAGAAGAAGAAGACGAAGAAGAAGACGAAGAAGAAGAACCGAAGACAGAAAGAAGAAGACGAAGAACAAGAAGACGAAGAGAAGAAGACGAAGAAGAAGACGAAAAGAAGAAGAAGACGAAGCAGAAGACGAAGAAGAAGAAGAGAAGAAGAAGACGAAGAAGAAGAAGACGAAGAAGAAGACGAAGAAGAAGAAGACGAAGAAGAAGACGAAGAAGAAGACGAAGCAGAAGAAGACGAAGAAGAAGAAGACGAAGAAGAAGAAGACGAAGCAGAAGAAGGCGAAGAAGACGAAGAAGAAGAAGACGAAGAAGAAGGGGACGAAGAAGAAGGAGGAGAAGGAGAAGAAAAAGAACTATTCGTCAGCGATGGTACTTCTAAAATGTATACAGCACTAATGTACTGTTTTTGACTAGGGTAACCTATTTTATCACTCATGTTAATGATTTTAGGTAACAACCATCCATTAACTGTATGTTGATGAAGGAAAGTTCCAGTAACTTGGTTTTATAAGCGTACACATCCGGTACGTTTTACCCTCTCTCAAACAAAAGGTTTCAAATGGATGATTTCTGGACAGGTTTGTATTTAGTTAATGAGCGGTTGAGTGATTCGAAAACTTGGTCATGAACGAAAGGTATTTTTCACTTTGTGAAGTAAGGGAGGGAACATTTATGACAGATGGACATAAGGCGACGAAGACTGATGATATAGGATGTGGGTGAAGCCTCAATACATCAACCTTCTTGCAGATGGCGCTCCCGTGCCTTATGCATGACGTCGTGTCTTCTTCGGAACTGTAACATAATCTGCTCTCGTTTGTTACCTCATGCATGTAACATCGCTACATAGTCAACTGTCCTTATGCCTAGCATTTGTTTTTCAACAATAAATACGACACAAATTATATAATCTTTTGTTAGTATTCATATCTATTATAACTTATAGTCCACCGCTGTGGTCTCGGGGTAGCGTGCTGCCTTGTCACGCAGCGGGCCCGGGTTCGATCCCCGGTCGGGACAGTTTTTGTGAGTGAGGTTTTTATCGGGGTTTTTCCTCACCTGTAAGACAAATGTCAGGAAAACTTTAAGGCCCAAACGGTCCCCGAAGTCATATGGCCATCATCATCATTATCATTCATATTCATCTTAGGTTAAGCTTAGGATTAGGGACTCTCCTGGCGCACCATTATCATCAACATCATCACCTATCATATCATCGGGGCAACGTAACCCCGCCTTCCAGGCGCCCCAACCTCAGAAGTTGGTTATAAGTACGATCATGCCAGGAGAGAAACCAGGAATGTCGAAAGACAACCTGGGGCATTTGAAAAAAAATCTAATATATAAAAATGAATGTTTATTTGTTTGTTCGTACTTTATGCAAGGCCATACCGTTGATCCGATTGTGGACACGCCGTAGCGTAGTGGTTAAGGCACTGAGCTACAAGCCGGAGGGTGGAGGGTTCAAGTCCCGTTGGGGTTAGGATTTTTAAACTGACCCAAACCCTCTGGCGGCACAATGGCCCTGGGGTCGACTCAGCCTCTAACGGACATGAGTACCAGACGCTTGTTCTGGGGGTAAAGGCGGCCGTCACGCAGGGCTGACAACCCGGCTGACATAAAGTGCCGATTGTCTAGAAAAAGTGGGAGCCTTAACCTCCTACTACCCCAAGGGCCTCCGGGTCTGTTGTGGGATCACTTTATTTTACTTACTTGACTATCTGGCAATAATTGCTCTTGTGGATTAAGACTGCCAAATAATATGGGTAAATAACTGGCAAAAGGATGACCTGGATGAAAGAGGATAAGTGGAAGACCTGGAATTTGATGACTGGATAACATGGAAGAGGGCTTGAGAAGATGAAAATATCAGACACCCTATATGTAAACGGAGCAAGGTTCTCTAAGAATTGTAATGCAGAATAATAAGTAAGTAATGTTTGATCATAAAATTGCCTTTTAGGGATGCGGATATGTAACTTTTCGAAACTATTGAATCTTTAAAACCACTGTCTTTTAAGTAGAAGCGAAACTCGAGTTATGTATCTGATCGAACAAGCTTATTGACAATGTACTCTCGGAATGAAGACTGCACCTGACAGGAAACGAACTGGAACTCTCGGCTAAACGACTGAAATTCTTATGAGCCACTTTTCTACTAACTGCATCTCATTTTACAACTTACACAATCGAACCAAGGTCACATTTATATGCAAATTATTCGTTTTACTTCCTCAAATTAATTGCATGAATTACTACTAATATTCGTTGCTAAATTATTTAATTATAACTCAATGCTACTAAAACATTAGAATTTTCCCCTTATTCTGATTTTATTTTATATCCAATGCATAAATTATGGGCCAAAACAGCTTTGAAGAGCGAAGGTCATTGTATTAATTGCAAACGCTTCAAGAAGAAGACAGAAAGATAGTCACATGGTTAGTGTCATAGAATACTGTAACATTGATTTCACTTTTCTAAACCGGATTTTGCTATTTAATATATAAAGTAGCTACGATCTGAGGTTTTTAGTTTTAACTCCATCAGAATCGATGGACATTTTCAGGTTATGAAAATCTTGAAATAGCTTCGTAGACGAAAGTTGGAGGGATTTTCATTAAAATTTATTGAATCTTTTACTCTCAGTTTCGAATGGAATAGCCTAAAGACACATGCATAGATATACGGAGAGAGAGAGAGAGAGAGAGAGAGAGAGAGAGAGAGAGAGAGAGAGAGAGAGAGAGAGAGAGAGAGTAAATTGAAATTTAACTAACTCACTGGGTTTATCGAACCGTTAGGTTCGTGAACCGCTCGGACATAGCTCTCCGTACATACCCATCCTCAGCTAGTTTTCCAATTATTCCCTGTATAACCTACTCCCCTCCAATCATTATTTAAATTAATCTCCCACCTCATTATTGGATACACAAAATTGCTGTACACAGAATTGAATATCTGAAAAAATTCTACAGAAAAATCCCGACAGCATATGTTTTTTTAAAATCTTTTAAGGATAACTCATATATCCATTTTTGTCTCTATTTGATGATATTTGCAAGAAACCGATTTTTTACCTTTGACCTTGAATTTCTTGGGATGCGGACGCGAGATTTTATAAGACTTTCGAGACAACTTTTAGAATGCCAGAATGAGGGATGAGTGTCTGTTCGGGTTTTCGGCTTGTTGTCTCTCATTCCGAGGTGTGAAACCCTTAATATGACGGACTATCTTGCTGTTATCCCTTTCTGTATACATTCTATCATTAATTAATTTTAATTGTATTTAATATTATTGTATTATTAGACATTATTTTCATTATTATTCAATTTGACAGATAAATAATTATTTAGTATGACTATTATTGTATTTTTTGTATTTATATGTAACATATGTTTGTCCTGGTGAGTGGAAGAGAAGGCCACATGGCCTTAACTCCATCAGGCTAAATACATATATTCTATAAGGAGTTTCCATGCCTCTTTCATTACCCATTCTTGCCACATATCTTGCACATCACAGTCTAAAATTCTTAAATGTTCTTATTATATCTGGTTTCGATAAGATCATGTAAATCACTGTTATGTAGTCTTCTCCATTCACCTTTCTGCTAATATATTATTATTATTATTATTATTATTATTATTATTATTATTATTAATGTTGTGAGGTTATTAGCTTTACGCAGGGATTTGAATTGGAAACTTCGTGATAAAAGACCCAAATCTGTATTATCGTTCTTACCTTGCTCGTTTTCGCGAGAATTAAATCAATTTAACAGAGCATTTTTTCATAAAATTTTCCCAACATTGCTGCAAGAATAAAGAATCCATTTGCAGTGAAACAGTGAATTAAATGCAGTCCAGTTAACAAATACCCATTCATTGCATTCAAAGAGCAAAAGTATTTCCGACATTTGAATAAATAAAAGATAATGAAATCGCATGCAGTTCAGAATGTGTCTGGAACAATGTGCATTAGTGTTTCTTTCGTGTCTTGTTCTTTGTTTTACGCCTGTATTTTGAAGTTGTTACCAACAATAGTGGACAAAAACGTACAGTGAAAGAGAAAATAAACATGTTGCAGTCGTGAGGCGTATCTTGCTAACAATGTTGGTGAAATGCAAGACTGCGATAAAAATGCAATACTCATTGTGAAAGTTCTAGTTCTGTTTTGCACTGGAAATTTATCATTCATTGCCTACAATCACATCTCAGCAGGTCTAACAAACTGTTTCTATCCAATTAACACATCTGAAAACACCCATATAACAGTAACTCACTGGCACTATCAAACCCGTAGGTTCTTGTCCGCGCGGATATAAGCTCTCCATACATCCCTATCCTGAGATGTTTTCCAATCTAAGGGCGACAACCCGGCTGACATAGAGTGTCGATTGTCTAGAAAAAGTGGGAGCCTTAACCTCCTATAACCCAAGGGCCTCCGGGCCTGTTGTGGGATCACTCTCTTTTCTATCTCTCTCTTGCACTTGCGCTCCAGTGTTGTCAACTCAACTCCAACCTTGCTTTATTCAATATTCAAGAGCCATGACACTAGAGGAAGTTTGGCAACATCCCTACTCGATAAGTTACCGCTGGTTGCCGTTTGACGTGGTGGGAGGGGAGTGCGGTGAAAGGGTGTGAGTATAGACTTGTACTTTTCTATTTTTTATTTTATTTATTTATTTATCCTGGTGGAGTTAAGACCATGTGGTATTCTCTTCCATTCACCAGGACAAACACATATTACATCAGAATATAACAATCATAATTAACTCTAATATTAAATACCAAGAAATGAAGAATTGAGAAGATTTGATATTAGAAGACGAAAAGGGGTATATTAGAGGATGTGAAGAATTTGAGTATCTGGGAGTAAAATTAGATAAAGAGGATAAAGAAGAAAGTGATATTAAGAACAGAATAAATAAAGGTAGAGCAATAGCAGCAATGATGAATGGAGTCTTACGGAACAGACATATAACCAGGAAAAATAAGTTAAAAATATATAATTCAATAGTGAGAAGTACTGTCACATATGGAGCTGAAGTTTGGAAATTCAACAAAAACTTAGAACAAAAACTTATGTTGATGGAAATGGATTTCTTGAGGAGAGCAGCAAGATGTTCAAAATTAGACAACATAAGAAATACTGTCATAAGAGAAAAAAATGAATATTGGTTATTCAATAGTAGATTATATACGGTATTTTTTTAATTTGAACAAGTTTTTACAACCTGCGTTTTAGCAATTAAAAAGGTATGGGCACGTACGACGAATGCAAGAAGAAAGATTACCCAGGAAAACATTGGAATGGTGTCCACCTGGAAGAAGGAGGAGAGGAAGACCTCGAAACTCGTGGATGCAGGAAATAAGAACTGGAATGAGAGCAAGATGACTGGAGGACATGGATTTGATGGAGAGAGACGAGTGGAGAAGAAAAATAAAACTTCAGGCACAGAAAGATGTGTAAACATTAAAATTCTGTATATAAATAAAATGAAGAATTTATCAATAACATAATATTCTAACAACGATGTCAGCGCTATAGGACACAGATCCGTTGGTCCGAGTATATATATATATATATATCGGGCAAATTACATTGGGGATCTCTTCGTATTTATAAGTACTGGTTTGTTAATATTATTATGTTGATTGTTCAAAAATAATTGTCTCTATAAATGAATGTAAAAAGCCCTATTCACATCTGTCAAGTAGTTTTTGGGTCGGGAAAAGGAGGAAGAAAGAATTTAAGACAGGTTTAATTTTTATATTTGAAGAGATGCTGTAGGTCTATGAACTCAGGAGATTTTCTAACCAAGTACAAAACTGTCGATAAATTATCCAATTGAAACATTTTATTTGACTATTTAACTCATGTCGCAAATGGGAGTCAGTGACCAATCACATTTCAATGATTTTTGATTTACAACCAATCACAGCCGTGTTTCGCCTACAATTTACCAACTGAAGTTTATCATAATAAAGAAAGCACCTCCTTTTTAACATTCTGAATAGGTCATAGCATTATTTTGCAGTGACTGACTCTCTAAGAAGTACGGCTACCAGATTGTATATATAGTGCATGAATGTCAACACGTAGAGCATGCGGGAGTTAATATAAAAACATTTGTAGCAATTGATTATACCACCAAAAAAATAAACCACTGTTTGCACTTTCTTAAATGTATTTTTTCCCCAGGTAATAACATTCCAGAAAAATATAATTGTCATAGGACATCAGAAATTAATTGATGTACAGTTTGATGTTTCATTTTTTCTCCACTAGAGTGCATTCTTACAATAATGCGTTCCTTTGGCAATAAATAATGTGATCTGGTTGCATTGATGAACAAAAAAGCAGATGAAGCGTACCAATAGTTTCTCATTTGTTTTCAAACATCGCCACTCTTCATTTCCAAATTCTCATAAGTAATGCCACGAGTGATTTCCAAATTATCGATAAATTCACGAATCACGAAGTGAGGAGTGAATTTATCTAGAGAATTTGGAAATGAAGAGTGGCATTTGTTAGGACTATTTAACGCATAAAATTAAGCTGTTTACTCACAAATCATTATTTAACTGTAGTTATTTTAAAATACCTATATATTATGTAAACGGCGTTGTTTGAAAACAAATGAGAAACGATAGGTACGCTTCATCTGCTCCTTTTGTTTATCACTGCAACCAGATCATACTATCTATTGCCAAAGGAATGCAATATTGTAAGAATGCTCTCTAGTGGAGAAAAAATTAAACACATCAAACTGTATATTAATTCATTTCTGATGTCGTATGATGTAAATATGACAATTATATTTTTCTGGATTGTTACCTGGGAAAAAATACATTTAAGAAAGTGCAAACAGTGGTTTCTTTTTTTTTGGTGGTATAATCAATTGCTACAAATATTTTATATTAACTCCAGCAAGCGCTATGTGTTGACATCCATGCACTATAAATACAATCTGGTAGCCGTATTTCTTATAGGCTCAGTCACTGCAAAATAATGGTCAGACCTGTTCAGAATATTAAAAAGGAGGAGCTATTTTTAATATGGTAAATTTAACACTCATAAATATTTCGTGAAACACGACTCTGATTGGTTGTAAAACAGAAATCATTGAAACGCGATTGGTCATTGACTACCATTTGCGACATGAGTAAAATAGTCTAGATAAATTCACTCCTCACTTCGTGAGTCGTGAATTTATCGATAATTTGGAAATCACTCGTGGCATTACTTATGAGAAAGAGTATAAAAATAATCTAAAGTGCTGCTGTCTGCGCTAACTCTTTGGACGGAAATGTTTTCATTAGCATTGATATTCAAATTTGGTGGCAATAAAATTTGCATATGATTGATTATTTATTGCTATTGTATTTTGAAATAAGGAAGTATATAAGTTCTGAAACAAATTGCTAGTTCGTGTGACATTAATTAGAAAGGCTCTAGTTGTACAAACAGATAGACCACTGTTGCTCAGAGAATTTGACTTAAAAACATCTGGGCGGGTGGACTGAAGATGTGGCCCCCAGGTGGCGCGTGGCCCACGCCATGCTATGGTGACAGATACAAGACATCTCTAGGCTCTGTTCAATTGTTTTCTAAAATTAAATAGATTGCTTAAGGGCGCTCAACTACTTTCCCTTGTTTGCATATTCTAGCGTATCTTTCGGTCTCCGATCTCTTTAAGTGCATTCATTATTTATATTACAGCCAGCTAATACCGGCGTGCACTGCTACGCCTAAATAAATGATTAAGGGTTAATTAAATTACATGCTATACATTTCGATTAACCAAACAGTCGGTCGCTAGAGTAAAATTTTAATTTAAAATTACAGGTAAACCCCCCATTGATAACGCTCGGATTTCGCTGATTTTTGGACAATACCTACTTCGGTTTATTTCAAAAAGATGTACCGAATCTCGCTGTGAAACAACGAAAATTGCGACAGTTGGAGCGAAATTTAAATTTTCATTTCAGGTGAACTCCTGCACCTAATGGTTTTAGAACAAAAAATCTGTGATTTTGAAAAAGAATCTGTGCAAAATGACTAACTAACTGGCTCTGTAGAACCCGTGGGTTAATGACCGCGTGGATTTAAGCTATCTAAATATTTCTGTCCCGAGCCAATGTTTTCCGATCACCCCCTGTATAACCGAATTCCCTCAAACCATGGTTAATGTATTTTTCGTACCTCATTCTTGGTCTACCATCTCGGCGTTTTTCCTCTGATTTTCCTACGAGAAGCTTACATGCCCCTCTTTCATTCCCCATTCATGCCACATGTTCTGCCCATCGCAGTCTACGAGACTAAACTGTTCTTATTATATCTGGTTTCCAATAAAGATCATTTAGCTCACTGTTATGTAATCTTCTCCATTCGCCTGTCTGTTCATCTCTCTTTGGTCAAAATTTTTCGTAAGAACTTTATTCTCAAATACTCGTGATTATATATATATTATTAAAATATTGATAACATATATTAAAATATTATATATACATTAAGTCCGCCGCTGTGGTCTCGAGGTAGCGTACTGCCTTGTTACATAGCGGGTCCGCGTTCGATTCCCGGTCAGGACAGGCTTCCTGGGTGGGATTTTTCGAGGTTTTTCCTCACCTGTAAGACAACAAATGTGAGGACGCTTAGGGCCTAGCGGTCCAAGAAAATCATCCGGCCATCATCATCATTATCATTATCATCACCATCATTCGCCGGTGTGGAAAGCAATGGGAAGCTACTCCACCTATAATTCCTTAGCAAAGTTGCAAAGGTAGCATGCAAATGCTGTGATTGCAGTGAAAGACCTGCCCTTGGCAGAACACTATAGAATAAAATATATATTAAAATATATATTGCACAATGATTAAAATATTGACAAATCTTAATATTATTTTCATTAAATGAAAGAAAATATGAATTATTTTGTGAAACTATCAGTGAGATATTTCTATTAGTCAATAAATAAATAAATATTCAGTTTATTTTTGAAAGATGTTATAGTTCGGCAGTCTCTGATATTGGGTGGAAGAGAATTCCATGTTCTAGGAAGAGATTCTAGGTATAGAATAGAATAGAATAGAATAGATGTATTTAGCCTGATGTAGTTAAGCCCATGTGGACTTCTCTTCCACTCACCAGGACAAACATATGTTACATATAAATACAAAAAATTACAATAATAGTCATATTAAACAATTAATTATCTGTCAAATTGAATAATAATGAAAATAATGTCTAATAATACAATAAAATTAAATACAATTAAAATTAAACTAATGGAATAATGTATACTCAAAGGAATAACAGCTCGAATCTACTATACATGAAAAGAAAGAAAAAATACAATGGATGTAATACACTCTAATGAATTAATCTGTCGCTTATATATATATATATGTCCACCGCTGTGGTCTCGAGGTAGCGTTGCTGCCTTATCACGCAGCGAGCCCGGGTTCGATCCCCGGTCGGAGCAGTTTTCTGGGGAGGTTTTTTTCCTCGGGGGTTTTACTCACCTGTAAGACAAATGTCAGTAAAACCTTAAGGCACAAACGGTCCCCGAATTCATATGACCATCATCATCCTTCACCGGTGTGGAAAGCAACGGGAAGCTACCACATCTACAATTCCTAGTAAAGCTGCAAGCATATCATGAAATGCTATGATTGCAGTGAAGGATCTGCCCTCGGGCAGAATTACTGTGGATGGATATATATATAAGACATTAGGTAAATATATTGACAAATCTTAATACTATTTTTATTAAATAGTGATAAAACACATTATTAATTATTAAAAAAATAATATTAGTGAGATGTTCTTGTTAATAATTTTATTTTAAATTTGTTTCTAAAAGATGGTTAAGTTTGACAGTCTCTGACATAGGGTAGAAGAGAATTCCATGTTCTACCACACAATACAAAGTTTGTATCGAATAATTATTTAAAAACGAGGGATAAATGGAATCGAGCCCGAGGTCTTTGAATATGAGGATGTATGAAAATTGTGCAGTGCTCTGACACACGATTATAGATGAAGATAAAGCAGGGATGATAGCGGACCGGCCCACACCCACGGGTAGGTAGGCATCCCGCAAAAGGCACGAGTCGCTCATTACCCCAGCTTATCTTCATATGTTTTCTTGGTTGTACTAATTGGAAAATAGCGGGGCGGGCACGTTGACATAACTCCACGGGGCATTCCCATATTGTGACATGCGTCTCTTCCATGATAATGCTTTCTAAATTTATTAGCGTACATGTCGCTTTATTATTGTTATTATTCCCTATAACTTGTGATTGTACTCAACCGTGCAGGCTTGTAAAATGTCAAGGAATAATACAGCAATCATTAACTTATGCGATTTTGTAATATACCTTGATTGCATTACGCCATTTTCTTTTAATTCACCAGACTTTCATTATAGCATGTATTAATGTGAAGGAACGCATAATATTTAATGAACATTAATAATAATAAAAAGTTTAATGATGTATGGAGCAGAAACGTGAACAATAAATGCCAAATTAGAGTCAAAATTGCAATCTGCAGAAATGAAATTTTTAAGAAGATCTACGCGATGCTTTAATTAAGACTGGATCAGAAACTATATTATCCGAATAAAAATGAACTATAACGAAAAAAATATACAATTTGTGTGAAATAAACATACAAAGGTCAGAGAATATAGAGAGAAATGGTTTACACATGTGGAAAGAATGAATGTATCAAGATTACTAAGAACAGCATTCAACTACAAGCCAAGAGGTTCAAGGAATGTAGGAAGAAGGCCAGTGAAAAGATGGACAGAGCAACTGTGAGGCGGAAACAGGCAATTGCCAAGCCCGTGAAGCGAAGAAGAAGACGAAGAAGATAAATATACAAAGGTTTGGACAAGTGAAGAGAATGCATGAAGATAGATTGCCAGTTTATAAATTTGCAGTGGATTCCAAATCGGAGGAAAAGAAGACGGAGACCTAAGAAGACATGTATAGAGAGAACTATGAATTTGATGAAGGACAGGGGATTGTAGGATGGTGACTGGAAGGATAGAGATGACTGGAGGAAGAGGATCAAAACTTAATATTGTGCACAGAAAGATGTATACCTTCTGTTAGATAAAAAATAATCTTGTTCTTCTTCTTCTTCACTTCACGGGCTAGGCAAAATGCCTGTTCCGCCTCACAGTTGTTCTGTCCATCTTTTCACTGGTCTTCCTACATTCCTTGAACCTCTTGGCTTGTAGTTAAATGCTGCTTTTGGTAATCTTGTTACGTTCATTCTTTCTGCATGTCTAAACATTTTTCTCTATATCCTTTGATTTTATCATTTAATGGATATATATTTAACTCTGTTCTTATATCTTCATTCTTTAACCGATACATTCTTGTGCAGCCTTTTGTTCTTCTAAGGAAGTTCATTTCTACACTTTGTATTCTACTTTGCAATTTTTTGGTCATTACCCAAGTTTCACTCCCATAAAGTAATGCAGGAACTGCCAATGTTTTATAAAACTTCAATCTAATATCTCTTCTTGTTTTGTTTTTTAATATTTTATGCATAATTCCACATATTATTTGAAAAAATAATAAAAATAATAACTGGCTAACTCATTGGACTAGCGAACCTGTAGGTTCATGAACGCGCGGACATAAGCTCTCTATACATACCTATCCTGAGCTAACTTTTAAATAATTCCGTGTATAATCTACTTCCCTCAGATCATAGTTAATGTTATTCTCCCACCTCATTCGTGGCCTGCTATTGGGCGTTTTCTTCCTTGTTATTTTTACAAGGAATTTTCAATCTCCTCTTTCATTCCCCATTCGTGCCACATGTCCAGCTCATCGCAGTCTAAGGGACTTAACTCCTTTCATTACATCTCCTGTTTCGTAAAGATCATGTAACTCAGTTTTATGTTTTTTTTTTCTATTCGCACGTGTTTCAATCTCTCTTTGATCCAAAAATATTCCTAAGAACTTTATTCTCGAATACTCGTAATCATTTTTTCCTCCATTAAAATAAGAGTTCATATTTTGCATCCATAACTGTAAGAATAAAAGTTTTGTATATATGTATATATATATATATGAATAAGAAAGTTTTCTTGGGTTTTCCGCGTCTTGGATTCAAGTTCGGCCCCTGGCCACTGACTCCGACGTTTCGGCATGATCCCACATGCCATAAATTAATGGCATGTGGGATCATGCCGAAACGTCGGAGTCAGTGGCCAGGGGCCGAACTTAATGGCATGTGGGATCATGCCGAAACGTCGGAGTCAGTGGCCAGGGGCCGAACTTGAATCCAAGACGCGGAAAACCCAAGAAAACTTTCTTATTCATACTTATATCCGCGAAAATCTGCAATATAACATATATATATATATATATTCAGCTTAACATTTTTTTAGTAAAGTTAGGACGAGAACAGTCCCTGTAATGCATAATGACATGCATTTGCAGAATTTAGCCTATTTTTAATTTCTTTGTGCAACTCATTCCAATTTGTAATGGTTGTTCCTAGATATTTGAATTCAGCCACTTTTTCTAAATTTCCGTCATTTGTCATTAAGGGGGGGGGTTATGAAATTTCTATTTTCTACATTTTTTTGAGCTAGAGACTTGAGTTTTGTATAAAAATTCACTGCATGATACATAATGTGTTTTAAGTTTCATTCTTGTGAGGCATTTATTTTACGAGTTATTAAATATTATATTTAAAAAAAATTGCATATATTATAATTAAATGGGTTCCACAATTTTTTAGTAACATGTCTGATTTTTTTACAAGACCCATAAAATATTTAAAAAACATCATGCATTAGAATTCTTATAATGTGAATACAAAGGGAGAAAAAAATAATGTTGTACCTCATGCGTGGAATTATAAACAAAATCAATAATTGCATACATTTTTATTTTTTATTTCTTAAGATACTACTTCAATCATGAAACCCATGCACTACTTTGTTACCCATTGTGTTTAGGACATGCGATAAACATTTGAACCTTCTAAGATAAAATTGGTGAATTCCATTCAATTTTCAATGTAAAAAAATGCAGTTAAAATAAAAGTCTGGGAAAACAAGTTTAAAGATTTGCATGCAGTTTAAATACAGTATGTAACATATAGGCCTAATCAGCACTTTAGGGCACTTAGAAGCGTCATAGGCCTCTGAAACTTTGCCAACATATACATTAGAGTACAGGCTATTTTTTAGTACAAAAGTGAAGAGTGAATTTATCTAGAGAATTTGGAAATCAAGAGTGGCATTTGTTAGGACTATTTAACGAATAAAATTAAGCTGTATACTTGGAAATCATTACTTAACTATAGTTATTTTAAAATATTTATATATTTAATGTAAACGGCGATGTTTTAAAACAAATGAGAAACGATTGGTACGCTTCATTTGCTTCTTTTGTTCATCACTCCCACCAGATCATAATATTATTTATTGCCAAAAGATCGCAATTTTCTAAGAATGCGCGCTAGTGGAGAAATTTATAACTAACGTTATAGGTATTAATTAACTGATGTCCTATGATGTAAATATGTCAATTATATTTTTCTGCAACGTCATTTCCTGGAAAATAACTCTTTTAAGAAAGTGCAAACAGTAGTTTTTTAGTGGTATAATCAATTGTTTTCAAATGTTTTTATATTATATCTCGTATGCGCTTTCTGTTGACATTTATGCACTATATATACAATCTGGTAGCCGTATTTCTTACAGAGTCAGTCACTGAAAATAATGCTATGACTTATTCAGAATGTTAAAAAGGAGGTGCTTTCTTTATTATGATAAACTTTAGTTGGTAAATTTTAAGCGAAACACGACTGCGATTGGTTGTAAATAAAAAATCATTGAAATGTGATTGGTCATTGATTCCCATTTGGGGCATGAGTTAAATAGTAAATTTAATTTTGCTATCAAGCAAATAAAGTTATTATTTACAGATTTCTGGGAAAGCTGAAATAACAGTAAAATTGCCCCATAACTTAAAGTCTTACATTTGGTTCTATCGAGACATTTCCCGTCAAGGAAATGACCGGCTACGCTATTGGATATGATAATACACATATGTCTCAATTTAAAAACACAGTCGAAATCACTGAAACAGAAAACAACAGACATTACTAAAACCTTAACTGTACTTTTGTGTTTTAATATTTGTTTTAGGGAAGTCAATTACTTCCTTAATTAATGTTACTTAGAATTGAGCGTACATACCTAAAGTATTGGTTACAAATAACATAGGCCTATTTACGTTCTAT
Organism: Diploptera punctata; assembly: GCA_030220185.1. NCBI lineage: Eukaryota > Metazoa > Arthropoda > Insecta > Blattodea > Blaberidae > Diploptera > Diploptera punctata. Next base: position 2,175,677 of record JASPKZ010009803.1, read on the forward strand.
TTAATTAATTGATATATGGTATGTTTCTGCCCTGTTTATCTGAGAACAAGACTTCAATTAACAAAAACAATATGTCCTCTTATCTGGGACAGAGTAACCGGTAGCTCCCCGCGGAGACAAAAATATGAAGTGAGGAATCTAAGAATGGCGTATATGTTACTATCACTGCGAGGTAATTAAGCAACTTATCAAAGAGTAGACTTTTTCAAGCTGTGCTTTAAACGAGTTAATTAAATAATTATTTCCAATGGCCTGTCTGAAATAAAAATAAAAATGTCTACAATTCTTAAAGAGATAGCATGTTGAATATATAAGTACAGGTAACATTATAATAGGAGAAATATTCCCCATATAGGCCTAAAAAGTATGAAAGTATTTTATTTTATTCACTAACTAACTAACTAACTCACTGGCACTATCGAATCCGTAAGTTCATGGCCGCGCGGACATAAGCTCTCGATACATCCCTATCCTGAGCCAATGTTTTCCAATCATCCCCTGTATAATCTACTTCCTTCAAATCATAGATTTTATTATTTTCCCACCTCATATTCTTGGTCTGCAACTGGACGTTTTCCATCTGGTTTTCCTACAAGATGCTTCCATGCACGTCTTTCATACCCATTCGTGCCACATGTTCTGCCCATCGCAATCTACGAGACTTAACTGTTCTCATTATATCTGGCTTTCTATAATAACCATGTAATTCACTGTTATGCAGTCTTCTCCATTCACCTGTCTGTTCATCTCTCTTTGGTCCAAAAATTTTCCTAAGAACTTTATTCTCAAATACTTGTAATCTCCTTTCCTCCCTTAAAGTAAGAGTCCATGTTTCGCACCCATATAATATAACTGGTAGAATAATAGTTTTATATATTTTCAGTTTAACGTTTTTTGAAAGCAGTTGGGACATGAGTCTCTGCAATGCATAATAGCACTCATTTCCAGAATTGAGCCTATTCTTATACTAATAATGACCTAATTTATTATCATTGAGCTTTTAGGGGAGTAAGTTGAATTTACCAGAGAGACTTTGGTATCCATTGACAACGGCATGTAGTTACTTAACTTACTTCCCTAGGGAAGAAAAGCAATTAACTTAATTAATAATGTAAACATGTTACCTACTAACGACCAAAGAATGCACACAATTGGACCACGTAAGAAATGAAGAAATAAGAAGTGAATTAGAAATATATTCAATAAACGATAGAATTCAACAACACCGCGTCGGCTGGGAAGAGCTTGTTTAGAGAATGGAAGAAACAAGATTGCTCAAGGTAGCTTATAATTATATACTAAAGGGGTTAAGGGATGTAGGAAGACCTAGGAAGAGATGGAAGGAATCATTGTGTACTCGGAACAGGCGAATCGCCTAAACCTTGAAGTAAAAAAAGAAGAAGAATGAGAAGAAGAAGATGGAGAAGAAGAAGAAGAAGAAAAAGAAGAAGAAGGCGATGAAGAAGAAGATTAAGAAGAAGAAGAAGATGAAGATGAAGAAGAAGATGATGAAGAAGAAGAAGGAGAAGATGAAGAGGAAGAAGATGAAGAGGAAGAAGATGAAGATGAAGAAGACAAGAAGAAGATTAAGAAGGAGGTGATGAAGAAGATTAAGAAGAAGATGAAGAAGAAGATGATGATGAAGAAGATGATGATGAAGAAGATTAAGAAGAAGATGAAGAAGAAGAAGATGAAGAAGATGAAGAAGGAGAAGATGAAGAAGAATAAGGAGAAGATGAAGAGGAAGAAGATGAAGACGAAGAAGCTGATGAAGAAGAAGGTGATGAAGAAGAAGATGATGAAGAAGAAGATGAAGAAGACGATCAAGAAGAAGACGATTAAGAAGAAGACGTTCAAGAAGAAGACGATTAAGAAGAAGAAGATGAAGAAGGAGAAGATGAAAAACAATAAGGAGAAGATGAAGAGGAAGAAGATGATGAAGAAGAAGATGAAGAAGACGATTAAGAAGAAGAAGATGATGAAGAAGATGAAGAAGATGAAGAAGAAGATGACGAAGAAGATGAAGAAGAAGATGAAGAAGAATAAGATGAAGAAGAAGAAGAAGATGACGAAGAAGATGAAGAAGAAGATGAAAAAGAAGGAGAAGATGAAGAGGAAGAAGATGAAGAGGAAGAAGATGAAAAGGAAGGAGATGAAGAGGAAGAAGGTGAAGAAGAAGATTAAGAAGGAGATGAAGAAGAAGAAGGTGATGAAGAGATGATGAAGAAGAAGAAGAAGATGATGTTACCTACTTAACATTTTATTGAGTAATACAATACAATATTATTGTATCACACTTATTTTTCACTTTGATAATTCAAATTAATAGATTTTTGAACAGTTGTTACAATTATTAACGTTAGCCACAATTTTTTTTTCATTTTTATTAGCATTTTTTATTTATTTCAGTGTTTTTCTTTAATGTTTAAGAATATCAACTGTGCATAAGCAGTAATGTTTGATATATTCTAAAGGTCCCGTATTCAAACCCCTGTAGTTGTGTTTGATATTATATTCTGAAGGTCCCGTATTCAAACCCCAGTAATAGTGTTTGATATTATACTCTGAAGGTCCCGTATTCAAACTCCGGTTTCAATCAGTCTGATTATTTTCCTTTGCAACCATGTGCAGTTCTTAATTGACTTATGCCACACCCTGTATTTTAGGCCTAATTTGGCAAAACTTGAAACGAAATATCTCCCACATTAATTTTAAGTAATTTCTTGTTAACTCATAAAGCACAGCGTATATCCGCAGGATTAAGTGCAATGCAAATAAAAGCAGGAGTAGAAGTGGTATGTGAATACGCAGCTGGACGCCAGTAGACACCTGTACCCTGCCAACTGGTTTTTACCGTAGTCCTAATTGTCTGCATTTTGAAATTAGATAGTTTTTCAAAACAACATTCTATAAGTTTGTACCCATGTAGTTGACAACGTTAAGTTAATCAACGCCGAGATCCCCGCTGGGAGTATATCGCACCATCTAGTGTTTGGGATCGCCACCAGTAGGTGGAAATATCATCATAACATTAAAATATATATCTGTCCTGCAGAGCAAGGTACCATAACTTCTAGGGGCTATTTTCCTTATTCTTATTTATGGCTTTGCCACTTGTTACTGGTCTTGGCAAAAACTTTGCTTCTCAGCTTGTTGTAGCCGCTCTAGGATATTTTGTTATTTGTAACTGCTATTATGTTACGAATCTACAAGTGTTAATACCAACTTAACAGGTGTAAATATGTAATATTCACATAAAAATATCACTGAACTCTAAAGATAAATTTATGAAACATGAAATGAGGCAAATTTATGAACGATAAAATGAGGCGATTATATCTGAAATATACAATGTGTATTTGAATAAAAATCCGTCACGTAGGAATTGCGTATACTAAGCGAATTTCCCAACAAGCCAATTTTTGTCCATTTTGTTGGATTATGGAATTTAACTTTTACTTAAATAAGTTTTATAGAATGTGTCCTTAACCCTTAAATTCGTAATGTATCCTTTTGGATACATCAGTTGGTTTAATTAATTTAATATTTTAAATTAATCAGAAGAAAACGAACAAAAATAAACCACTTAAATGTGTGTCTAATTATACAATATACCTAATAATAACAGTTATACAAGATTCCGTTTTCACTGCGGTCCGCCACATTCAAATAGCTAACAGAAGGCATTTGTGTTTTGCCAATTTAAGGGTTAACGGCAGAAGGCGGAAGAGGCAACCCTCCTTGTGGGGATAAAACACAAGGAAGCAAGTCCAAAGGCTTTAAGGTGGCAGCCCTTCCAAAGGACTAACTCTGCAGGACGTTAGTAGCGTACTCAGGGGACACTTCAAAATACTTACAAGCTCCAAAGAGAATAGTGAAATACAGAACAAACTGGAAAGAACACTTGGCAAGGATAACTGAGAATAAAATACCAAAGGCAGCATACAGCTATTCACCACGAGGAAGAAGAAGTTTGGGAGGACCAAGGAAAAGATGGAAACAGCAGCAATTTGGAGCCGGAACAGGCTAGTAAATAAGCCTAAACCGTGAAGAAGAAGAAGAAGAAGAATGTGTGGCACTATAAAACGGAAATTGAAAAATAAAATTTTGATGAGTATATAATTAAAATTTTACAGAACTATGGCAGTGCCTGTCTTAACACATTAAAGTGAGAATTGCACTCTTAACCGTTCAGACAGAAGTAAAAAAAGGAAACTGCAGAAATGAAGTTGTTACGTTCAGCAGCAGGTGTGACAATTTTGGGCAGAAAAAGAAATGAAGATATTAAAAAAAAAGATTTAAATATTTTTAATTTAAAAATAGAATTGACAATATGAGAAACAACTGGAATGAACATGTTAAAAGAATGCCTACAGATAGAATCCATCAGCTGTTATTAAAGTACAAAACCAATAGGACATAGAAGTGTTGGACACCCGTTTACTAGATGGGAAGATTCATTAAATCCCACTTGATGTGGAAACAGGTCAAAAGGCCTAATTTCATGAAGTAGAACAGATTTCATCTATTTTGTTTAAATTGGAGAAACCCAATTTCTGGTTCAACTTCTTTAAAGGTGGCAGAGGACTTGTTCCTAGGACTTTTTGCATCCTAAAAAAATCGATCGACCCTACAGGCCCAGAATGGGGTGAGAGAATAATATTAACTATGAATAGAGGGAAGTAGATTCTACAGGAGAGATTAGAAAACATCAGTTCTGAATAGTCCACCGCTGTGGTCTCGAGGTAGCGTGCTACCTTGTCAAGCAGCGGGCCCGGGTTCGATCCCGGTTGGGACAGACTCTTGGGTGAGGTTCTTTTTCGGGGTTTTCCTCAAAGACAAATATCAGGAAGCTTAGAGCCCAAAGGTCCCCGAAAATCGTCCGATCATCATCATCATCATCCTTTACCGGTGTGGAAAGCAACGGGAAGCTACCACACCTATAATTCCCTAGTAAAGCTGCAATGCATAGCATGAAAATAGCATGATTACAGTGACTATTTAACTCATGCCCCAAATGGGAGTCAATGACCAATCACGTTTCAATGATTTCTGTTTTACCAATGATTTCTGTTTTACAACCAATCAGAGTCGTGTTTCACCAAATATTTATCAGTGTTATAATTACCATATTAAAGAAAGCTCCTCCTTACAATATTGCGTTCCTTTGGCAATAAATAGTATGATCTGGTTGCAGTGATAAACAAATGAAGCAGTAGAAGCGTACCTATCGTTTCTCATTTGTTTTCAAACATCGCCGTTTACATTAAATATATCAATATTTTAAAATAACTATAGTTAAATAATGATTTGTGAGTAAACAGCTTAATTTTATTCGTTAAATAGTCCTAACAAATGCCACTCTTGATTTCCAAATTCTCTAGATAAATTCATTCCTCACTTCGTGAGTCGTGAATTTATCGATAATTTGGAAATCACTCGTGGCATTACTTATGAAAGGCCAACCCTCGGGCAGAATTACTATGGATGGATTGATATATATATATACAGGGTGGTATATATATATATATACAGGGTGATTCAAAATTGATTTTACAACTTTACAAGCTTATAGCTGGTTTTCTCTCGACTCGATCCTGAATTGGACACAAGTTGAGGATATTTATTTATTTATTTATTTATTTATTTATTTATGTCTTGGGACACCCTATTAGGGATGTATGAAGAGTTTATGTCCGCCCGTCCATGAACCTACGGCCTCTAAAGTGCAAGTGAATTAGTTAGTTAGTTGCATTATAGTATAAGGGAATATTTATTTTAGAAATGTTCCTGTTCTTTTATATGGTTCTGAATCTTGGTTACTTACAAAAAACATATCTCGCACATTCAAGCCGCTGAAATGAATTTTTTAAGATCCGTAAAAGGATGTACACGCATGGATAGATTACACAATGAATCAATAAGAAATGAACTGGATATATTTTCAATAGTCTATAAACTAGAAGAGCACAAATACCAATGAAAAGAACATTTAGACAGAATGGACAATACAAGATTACCCAAAACGATCAACACCTACAAACCGCATGGAAAAATATATTTGGGACGGCCAAGGAAACGATGGACTTGAGACCGGAACAGGTCGCATTGACCTAATCATGCTAAGGAAGAAGAAGAAGACAGTACAAGATTACCCAAAACGACCAACTCTACAAACCGCATGGAAAAAGATATTTGGGACGGCCAAGGAAACGATGAACTTGAGACCGGAACATATCTCATTGACCTAATCCTGCTAAGGAAGAAGAAGAAGACAATACAAGATTACCCAAAACGACCAACACCTAGAAACCGTATGGAAAAGATCTTTGGGACGGCCAAGGAAACGATGGACTTGAGAACGGAACAGGTCGCATTGACTTAATCTTTCTAAGGAAGAAGAAGAAGAAGAAGAAGAAGAAGACAATACAAGATTACCCAAAACGACCAACATCTAGAAACCGCATGGAAAAAGATATTTGGATATTTGGGACGGCCAAGGAAACGATGGACTTGAGACCGGAACAGGACGCATTGACCTAATCCTGCTAAGGAAGAAGAAGAAGAAGACAATAAAAGATTACCCAAAACGACCAACTCTCAAAACCGCATGGAAAAAGATATTTGGGACGGCCAAGGAAACGATGAACTTGAGACCGGAACATATCTCATTGACCTAATCCTGCTAAGGAAGAAGAAGAAGAAGGAGAAGAGAATACAAGATTACCCAAAATGACCAACATCTAGAAACCGCATGGAAAAATATATTTGGGACGGCCAAGGAAACGATGAACGGAACAGGTCGCATTGACCTAATCCTGCTAAGGAAGAAGAAGAAGAAGAAGAGAATACAATATTACCCAAAACGACCAACATCTAGAAACTGCATGGAAAAATATATTTGGGACGGCCAAGGAAACGATGGACTTGAGACCGGAACAGGTCGCATTAACCTAATCCTGCTAAGGAAGAAGAAGAAGAAGACAATACAAGATTACCCAAAACTACCAACACCTAGAAACCGTATGGAAAAAGATCTTTGGGACGGCCAAGGAAACGATGGACTTGAGACCGGAACAGGTCGCATTGACCTAATCCTGCTAAGGAAGGAGGAGAAGAAGAAGACAATACTAGATTACCCAAAACGACCAACATCTAGAAACAGCATGGAAAAATATCTTTGGGACGGCCTAGGAAACGATGGACTTGAGACTGGAACAGTTCGCATTGACCTAATCCTGAAAAGAAAGAAGAAGAAATTTTAGGTAACCCAAAAGTTTAAAGTACTTAATCGTGTAAACTGTCATTTTAAGATATCCACCTGTTGCATTTTGAATGGATGTAGAAGTTTAGAGACCATTTAAACGCGAGAGTCATTTGTCCGTTTCAAAACGACCGTTAAAAGTTTTAGTATATAACGTTCGACATAGGATATTAATGTAATGTTGCGGAATACATTCCCCGGTCAACATATGGCATCCTATCATTAAAAAAAGTGTCAGGTGCATGGAGGGTGTTTGCACTTCAATCCTGAGCTCCCTCCCATTGAAAAACAAGGCAGTGAAATAATTACCCCATGGCGTTCGTTAATCAACTTCCGCCATGAAATGGAAACACTCCCATTACCCCGGTAACATCTAATTCTCCTTCCTTCGTCCTTTTATTGTGGAAGAAGTGTTTGATACCAAAGTTTGCGGGGCTCTTTATTCATAGCGATACCTTATTATAATGGATTGTAACGGACATTTTTAAAGTGTTTTCTACCGGAATGACTCGTCACAATTTTTCTTAATATACAGGATGTTTAAATTAATTCTGCCTTTTAACGACTTTTAAAATAATATTTACTGTAAACTGTAGATCCTTCTTCTTCTTCTTCCTCCTCTTCTTCTTCTTCGGCTTTCCCCCACTTATAGGCTTGCCGTCTTCAGTTTCTATTTATTTCTATCATTCAGACCTCATTCTTCCAAATTCCTATCATCCATTATAGTCCTGACATAAGTTTTCCATTCCCATCTTGGTGTGCCACTTTTATTTCTTCCCGGGAGTGATCATTGGCATATATTTTTTGGCCATCTTTCATCTTCCATTCTCTGTAAATGACCATACCATTTAAGAGTTTGATTTTCAATCCTCTTAACAACAGATGTGGTGACATTCATTTCTCTCCAAAGGAATTCATTTCTTATTTTATCCTGTCTTGTTTTTTGAAGGCTTCTTCTAAAATAATCAAATTCAACTGTTCTAATTTTATTCTTTTGTAATGCCATCAAAGACCAAGTTTCACTTCCATGTGACAATATATTCTGTATTATGCTCTTATAAATTTTCATTTGAGTTTCCTTTGTAATATTTTTGTTCCAAATTATTCCATGTAATGTCTTACTTGCATTTTTTGCCATTGCAATTTTACTTTGTACATCTCTTTCATATGTATCTAAACATGTAATTATTGACCCAAAACATTAAAAAAATTCACTTTTTTTTATTTTCCCTGTTTTCGAGTATGAGGTCATCCACATCCTTTCCCAAACACATCTATTATGTTTTCTGTAAATTTATATTCAGTCCCCATTTTTTATATTCTTCCATTAGTTTATTTTACCATATATCACATATAATCTTCATTCCCTGTAAAAATCATTTGATCATCTGCAAACAATGTGACGCTTTATAGATATTATAATTAATTTTTTGACATTGAACAATTCAAGCTTAATATTACATAAGAAAAATCCCGTGCAAGCATTTATTTTTCTTATGTCATATATATAACTACGAATCTTCCAATTGTGAATATGCAACAATGTCTATACTTTAAGAGAGAATAAAATATTATCTTTAATTTGCTTACTTGCTCTAGGAGCTACTAGATGGCAGTGGAGACCGAGTTCCCGCTACATCTCGTAATAATATAGAATATATATACCTTACTAACTGGCACTATCGAACCAGTAGGTTCATGGCCTCGCGGACATAAGCTCTCCATACAGACCTATCCGGAGCTAATGCTTTCCAATCATTCCCTGTACAATCTACATCCCTCAAATCATAGTTAATGCTATTCTCCCACCTTATTCTTGGTCTACCAACTGGGCGTTTTCCCTGTGGCTTTCCTACAAGAAGCTTCCATGCAAGAAGTCTTTCATTCCCCATACGTGCAACATGTCCTGTCCATCGCAGTCTACGAGACTTAATTGTTCTTATTATATCTGGTTTCCTATAAAGACCATGTTATTCATTGTTATGCAGTCTTCTCCATTCACCTGTGTGTTCATGTCTCTTTGGTCCAAAAAATTTTCCTAAGTACTTTATTCTCAAATACTCGTAATCTCCTTTTCCTCCCTTAAAGTAAGAGTCCATGTTTCTCACCCATATAATATGACGGGTAGAATAATAGTTTTATATATTTTCTGTTTAACGTTTTTTGAAAGGAGTTGGGACATCAAGAGTCTCTGCAATGCATAATAGCACGCATTTCCAGAATTGAGCCTATGTTTAATTTCTTTGTGCATCTTATTCCTTTTTGTGATTATTGTTCCTAGGTATTTGAATTCAGCCACATCCTCAGAAGTTCCCTTATTTGTAATTAGCTGCCATTTCCACAATATAATGTATTTCTACGTGTGAAAAAAATATAAGAAAAACAAAAATTTGTACTGGATTTGCTCAGTGGCGTAATCGATATCGCATTGGGGTATCAATCCAGAGATCCGGGTTCAAATCCCTGTCCAAAGTTTTATTTTTCTTATGTTATATTAAGCTTGCATTGCTCAATGTCAAAAATTTAATTATAACATATATATACTAATTAAAAAAAGAAACAAAATTAAAAAAATATACCCTAATTTAAAATTAGGATTTGTAGAAAAATTAACATAATTGTTTATATTATAAACACTAAGACATGTAAAGTGTTTTAATAGTTTTTAAATTTCACGGACTAGTGTGCAGCGTTTTTAACTACAGTTTATGAAGCATTCCCGGTCAGATAATATACATTTTTCCTTATGGGAATTATTGGCGTAGTTGCCCATAATCTGTAATTTAGTAAAAGTTTAGGTTCGGGGATCTAAAATGTCATTTTCATTTATTACATCATATCATCGGGGTAAGTGTTCACCTTCCACGCGCCCCAACTTAAAAAAAAAATGGATTACAATTCCCCTAATGTCAGTGGAGAAAGCCAGAAATGTTATAAAAGACAACCCCGGTGGCACTAGACAAAAAAATCCAAATTATAGAAGTCTTAATTACATTTTTAGGATAACTAGGCATGCAGATTCGATGAAAATGAATCTTGTCGTGAATTGAGAGAACAGCGTTTCAAATTACATGGTTAATTGAAGCAATTAAATGACAATCATTTTCTTAAAGTTATTGACACTTGAATAATGGTAAGAACTTTCCAGTAACATACTTTTTAAAGCATAAATATTTTTTTGGCTGTTTGTTATGTATATAATCAGTCCTTAACAAATTGTAACAAATTAATTTTATTTATAGAGTATAAGAAATGAGTGGAGTTTTGTCATACATTTCAGTATTTTAAGACACCTGTCATATGATATAAAAAATCAGACAAATGAATAGAAAATCCGTTTTGAGACTCATAGTGGCCCAACCTGAGGAAGTTGACTCTGAAAAGAAAGCCATATATGAGCCAACAATTGACTATTACAAAGATAAATACCAATTATATTGGAACGATTTAAAATAGGTACAGATACCTGTATTTGCAAAAACTCCAGTCAGACTATCTCACACCTGTTATTTGAGTGTCCCGCATTTGATTCCAAAATACATGAATTTATTAAAAAATTAGGTTATTGCCATAATAGATTTCAACTGTCTTTGTCAAATATTTTATGTAAGAAGTGTTGCTATAGAAAGCTGTGTGACTTTATCCATCGTATTTTTAAGATACTTTGAGTTAGTTTTTTCTTGGGTTTGTTAATTAATTAATTTGTTCATATTACGTTATTATGTAAGACTAGAAATTAACCATACTCTAAATTACTGTAAATAATTAATTGTATTGTAACTAAAACCCTAACATATAGGATGGTGAAATAGGGTTCATATTATTGGAGATTCAATAAATAAAAATACCAATTAGATAGTATAACTGTCACAGGATTGATGATCGGTGCAAGAGGTACTATACCAGGATTCTTAGCTAAATTTTGGAATTTCTTAGATTTGGACACAATGTATCTTTCTAAAATTGCCATCGCTGCCATTAGAGGATCAATTTCAATTTTAAGAAACCATATTTTCAAAATTTCTACTTTATAGTAGGTATACTTCAATAACAATTTGAAAAAAATGTAATGTATTTACAAAATGTATTTCATCATTTCAGAAAATTAATTGTCTGTATTACTTTGTCCTTGAGGCAATCCTCTAATGAAGAAAGTTTTATATAATATTTTTTTTTTATTTTAAACTTCGCTATAAGATTAAAGTAAACAATCGATATGCCCAATTCACCAATAAATGATTAAAATAGTCAAAATGTTTCTACAGTTCAGCTGTCATCCTCAGGACCAGATAGTAACAGTCAGTATCTGGTCTTGAGGATGACAGCTTAGCTGTAGAAACATGTTCATCATTTTAATCATTAATTGGTGAATTGGGAATATCGACTGTTAATTTAAATATTTTATCACCAAGAAGATCACTAACTGACTAACTCAGTGGCACTATCCACTATCAAACCTGTAGGTTCATGGCCGCGCGAACATAAGCTCTCCATATATCCCTATCCTCAGCCAATGTTTTTCAATCATCCCTGTATAATCTACTTCCCTCAAATCATGGATAATGTTATTCTCCCATCTCATTCTTGGTCTATTAACTGGGCATTTTCCCTCTGGTTTTCCTACAAGAAGCTTCCAGGCACGTGTTTCATTCCTCATTCGTGCCACATATCCTGCCCATCGCAGTCTACGAGACTTAAGTGTTATTATATCTGGCTTCCTATAAAGACCATATATGACATGAAAAGAAAAATAAATGCCTGAGTAGGGATTTGAACTCGTGTCTCTAAACTCTTTACGTTAAACGTTTGTGTTAGGATACCTGAGTGGCTCAGATGGTTAGAGCGTTAAACGTACAAAGTTTGGAGTCTCGGGTTCAAGTCCCGACTCAGGCATTTATTTTTATTTTCATGTCATATTTGTCTTCATTGCCAAATCTCAAAAAGTATAGTTATAACATATATATATATATATATATATATATATAATGGCGTACCTATTGTTGAGCTATGGCTTCCCTTTGCAAAGAGTTACCAGACCAAGTTAATTTTTACTTACCTTATTTGTCCATAGATGTCATGAATGAGATGCGGTCAACACACCGAGTCACCGAGACATCTAACAGGCATGTAAGGTATTACTAGGACGTTGAGATCAGTAAATTTTACTTAGAGGCCTTTTTATTCAGGCTTAAGGATCTTTTCGAGCCTGAAAATCTTTAGACTCGGGACCTATGGAAATAAATAAATAAATAAATAAATAAAATAATTAATTTTTGAGTACACGGAATCTTTTGTCCTTCTTTGAAGAAAGAGAGACTCCATATAGCTGGAAGATTCACAGTATTGTAGCAAAGAATAGAATAGATAATTAACGCAACTTAAGTACAACACAGCATTTGTCATAATTCAGGCTTGTGTTGCTCAAACCGAATAAAAAAACAGTAGATGCCCTGAGGACAGACCGTTAACTCAGGTAGCATAGGGAAGGTAGCTATTATTGGCACAAATAAGTTTTTTGATTGTAAAATTGGGGTTTATATAACAGGAAATGGTGCTGTCAAAATAAGGGATTGTATTTAATAATTTTTAATAGTAGGATCTGTTCCTGGAGCAATGACCGTGCTCTGCGGGAATCGAGAGAACTGCCCGCACATGAAAGGTTCTGTTTCGTCGATGACTGATCTCAAGGTTGTAGACATAACCACGCATACAATGTGTGTGTTTCCTCCTCAACAAACCTGTGCCTGGTCCGATATCTTTTCCCATTTCTCCAAACATCCGAGTTTCTTTAGGTCCACTACGCCTCAATATTTGTGTAACTAGCACATTGCCGCGCGAGCATAAGCAGATAATGTTTTCCAATCATCTCCTGTAAAATCAATCCCTAAAATCATACAGTAAAAAGTAAAGTGATCCCACGACAGGCCTCAGGAGGCCCTTGGGGTAGTAGGAGGTTTAAGCTCCCACTTTTTTTTTTCTATACAATCGTCACTTTATGTCAGCCGGGTAGTCATCCCCCTGCCGTGACGGCCGTCTTTACCCCGAGAACAAGCGTCCTGGTACTCATTTCCTTTAGAGGCTTGAGTCGACCCCAGGGCCATAGTGCCGCCAGAAAGTTTGGGTCAGTTTAAAAATCCTGACCCCACCGGGACTTGAACCCACGACCTTCTGGCTTGTAGCGCAGTACTGTTAATCTTATTCCTTTAGTTAGTTCTTGGTCTAACAACTGGGCGTTTTCCCTCTGATTTTTGCTAGAAGAAGCTTCCATGTCCCTCTTCCATTCCGCATTCGTCACACATTTTCTGCCCATCGGCCGTCTAACGAGAACTTAACTGTTCTTTTAATTTACAGTAAACTTGTTTAACATTATCCGGAACGTGAATAATGCGGAAATCTGTCCAATGTGAACAAATGTATTGGTCCCGGCGGAATAATAGTATTTTTTGCATAAAACGGAATCTGTCCAATGCGGAAACGGAATGATGTTTCTACACAATTCATGAAAAAAATTATAAAGCGGAAAGGAATATGTATTTATCAACCATCAGCAGTTTTTCTTTTTTTTTTACTGAAGGCAGATGCAGAGATGGCTTTTACAAATAGTGATTGAAACCAAATGGACAAATAAATATCAAAACAAACCTACATCTGTCCATCCATTGATCTTCTCCCAATCCTCTGATAGTCATAGGTGCTTGTACCCCTTCTATCCAAGATTTCTTCGGTCTTCCTCTCTTCCTCCTTTCTATTGGGATCCATTCCATAACAATTTTAGGCAATCTTTGCTCTGGCATTCTTTTGACATGACCATACCACTGTAATATTTTCTTTTCTATAATGTCTATGATGTCCGGCTCCTCTTGTACACCCATAATTTCCTTTATTTCTTTATTTCGTATTCTATCCATTCTAGATTTTCCAGCTGATCTTCTTAAAACATCCATTTCTGTACTTAAAATTCTTTTCATTTCCCTGGTAAGAATTTGCCAGACTTCAGCACCATATGTTAAAATGATCTGAATTATGGTTTGATATATTTGTAATGTTCTATTTTACAACGCTTTTATATTAGCTTGACCTGTAATCTATCTATCTATCTATCTATCTATCTATCTATCTATCTATCTATCTATCTATCTATCTATCTATCTATCTATCTATCTATCTATCTATCTATCTATCTATCTATCTACCTATCTAATCTATCTATCTATCTATCTATCTATCTATCTATCTATCTATCTATCTATCTATCTATCTATCTATCTATCTATCTATCTAATCTATCTATCTATCTATCTATCTATCTATCTATCTATCTATCTATCTATCTTATCTATCTATCTATCTATCTATCTATTATCTATCTATCTATCTCTCTATCTATCTATCTATCTATCTATCTATCTATCTATCTATCTATCTATCTAATCTATCTATCTATCTATCTATCTATCTATCTATCTATCTATCTATCTATCTATCTATCTATCTATCTAATCTATCTATCTATATATCTATATATCTATCTATCTATCTAATCTATCTATCTATCTATCTATCTATCTATCTATCTATCTATCTATCTATCTATCTATCTATCCATATATCTATCTTCATCTATCTATCTATCTATCTATCTATCTATCTATCTATCTATCTATCTTATCTATCTATCATCTATCTATCTATCTATCTATCTATCTATCTAAAAATCTATCTATCTAATCTATCTATCTATCTATCTATCTATCTATCTATCTATCTATCTATATCTATCTATCTATCTATCTATATCTATCTATCTATCTATCTATCTATCTATCTATCTATCTATCCATCTATCTATCTATCTATCTATCTATCTATCTATCTATCTATCTATCTATCTATCTATCTATCTATCTATCTATCTATCTATCTATCTACCTATGTAACTGAATCTTTCAACGCGTTTTTCACCCCACTTAAAATAATTGGATCGACTTGAAATTTTGTATACTTGTAAAGGACCCGTGACAATACAATAATTTCATATTATTTTGCAATATTTTTGCTCCACCAAACAGAGTTTTTTTTTATATCCACATAATTAATATTGAGTACTGTTGTTTGTTTACTTGTAAATTTTTAATTAACATATTTTTAATATGTAGGTGAAAGTCGTATCAAATTTATGAAGATATTTTGTAGGGTAAAGTTGCATTTGTAGGACTCTTCACAAGACCATAGTATATTGAAATGGACATAGAATAAAACTATTGTTTTTCCAGTTGTAGTTTTGATGTAATTTCATTAAAAGTATATCATTGTCAGATATATTTCTCTTTTTATTATTCCGGCTTTTACAATGAATATACGTTTTTCCGGTACCCATGTTCACAGTTAACTACACATTTGTTTCAACACATTTTTCCATTCCTGTCTGTTCATCCATATATCTTCTTCTATTTCCCATTCCCTCTTAGTTTCATTGATTCCCTGAATCCACGTAATATTTGGTCTACCCTTCTTTTTCCTTCCCTGTGGTTCCCAATCCATGATTATCTTAGGTAGTCTTCCTTCATCCATCCTTCTAATGTGTCCGTACCAATTTAATTGTTTCTTCTTTATAAAATCTAATATTGAATATTGTACCTGCATTTTTTTTTTATATATGAATTTCTGATTTTATCCTTCCTGGATATTCTTGCAGCACGTCTCCAGTAGTCCATTTCAATGGCGAGTATTTTTTTTTCATTTGTGCATTTAAAGCCCACACATCAGCTTCATAGGTAATAATGCTTCTGATTATTGTATTAAAAATAGTTTTTTTGTTTCTTTGAAGATATGTTTGTCCCATACTATTCCATTTAGGGCATTTTTAATATCTGGGGCTAACACAGGCTGTGTGATGATAGAGTGCATTGGAAAGGTGCGAATTTATAGTGCAACAAGGGCTCATTGTTAGGATCACTCATATGGGTCCTTGTTGCACCGCTGAACATCTGGTAAGCCTGCGCACCCCATCATATTTCAGACATGTGAAGTGAGACAGAGGTAATTCGCAGATTGTAGACCGAGGTCAGGGTATCTGTCATGCTGAAAACTTTAACACAATAACCAACAACACGCTTTTGTTGAAATAATTTGACACACCTCTTTTGTGAAATAATTATTTTAAGATGATTAAGAATTACTGGAGATGAGCAGACACGTCCCAACTGTTGCCAAAGAACACACTTGAGAGAGGTTATGGCATCTTAATGCTCTGGCGTCAATCTGTTTTCTGTTTCAAGTCATTTGTTATTAATGACAGAGCAGTGAAGACAGACCATACTGTATAACAAATTTTAACAAACTCACGATCAAGTAAAATAGACTAACAGAGAACAATATCCCAAAGAAAGATAATAATAATAATAATAATAATAATAATAATAATAATAATCTATGTAGGTAGAAATAACAACTATAATAATAATAATAATAATAATAATAGTAATAATAATAAATAATAATAATAATAATAATAATAATAATAATAATAATAATATTCTATCTAGATATAAATAATAATAATCCTGATAATGATAATAGGATAATATAATGATAACGAAAATGATCATAATGATAATAATAGTAAAGTTAATAATAATAATAATAATAATAATAATAATAATAATCTATGTAGGTAGAAAATAACAATAATAATAATAATAATAATAATAATAATAATAATAGGATAATATAATGATAACGAAAATTATCATAATGATAATAATAGTAAAGTTAATAATAATAATAATAATAATAATAATAATGATATTGATAATAATAGTAATAATAATAATAATGATAATAATAATTATTATTATTATCTAACTCATGATAGGTTCATGGCCGTGCGGACATAAGCTCCCATACATCCATATTCAGAGCTAATGTTTTCCAATCATCCTGTGTATAATCTACTTCCGTCAAATTATTATTAATGTTATTCTCCCACCTCATTCATGGTCCACCAACTGGGTGCTTTCCCTCTGGTTTTCATATAAGAAGCTTCCCTTCCCCTCTTTCATTCCCTATTCGTGCCATATGTCCTGCCATAAAGAGAGAAAAAAATTCTCCTACTTCATTTTTGTTGTAGGTACTGGACGCTTCCTCTCTGGTTTTCCTACAGGTTTCCATTCCCCTCTTTTATTATTTCATGTCACATGTCCTACCCATCGCAGCTACGAGATTTTACTGTTCTTATTATATCTGACTTCCCATAAAGATCATGTAGTTCACTGTTATATAATCTTCTCCATTCTCCTGTCTATTCGCCTCTCTTTGGTTCAAACATTTTCAGAAAACTTTATTGTCAAATACTCGTAATCTTTGCAATCTTTAATTAAGAAACTTATTTTATTAACAGCAATAAACTTCTGAAATGATATCATATTAAAATGTATAGAAAGGTGCAAAATTAAGGTGAGTTTTACTGACTGGAACGGAATGTTAGATATCAGAGTTTGAAAAATCGGTGTCCACTAAACTGTAAATATAACACTTTGCTGATTGTAACTTAATAAGTGGTCATTTGTCAGTTAAACGGAGCGTACCGAACAGTCAACACCGCGTGATTTCTGATATAATAACCACCAGACTTTCCTATTGTCTTATCATTTTAAAATATGGCCGACACTTGTTATATTAATAGCATTACGCATTAGTAATATTGTTATTCTGTTGAAATTACTTAAAGGCCTGACAAATGTAACCTCTTCGTCTAATTACACTGAGCAACAAAAAAAAAACTTTTTTTTTTGTCTCAGAAAGAAAAATATGTGATTCTGATAGTACTTTTTCTCCTGAATTCAAATATGGTATCGGTTTTTCTCCATCAAGCAAGGTTACCGAGAGACAGGCACTTATAATTTCAAACACTTTAATATTTTCTACATTCATAACTACACAATATTCGAACATTCGGACTCACATAGAAAGTAAAAAATTTAATAATCAATTGAGTTGGTGTTTACTTGATGAAAATACATATTTATTAATGAAATAAAAATAAAACGTAGTTTTATTTGATTTTCATATTTATTATATAATTCAGTGCCAGCTGTTTCGGTACACTGTACCTTCTTCAGACATGTTAACAAATTATGAATTGTGTTCCAACTGATCTAAGCAACAATACAACAATATTTATTTAAATTTTTAAAATTAACAAAGGGGATTCATTCAAACCAAGTTGAGAATTTAACAGTATTTTACTACTTTTAAATTTATTAATTTCTACAGCCTCCAAAAGATCTAACTTCTTACCCTTATCACAAATATGTAAAATTTCAAAATTTGGATCGAAACTATGATTAAATTGGAATAGGTGGTTAGCATATTTTGAATTTTCTAAATTTCTGTTATATGCTCTCATGTGTTCCTTTATGTCTGAAGAAGGTACAGTGTACCGAAACAGCTGTCACTGAATTATATAATAAATATGAAAATAAAATAAAACTACGTTTTATTTTTATTTCATTAATAAAAATTTAATATCATATTATGTATTCTGTCATCTGACATCTTCTTTACGTGGCCAAATAATTTCAGTCTTCTTTCTCCAGTAACTATTAGTGCTTTTTTTTGTACATATATTGTATTTTTATGATATCCATCCATAGTAATTCTGCCCGAAGGCAGGTCCTTCTCTGCAATCATAGCATTTTTCATGTATGCTTGCAGCATTACTAGGGAATTCTAGGTGTTTTAGCTTCCCGTTGCTTTCCACACCGGTGAAGGATGATAATGCTGATGATGATAATGATAAGGGTGATGATGATGATGGCCATATGATTTCGGGGACCGTTTTGGCCTTAAAGTTTTCCTGACATTTGTCTTACAGGTGAGGAAAACCCCCGATAAAAATTCACCCAGAAAAACTGCCCCGACCGGGGATCGAACCCGGGCCCGCTGCGTGACAAGGCAGCACGTTACCTCGAGATCACAGCGGTGAACTTTTATGATACTTACTTACTTACTCACTGGCATTATCGAACCCGTAGGTTCATGGCCGCACGGACATAAGCTCTCCATACATCCCTATCCTGAGCTAATGCTTTCCAATCATTCCCTCTATAATCTACTTCCGTCAAATCATAGTTAAATTCTCCCACCTCATTCTTGGTCTACCAACTGGACTTTTCCCTCTGGCTTTCCTACAAGAAGCTTCCATGCAAGTATTTCATTCCCCATACGTGCAACATGTCCTGCCCATCGCAGTCTACGAGACTTAACTGTTCTTACTATATCTGGCTTTGTATAAAGTCCATGTAGTTCATTGTTAAGTAGTCTTCTCCATTCACCTGTCTGTTCATCTCTCTTTGGTCAAAAAATTTTCCTAAGTACTTTATTCTCAAATACTTGTAATCTCCTTTCCTCCCTTAAAGTAAGAGTCCACGTTCCACACCCATATAATATAACTGATAGAATAATAGTATTATATATTTTCAGTTTAACGTTTTTGGAAAGGAGTTGGGACATGTGAAATAATTTAACAATAAAAATAAATACATTTGGCAACTTTCACATACATAGAGTACAGCATGGTTTACTTTTTATTCCAGTAATAAATACAGTTTGTTCAGTGGATGCAGGTAACAACTTTTACATTGTGCTGATATGAGTTCGTGACTAAATAGTGCAAATTATTGAGAGAGGTGTCGCTCGTGCATTGTTAAACGGTCGCTGGTGCTTTTAAACACATGAAAATGCCCGGAACCACCTGCTGTGTCGCCTGGTCGTTGCTCTGCAGTAAATGTAAATAATTAACATTAAGATATATTAACTTTATCTGATACAAAATTTTATTATAATTACGTGCCATTTAACATCCTACTTGAACTTTATTGTGATCGTGATGGCTGATTAGCTGTTGAAAATTTATTTAGTAACAAATACCTAATTTAATAGCATTTATTACTTATTTACACGTGTGTTTATTTAAATTCCGGGCAGACGAGGTTAGGAGAGAACTCCAAAAGATTGGGATGGGTTGGGTATTGGAAAAAGGGACTGAAAATCGCAAGAATGTGTGGAGAAAAATTAGGAGGAGGTACTTAGATATAAACCGACAAAATATTTTGACCGAATGTGCGGGAAACTATCACTGTTTTTACAAAGAGACCTGAAACAAGTTTGGGGTAAAGAATCTTATATACTCAATATAGGATTTAAGGAGAGATCAGGGCTTGCTTGGTTCAGGTTAGGGGCATGGACATTTTTAAAAATTAGCGACGATCACGATATGCGAATATGTCCAATGTGCAGGAACTTTGAAGATGAGATACATATATTAGGAAATGTAACGATTTGGAATATTGGAGGCGTCCGTTATTACCGGAAAGATTTTTAAATTCAAATCGTGGAACATTGGCATGCTACGAGTTACTGGTAAACCCAGAAAATTGGATAAACTTGGGTAGATTTCTGGACAAAACGCGGAAAATAAGAACAACACTTATCCAAGAATAAATAAATATGTTAGGAAATTGCAATACCATTAATTCTTAATAATTCTACATAACTAAGTTAATGTATAATATAATTGTATTGATATCTAATTGTCATATTATTGTGTTTTTTTTTGTTTTTTGTTTTTGTTTTTAAACATCAACTTATTGTAACGGACTGTCAAAAGCACGTACGGCTTACTGCCCGTGCGATCCATATTTGTAAATAACATTGTATGCATCTTACTTTTAGTTTAATAAAGTCCTTATGTATGTATCTATTTTATATAAATCAGTGATGCTTCAGTTCGCAGTTACTAACTAACTACCTCTAACTCACTGGCACTATCGAACCCGTAGGTTCATGGCCGCGCGGACTAAGCTCTCCATATATCCTTTTCCTGAGCCAATGTTTTCGAATCATCCCCTGTATAATCTACTTCCCTCAAATCATAGTTTTGTTATTCTCCCACCTCATTCTTGGTCTACCAACTGGGCGTGTTCCCTCTGGTTTTCCTACAAGAATCTTTCATGCACGTCTTTCATTCCCCATTCGTGCCACATGTCCTGCCTATCGCAGTCTACGAGACTTAACTGTTCTCATTATATCTGGCTTCCTATAACTTACTTACTTACTCACTGGCACTATCGAACCCGTAGGTTCATGGCCGCGCGGACATAAGCTCTCCATACTTCCCTATCCTGAGCCAATATTTTCGAATCATTCCCTGTATAATATACTTCCCTCAAATCATAGCTGATGTTATTCTCCCACCTCATTCTTGGTCTACCAACTGGGCGTTTTCCCTCTGGTTTTCCTATAAGAAGCTTCCATGCACGTCTTTCATTCCCGTTCGTGCCACATGTCCTGCCCACCGCAGTCTACGAGACTTAACTGTTCTCATTATATCTGGCTTCCTATAACTTACCTACTTACTCACTGGCACTATCGAACCCGTAGGTTCATGGCCGCGCGGACATAAGCTCTCCATATATCCTTGTCCTAAGCCAATGTTTTCGAATCATCCCCTGTATAATCTACTTCCCTCAAATCACGGTTGATGTTATTCTCTCACCTCATTCTTAGTCTACAACTGGGCGTTTCCCTCTAGTTTTCCTACTAGAAGCTTCCATGCACGTCTTTCATTCCCCATTCGTGCGATTTCAGCTATGGAAAAGAGATATTAAGGCAAATGGAATCCTAATATGCTGGCCGATTATCGTTGGACCATCAAGAGGGAAGCTCCACAGGCGAAATATAGCAGAAAATCGTCATTTCTTACTTTCTAGGTGAGTCCAAATATTCGAATATTGTGTAGTTACGAATGTAAAAAATATTTAAGTGTTTGAAATTATAAATGCCTGTCTCTCGGAAACCTTGCGCGATGGAGAAAAACCGATATCATATTTGAATTCAGGAGAAAAAATACTATCAGAATCACATATTTTTCTTTCTGAGACAAAAAAAGTTTGTTTTTTGTTGCTCAGTGTAATGTTGGAGGAATTAACAGAATAAGCTTATCATTTTGAGAGCCGTAGTCACGTGTTCAAAGCGTGCGATGTGATTTTGTAAGGATATTCGGGTGTTTGCACTCGGTGAATACGAAAAGCTAGAAGTTACACCATCCTCAGTACGTACAACTTACGTCTTCTCGGTGACATGGATTTTCACTTAGTGCAATTACAATTGTACTGTATAAGGCGTGGAAACTAAAGCAGTTTCATCAATTTATTTACGATTTTGTCTGTATAGACCTTGATTTTACAACTTACCAACTAACTCATTCGAACGCTTAGGTTCATGTCCACACTGACATAACCTCTCCATACATCCCTATTCTGTGCTAAAATTTTCCAAATCATCCCCTGTATAATCTACTTTCCTCAAATAATGGTTAATGTTATTCTCCAACCTCGTTATTGGTCTACCAACTGAGAGTCTTCCTTCTAGTTTCCATACTATAGTCTCTCTGGTTTATCTTTACGAGAAATTTGTAGAATGAGACAACTGTACTCGCCTCTCTTGCTCGCACCAGGCTCCTCCTTTTTAATATTCTGAACAGGTCTGACCATTATTTTGCAGTGACTGAGCCTGTGAGAAATACGGCTACCAGATTGTATATATAGTGCATGAATGTCAACACATGCCGCATGCGGGAGTTAATATAAAAACATTTGTAGCAATTGATTATACCACCAAAAAAATAAATCACTGTTTGCACTTTCTTAAATGTATTTTTTCCCAGGTAACAATCCAGAAAAATATAATTGTCATATTTACATCATACGACATCAGAAATGAATTAATATACAGTTTGATGTGTTTAATTTTTTCTCCACTAGAGAGCATTCTTACAAAATTGCGTTCCTTTGGCAATAAATAGTATGATCTGGTTGCAGTGATAAACAAAAGAAGCAGATGAAGCGTACCTATCGCTTCTCATTTGTTTTCAAACATCGCCGTTTACATTAAATATAAATATTTTAAAATAACTATAGTTGTATAATGATTTGTGAGTAAACAGCTTAATTTTATTCGTTAAATATCCTAACAAATGCCAATCTTGATTTCCAAATTCTCTAGATAAATTCACTCCTCACTTCGTGAGTCGTGAATTTATCGATAATTTGGAAATCACTCGTGGCATTACTTATGACTATTTACCTCATGTCGCAAATGGTAGTCAATGACCAATCACGTTTCAATTAGTTCTGTTTTGCACCAATGACAATCGTATTTCACCTCGCTCCTTATCGATTTATCTTTATCAGCTCCTGCTTTTGTGATAAAGAAAGCTCCTGCTTTTTAATATTCTGATGAGCTCAGAACATTATTTTACTCTCCAACAAATACATTGAATATAGCAAATAATGAACAGATTCCTTGATTTTACTGAGTTGTTTACTAAAAAAATAAATTAATGACCTATAATGTTGATTATAATATACAGTTTGATGTGTTTCATTATTTCTCCACTAGGGTACATTCTTACAATATTGCGATCGTATTTGGCAGTAAATAATATGATCAAGTTGCAGTGAATATACATAACCTCACATTTCTGATTTGTTTTGAAACATCGCCGTTTACATTAAATATATAAATATATTAAAGTATCGATAACTATAGTTAAATAATGATTTGTGAATAAACAGCTTAATTTTATTGGTTAAATAGTCCTAACAAATGCCACTCTTGATTTCCAAATCCTCTAGGTAAATTGAAAATCACTCGTGACGTTACTTATGAAAAACTTGCAGGCTTAAACATTCAAGTAATAAACATTTATAGTTCTGTGAAAACCATAGGAAAGAGTTTTATATAATACAATATTACACCACATTTTTAATATGTCACTATTTGAATGTTTAAAATTGAAATTATGTTCGTTTAGTTTGGATACAATCTTTGCAAATAGCCCTAGATAAGTTTCTGCCTTGAATAATCTGAGAGGAATTCGTTAGTCATATTTTTTAACCGTCGCCATTTGCTAATGACAATCGATTCGGTACGTCCCTATCAATTCCTGCTTTCTTTTGTTTGAACAATTGCAATCTAAAACTATTTTCCGAGAAAGGAAGTAAACATAATTAGAATAGTAGGCCTATACGTTTTTTTTTTCCTTACCTGTGAACAATTCTCGCTCCGATTAAATAAATTGGTGACATTTGCAGCAATTTCCTTCTTTGCACAATTTAGCTGTAGGAACTTGGACACAAAATGGGCGTATCCTCCATTTTTCAACACTAAGTTTGTTCTAATTGCTATGGGAATTTACGTAATAGCTTAAAAGGATCTAGAACAATGAGGATATTGGAACATAATTTTATAGCATAAATGGTAATTTTCCCTCCCCTAGATTCTCATGACAATTTTCGTAAAATATTACCTAAAATGATTATTTTACTTAACTAACTAACTCACTGGCACTATCGAACCCGTAGGTTCATGGCCGCGCGGACATAAGCTCTCCATATATCCCTATCCTGAGCCAATGTTTTCCAATCATCCCCTGTATAATCTACTTCCCTCTAATCATAATTAATGCTATCCTCCCACCTCATTCTTGATCCACCAACTGGGCGTTTTCCCTCTAGTTTTCCTACAAGAAGCTTCCATGCAAGTCTTTCATTCCCCATACGTGCAACATGTCCTGCCATCGCAGTCTACAGACTTAACTGTTCTCATTATTTCTTGGCTTCCTATAAAGACCATGTAATTCATTGTTATGTACTCTTCTCCGTTCACCTGTCTGTTCATCTCTCTTTGGTCCAAAAAAGTTCCTAAGTACTTTATTCTCAAATACTCGCAGTCTCCTTTCCTCCCTTAAACTAAGAGTCCATGTTTCGCACCCATATAATATAACTGGTAGAATTCATCCATAGTAATTCTGACCGAAGGCAGGTCCTTCACTGCAATCATAGCATTTTCATGCTATGCTTGCAGCTTTACTAGGGAATTGTAGGTGTGATAGCTTCCCGTTGCTTTCCACACCGATGAAGGATGATGGTGATGGTGATGATGATAATGGCCATATGATTTCGGAGACCGTTTGGGCCTTAAAGTTTTCCTGACATTTGTCTTACATGCGAGGAAAAACCCCGATAAAACCCTCACCCAGAAAACTGCCCCGACCGGGGATCGAACCCGGGCCCGCTGCGTGACAAGGCAGCACGCTACCTCGAGCGGTGGACATAATGGTAGGATAATAGTTTTATATATTTTCAGTTTAACGTCTTTCTAAAGGAGTTGGGACGTCAAGAGTCTCTGCAATGAATAATAGCACGCATTTCCAGAATTGAGCCTATTTTTAATTTCCTTGTGCACCTCTTTCCTGTTTGTGATTATTGTTCCTAGGTATTTGAATTCAGCCACTTCCTCAAAATTTGTCATTATCTGTCCAGTTCCACTATATAATGCATTTCTATGTGACTGTTTTTATAAAATATATAATTTGGGGCTAGAGAGTCGAAAATATTGAATATATCTGCCACCTTAAATTAATATCCCTCGTCAAACGATTCTTTATCATAAGTAATGCCACGAGCGATTTCCAAATTATCGATAAATTCACGACTCACGAAGTGAGGAGTGAATTTGTTTAGAAAATTTGGAAATCTAGAGTGGCATTTGTTAGGACTATTTAACGAATAAATTAAGCTGTTTACTCACAAATCATTATTTAAATATAGTTATTTTAATATATTTATATATTTAATGTAAACGGCGATGTTTGAAAACAAATGAGAAACGATTGGTATGCTTCATTTGCTTATTTTCTTCGTCACTATGCAAACAGATCTTATTATTTATTGTCAAAGGAACGCAATATTGTAAGAATGCACTCTAGTGGAGAAATAAAGAAACACATCAAACTATTATAATCAACATTATAGGTTAATCATTTATATTTTGAATAAACAACTCAGTAAAATCACTGAATCTATTCATTATTTGCTATATTCAATGTATTTGTTGGAGAAAAATAATGGTCTAACCTGTTCAGGATATTAAAAAAGGAGGAGCTTTCTTTATCACAAAAGCAGGAGGTGATAAAGAGAAATAGATAAAGAGCGAGGTGAAACACGACTGTCATTGGTGTAAAACAGAATTCATTGAAACGTGATTGGTCATTGAGTACCATTTGCGAGATGAGTTAAGTAGTCAGAGAAATTGTAATAAATGTTGAAGAGAACTTGTTAAGTTTCAAAGCACTATAGTGGGATGAAGCCGTTAATCAGCACGCAGACTTCCTCTGCATTCTGTCTGGACATTACCAATGTACGTGCGATTACTCCACAGGGTACTAATCGTTCATGACGCACTGATATCCACTTAACAATTACTTTGTTGTCTTTATAGGCCTATCATAAAGTAATATCAACAATTACAATTATAATTATTGTTGTACTTACTTAATACTTAATACAGGCTTTCCACTTTACAGCAGTTTGCCTTTGATTCCTGTTTCCAGAGATTCCTATCTTCCCATTTCCATCTTCCATACCGCTCTTCATCATGGCATCATATATTCCCTCATACCATGCTCTTCTACTTCTCCCCCTCTTCCTTCTGCCTGGTACCATCCAATCCAACACCTGTTTAGGCCACTAGTCTTCCGACATCCGTTGTACATGTCCATACCACTGTAGAGCTCTCTTTGATATCCTATCGATAACAGTTTCTTGTGCACCCATTTCTTGTCTGATATATGTATTTCGAATATGCTGTAGCCTGGATATTCTCATACTTCTTCCATCCATTTCTGTCGCCACGTGGACCACTGAGGTTGGATTTTGAGGGGCAATTATTATTGTATTGTGTAATATTAATGGCCTCTCATCCTTAAACTTGCTGCATTTAAGGGGCACGCCGTAGCGTAGTGGTTAAGGCACTGCTCTACAAGCCAGAAGATCGGTGGTTCGAGTCCCTGGGAGTCAGGATTTTTAAACTGACCCAAACCTTCTGGCGAACCATGACCCTGGGATCGATACAGCCTCTAACGAAAATGAGTACTGTTGGGGGTAATGGCGGTTCTGGGGGTAAAGGAAACCGTCACACAGGGCTGACAACACGGCTGACATCAAGTGTCGATTGTCCAGAAAAAGCGGGAGAGTTAACCTCATACTACCCCAAGGGTCTCCTGTAGTGGGATCACTTTACCTCCGTGTTGGTAAAACCCCATTTATATAGGTTAGGTAGTTCTTGAGTACATAAAAACGGACAGAAACATTCACACTCATTTTTATATATAAACTACGTGTTTTGTCAGAATCTAATGTGTTCGTAGCAGCAAAAAATAAACATTTTCTACCCATTTATGAAAGCTTTGCCTACAATTTTATATACGGATTTTTTTAAACTACAAAATTAGAGTAAATGTTGTGCGGATGTGAAAACACCCTATACACTATCGACACATAGATTTATCTTAGAATTGTTTATAAAATTGGAGGTTTTTATGAAACACTAGCTATTATTTAACATTTGTTTATGGAAAATTGGCTGAATTCAAATACCTAGGAACAATAATCACAAATAGGAATATGAGATGCACAAAGAAATTAAACATAAGGTCAATTCTGGAAATGCGTGCTATTATGTATTACTGGGTCTCTTGTCACAGCTTCTCTCAAAAAAACGTTAAAGTGAAAATATATAAAACCGTTATTTTCTCAGTTATATTACATGGATAAGATACATAGTCTCTTATTTTAAGGGCTTATGTAGGCCTATTTAGAAGCGATAGATAATTAATTATAGTTTATTACCTTATATGGATATTTTTCATATAGGCCCTACAGTAGATAGGAGCTGTTCTTCCATTGTGTATATATTAATTTATTAGTTTTCATTTCAATTATTAACTTTATTGCAGTATTAAGCCTATATTATATTATTATTATTATTATTATTATTATTATTATTATTATTATAATTATTGTTATTATACAACGATTCAATTATCTATGTGGCACAATTAAACGCACTTTATTGAATAAAACTAGAAAAGAAACTATTTTGAAATTTTACAAAATATTGGAAGTTCCATCTCTTATCTATGGATGTGAAACCTGGACATTAACAAAGGCAGATAGTAAACAAATAGAGGCTGCTGAAATGAAGATGTTGAGAGCAATAGCAGGATACCAAAGGACTGATAAAAAGAAAAACGAAGATATAAGAACAGAACTTAATATATTTAATCTCTGTGAAAGAATAAATTACTATCAAAATGCTTATCTTCAGCACTTAGTACGAATGAATGAACAGCGCATACCAAGAAGAATGTATAATTATAAACCAAAAGGGAGAAGAACGTTGGGAAGACCATTGAAGAGATGGAAGGACCAATTCGACCTATAATGAGATCGGAACAGGCCATTGGGCTTAATCCTTGTTGTTGATGATTATTGTAATTATTCAGTGTAGATATGGTTTAATATCTGATATTATTGCTATTTTTGTGTTTGAATGAAATATAGGCCTATGTTTGTACTGGTGAGTGGAAGGGAAACCCACGTGGCCTAACTTCATCAAGCTAAATAAATAGGCCTAAATAAAATAAATAAATAGAACCATATCTTAGATTTGCTGACGAATTAGATTAGTTTATACAATTCCTGCGGAATGCATTATTAGAGAAATGTCACTCTAAGCCATAGAAATATTTGAGACAGTTTAGACATGGTTTCGTCATTCGGAAGTTCAAAATAATTATATATATATATATATATATCTATATATAGCGAGAGAGAAGAGAGAGAGAGAGAGAGAGAGAGCAGAGAAAGAGAAAGAGAAAGAGAAAGAGAAAGAGAAAGAGAAAGAGAAAGAGAGAAAGAGAGAGAGAGAGAGAGAGACTGGTACAGTCACAAGCATATTTGAATAAATAATGTAATGAGCTGTTATGATATACAATGTATTATGATTGTTGAGCTGGTATTTGTCCGTCACGGTTGCGACTCCATTATAGAGATTGTATTTCTTCCACCGAACAGCGTGTCTGGTACGGTTATTGCTGGTCGCTCTTCTCTTGTTTTGTAGAAAGAAGTGGCCACTGTGGTTTTTTTTCTCAGGATTCCTTACAATTCACTAATGTTTTAACGGCACTATTAAATAGAACGCTATACACAAAATAGAAATACTCGAGAAAACATTTATTTTTTGTCACAGTCCATACATTATAAAGAAAAGCCGTAACATTGCATTATTATCATGAGCTCATGAATTTATATTGACTCATGTAT
Source organism: Diploptera punctata (assembly GCA_030220185.1). Lineage (NCBI taxonomy): Eukaryota > Metazoa > Arthropoda > Insecta > Blattodea > Blaberidae > Diploptera > Diploptera punctata. The sequence goes on from JASPKZ010009803.1 coordinate 2,205,170, forward strand.
GAATTGTAATGCCACTTCCTCCTACGCTTGCTGGAATGTAGTTAGTTCAATACATTCCTTACATTCTTTCTAAATATCTATAGATTCCATTAACATTCTATGTTTATATATTTTTTATTAGCCTATATACAACTTTCCTCATTAGAGGATTGCCTCAAGGACAAAGTGATACAGACAATTAATTTTTGGAATTGATGAAATGCATTTTGTAAATATATTTAAAAAAAATCAAATTGTAGGCTTAATTGAAGTGTACGTACTATAAAGCAGAAATTTTGTAAATACGGTATGGTTTCTTAAAGTTGAAATTGATCCACTAATGACAGCGATGGCAAGTTTAGAAAGATACACCCTGTCCAAATCTAAGGAATTCCAAAATTTGGCTAAGAATCTTATTACAGTACCTCTTGCCCCGATCATCAATCCTGTGACAGTTATACTATCTAGTTGGTATTTATCATAAGTAATGCCACGAGTGATTTCCAAATTATCGATAAATTCACGACTCACGAATGAGGAGTGAATTTATCTAGAGAATTTGGAAATGAAGAGTGGCATTTGTTAGGACTATTTAACGAATAAAATTAAGATGTTTACTCACAAATCATTATTTAACTATAGTTATTTTAAAATATTTATATATTTAATGTAAACGGCGATGTTTGATAACAAATGAGAAACGATAGGTACGCTTCTACTGCTTCTTTTGTTTATCACTGCAACGAGATCATACTATTTATTGCCAAAGGAACGCAATATTGTAAGGAGGAGCTTTCTTTAATATGGTAATTATAACACTGATAAATATTTAGTGAAACACGACTCTGATTGGTTGTAAAACAGAAATAATTGAAAGTGATTGGTCATTAACTCCCATTTGGGGCATGAGTTAAGTAGTCTTTGTAATAGTGAATTGTTGGTTCATATATGGCTTTCTTTTCAGAGTCAACTTCCTCAGGTTGGCCACTATGAGTCTCAAAACGAATTGTGGGATCTAATATCATACCAATTTTAGAAGATGGTCTAAATGCAATAATATCTATTCGTCTGTTACTCATAGCTGATTATTACCTGATGTTGGCCGGGTAATTTTTTTTAATTTCATGTAAACTCCTACACCTTAATGAATTTAGAGTATAATAGATAGCGGCTGAATACTCATCGTACCTGAAAACATGTATGTGCAAAGATATACATTGTCACGAACCAAACATGGCAGTTCCTAGAGTCAATTTTTCTTCTTCTTCTTCTACTTCATGAAATTAGACCTTTTGATCTGTTTTCACATCTAGAGGGATTTAATGAATCTTCCCATCTAGTAAATGGGCATCCAACACTTCTATGTCCTATTGATTTGAGCTATAGTAACAGCTTAGGGATTCTATCTGTACGTATTCTTTTAACATGTTCATACCAGTTGTTTCTCATATTGCCAATTATATTTGTTAAATTTAAAATATTTAAGTCTTTTCTAATGTCTTCATTTATTTTATTCAATTATATAATGTATTTTTATACGTGAAAATATATTTAGTTTTATCGATGTTTACTTTAGTTTTTTTTAAATTTTGAAATGATTATATTATATTTCTTACATGTATTATTTAATTGATAGACTGCTTTTTCTAGCCTGACATCTCTGTCAAAAAGAAAATGCAGAAATTTTCAACATTTTTTGGAACAATCAGACGAACACTGAGGAACAAAGTAAGAAAGAATATGCAACTAAGATCTTACCCAACGATGACTCTACCAGTGGCGATGTATGGAAGTGAGGCCAGGGTCCTGAAGGAAAAATTAAAATCCAGGCAACGGAAATGAGATTCCTACGGGCTGTGAAAGGTTGTACAAGAGAAGAACATATTAGAAATGAGAATATTAGAGAGGAACTAAAAGTACACTTCTTCAACAAATAGAAGAACACAGGAACAATTAGATATAATATCTGCAAAGAATGACAGAGAATAGGTTACAAAGATGACACTGGTGTATAATCCTGGAGGACGAAGATCGATAGGAAGACCTAGAAAGCGCTGGGCTGAATAGATGTGAGATCAGAACAGGCAAATACCTAATTCGTGAAGGAAGGTGATGATGGATTGCATTATATGTGGCACAATTAAGAGATCATTAAAATAAATAAAAAACTAAATTTAAAACTTCTCTTTCTGAGACAAGCTATAATTTATCATTCTTTATAAATTACAATTTCCATAATATTTCAATTAATGTCTACTTGTAGTGAATTACCTTATATAATTTTTTATTTTATATTCTAGTATGTATTGCTATTTTTGAATGTAGGGGAAATGATGACATGTTAGAAGAATTATTTTTTCTCCGCTAGAGTGCATTCTTACAATATTGTGTCCCTTTGGCAATAAATAATATGATCTGGTTGCAGTGACAAACAAAAGAAGCAAATAAAGCGTAACAATCGTTTCTCTTTGTTTTCAAACATCGCCGTTTACATTAAATATATAAATATTTTAAAATAACTATAGTTAAATAATGATTTGTGAGTAAACAGCTTAATTTTATTTCTTTAAATAGTCCTAACAAATGCCACTCTTGATTTCCAAATTTTCTAGATAAATTCACTCCTCGCTTTGTGAGTCGTGAATTTATCGATAATTTGGAAATCACTTACACATGGAACCTTTAGAAAACAAAATTCTGATTATAATTGAAGATGGATGCAACATGTTCATCGAAAGGAGGATCCCAGGATACCCAAGCAAATGCTAAGCTAACAACCCTGCAGGAAGAAGAAGAAGAAGAAGAAGACCAGGACGTCCACTCAGAAGACTTTTGGAAGGTAACAGCCAACAAATGACGTAAATTCGTGACTGAATGATGCCAATAATGATAATGATAAAAATATTCTTTACATCATTGTTGCTCTAGAACCCACATATAATGGTATATCCCTTAAATTGGAAATATATCCTATAAGATACATTGATTTAATTTATTTAATATTGTTTATAAAACAAACGAAAAACAAATGAGTAGACATTACTTAAGTTAGTGTCAAATTATAGAGTAATGTACAAGAATAACTTAAAGTTTCTATGATTTTGTTTTCATTGCGGTCCGAAATATTAAAATAACTGGCATGAGAAATTATTGTTTCGCCAATTTAAAGGTTAAACAGGTAACAGAATAAATTAATAGGCCTGAGTACCAGGAATATTTAAAAGGTATTAAAAATTCGATGAAATCGGTTTCGTAGTTTGATTTATCGGCAGGTAGTTAAGAGTCACGAAATGTATTCCGGCGCATGTGAAGTCTTCAAGATCCGTGAAAAAATGAGTTATTCATGCCCTTCAAAACCCCATCTTCTCCACTCGAACCGTTTAAATGAACCGCTAATTGTGATCCGCCAAATCAGTGTCCATTACACAGCAAATACTGGAGTGTAATACTTTGCTCTCAAGTGTACGGTAAACCACCTCGCTGAAGTTTACATTACAATATTTTGAAGACGCTTCACTTCCAATTACCCGCACACGTGCGCAAATTAAACTCGAGATCTAGGTTCCTAACTTAAACAGTCGAAATCAATTTTTAGATCTAACTAACTCATTCATTCAATCAATGATACTCTCAAACCCGAGGGATCATAGCCAGATGGATATACACTCCCCATACGTTCCTATATTTGGCTAATATTTTCTAATCTTTCCTTTCATATATTATTACTAGCTAATACAAGGCGTGCGCTGCTACACCTAGATATTCAAGAAAATGAAAATAATTTGCAGTGCTCTTTACATCAATTAAATCAGTTATGCCAAGAATATAATTTCAATATATCAAAATAAAAAAACAAAAATAATGTCATTTTTGGGAAATGATCATATAAGATGAAAAATCGTAATAGACAAGAAACCTCTGGAACAAGTAACAATTTTTTTTTTTTTTCAAATGCTCCCCAGGTTTGTCTTTCGACATTCCTGGTTTCTCTCCTGGCATGGCGTACTTGTAACCCACTTCTGAGGTTGGGGCGCCTGGAAGGCGGGGTTACGTTGCCCCGAATAATATGATGGGTGATGATGATGATAATGGTTCGCCAGGAGAGTCCCTAATCCTAGCTTAACCTAAGATGAATATGAATGATGATGATTGCGATGACCATATGATTTCGGGGACCGTTTGGGCCTTAAAGCTTTCCTGACATTTGTCTTACAGGTGAGGAAAAACCCTGATAAAACCTCACCCAGAAAAACTGTCCCGACCGGGGATCGAACCCGGGCCCGCTGCGTAACAAGGCAGCACGCTACCCCGAGACCACAGCGGTGGACCAAATTTTAATTATTTGGGTTGTAATTTTACTATAAAACACAAAAAACTGAATATCTATAAATGTTAATACAGACGATGCAATCGCATAAGTTGAAACATCATAAAATTCACAAAAAAACCTCTAGATGTAACTGCAGATATACTCTAGTCAAATGGTTGTCACATTTATACATTCTATAAGATCAGAATAGTCGTATTTCGACCAGACTTGTCATCTCCAAATAAAAAAAGAAATAATTGGAGCGTGTAATAATAGTAGATAAAAATATTTTCCTTGATATAAATGTGACAGAAGAATTTAAGAATGCGGAAAATAGAGGCTTGACTGCTGAATATAGTGCAGGCATTATTTGTGTGTCTCTGAAAGTACGGGGCCGCTAGAAGATGGCTGATGTATTGATAGCGATCAGAAGATGGCCACCCAGAAGATAGATCTCATCTCCAGTGAGCGATAGTACATTCTCTAGAGAAAACATAACCAACTGGTGCAATAAAATAGTACAACACTGTTGGGCATCTTCTCAAACAAATATAAAACAAACTATCTACACGAGGTAATATTTCACTAGACTTCAAGAGAAGAACAAAAATTAGATATTTATTATTCACTCGATCTTAAAAACTAGTGAAGTCCGTATTTTAATAGCTATTGAATACAACCATCTTACTTGCAATAACACTTTTATTTGCATTAGTGGAACAAATAAAAAGAAAACGAGGTAGGCATATTAGTAAAAACATAAACTATTAGTAGTAGTAGGGCATTATTATACTAAAGTAAATATTATCATCATCATCATCATCATCATCATAGTACATTCACGAATTTAGGCCATTTGTTGACCTGTTTCGGCCTCAAGAGAAACACCATCCAAAAGTCTTTTGAGTGGACGTCCTGGTCTTCTTCTTCCTGCAGGTTGATATCTTAACATTTGTTTGGGTATTCTGTGATCTTCCATTCGATGAACATGTTGTATCCATCTTGACTTATAATCAGAAATTTTGTTTTCTAAAGATTCCATGTGTAATTCTTCTAAGATGTCTTCATTTTTTTTTGTGATCTAGTAGTGTGTATCCTGCAGTCCTCCGAAGATATCTCATTTCAGCAGATCTAAGTCTCTGTATATCCTTCTGTTTCAACGTCCATACTTCGCTAACATACAAAAGAGTTGGAAGAGCCAGTGTTTTATACACTTTCAGTCTTGAATGCTTTTGGACTAACTGTGGCTTGAAGATAGATTTTATTAACCCTAAAATTCTTAAACAATTGGATATTTTTGCATTTACATCCTTTTCTTCTTCATATGAGATATTGCATCCTAGATATGTAAAATTATTCACCTGCTCCAAAATTTTATTGTCCAGTACAATTTTACTTCTGACAGGATCTACACCTTGAAATGCATAATTTTTGTTTTTTCTGTAGATATCTTTAATCCATATTCTTCTGTAATTTTGTTAAGTTCATACAGACCTTTCTGTAGATTATCTTCGGAATTTGCTATTATTATTTGGTCATCTGCAAACAATATGGTGTTTAATTTTCTATTTTCTGATATTCTTATTCCAAATTTATATTTTTTGTTCCAGCAACATATTACTTCATTGATATAAATTGCGAAGAGTGTAGGGGATAGAGGGCAGCCTTGTCTCACACCACGATTTATAATTCCTTGTTCAGAAAATCTGTTATTTAATTTAATCTTTATGGTGTTGTCTTTGTAAATATTTTGTATGTTCTGCCGAAGTAAATATTAATAAAAAACTAAATATGTGTTCACACATACAGATGCATTATACTGTATAATGGAAATGAACAGCTAATGACAAGTGTGGGAAATCTTGAAGAAGTGGCTGAATTCAAATACCTAGGAACAATAATCACAAACAGGAATGAGATGCACCAAGAAATTATATGTAAAAACTATTTTAAGCTGTAATTATTGATTAGGTATATTTTAGAATATTTTGTATGTTTTGATTATTATTATTTTCGTTAACGAAGAATAACAAGTATATTCAGAGGACATATTTTTAATTTAATGAAGGGAACTACTTTTTCGCGTACTTGTTGTTTCTACATCGTACGTAGGTGTCCATAACCAATGAAAAGCGAGCAGGTCACGTGGTTTTGTTTTGATGAAGATCACATTAAGAACGGACAGCCTTTAGTATTAAGCAACTAACTCACTGGCACTGTCGAACCCATAGGTTCATGGCCGCGCGGACTCAGCTCTCCATACATCCACATCCTCCGCTAAAGTTTTCCGATCAATGTTCTACGTTATGTTCATATTCGTAAAGGACCAAATAAGGTCGGGTTTATTGGTATTTTGCAACCGTTATCCCCTGTATAATCTACTTCCGTCAAATCATGGTTAATGTTATTCTCCCACCACCTCATTCATGGTCTACCAACTGGGCGTTTTCCTTCTGGTTTTCATACAAGAAACTTTCATTACCCATTCGTGCCACATGTCCAGTCCATCTTAGTCTACCAGACTTAAGTGCTCTTATTATATCTAATTTCCTATAAAGACTATGTAGTTCACTGTTATGTAGTCTTCTCCATTCGCCTGTCTGTTCATGTTTCTTTGGTCCGAAATTTTTCGTAAGGGTTTAAAATTCTGGAATACTCGTAATCCTGCCTCCTCTATTAAAGTAAGAGTCCGTATTTCGCATCCATCTAATATAACTGGAAGAATAACAGTTCCATATATTTTCAGTTTAATGTTTTTTTAGAGAAGTTGGAAAGACAAGAGTCCCTGTAATGCATAATAGCATCCATTTTCAGATTTGAACCATGTTTAATTTCTTTGTGCATCTGATTCCTACTTGTGATTATTGTTCCTAGGTATTTTGATTGTATCACTTCTTCAAAATTCCCCTCATTTGTCACTAACTCTCCATTTTCATTACATTACATAATATATGTCCACCTCCGTGGTCTCGAAGTAGCGTGCTGCCTTGTCACGCAGCGGGCCCGGGTTTGATTCCCGGTCGCGACAGGCTCCTAGGTGAGGTTTTTGTCCGGATTTTTCCTCACCTGTAAGACAACTGTCAGGGAGCTTAGTGCCCAACGGTCCCCGAAAATCATCCGGTCATCATCATCCCTATCATCATCATCCTTCACCGGTGTGAAAAGCAACGGGAAGCTACCACGCCTATAATTCGCTAGTAAGCTACGAAGCGTAGCACGAAAATGTTATGATTGCAGTGAAAGACGTGCCCTCGGGCAGAATTACTATGGATGGATATAATATATTTCTATGTGTAAATATATGTATGTATGTGTACTCTCAGTCCCAATTTGTTAGTGTTGCAAAACAAGGTACAATTTTATAATTTTTATAATTACATAATTTCAAAAATATTTATAAATTCTTATGAAATTATATAAAATATAAGTAAATGATCCGTGTTAAAGCAGGATTTTAATATCATAATGAAAGTTAAAATTAATAATTTTGTATTTTAAAATTCTTTTAATATTTAAATATAACTTAAATAAGAAAAAACATCTAAATAATTCATTGTTGTTCATTATTGAATAAAAATGTCTCAATAACAATTAAATAAATTGTATTACATAAGTCTTTTTACGTAAATAATGCTTTTAAAATTGTTTTAAGTCATTGTCGTCAGAATTATAAAGCTTTCTGTTATAACTGTAATAAGAACATCTGTTTAACTTCATATTTTTAAATGAAAGTATACTAAATTCTGATTGGATGTTAAAACAATTAACTTTTTGATTTAACAAATAAAATTCAAACCTGGTATTTAGTGGACTATTAACCAATAGAATTTAAAATTACCATCATGTGATGTAATAATGTTCTTTAAAAGTATAAAAGAATTACACTATTCATTCTGCATACAACTTTTCAACAAAGATAGAAGCAAGAAGAGTTGTCGAGATAAAATGTAATATGTAATACAAGAGTAATTGATTCCAGACAAGAAAATAATATATTTAAATTGAAGAATAATACCACTTAAATTTACTTAATCTGCTGGGAACCTACAAACTGAATAAATTTGTAATTATTTCTACAAGAAACATTTTTTTAGTGATTTTAAAAGTGTTTTCCTATCTACCTTGAGAAGAAATCCAGCTCTACCGAAAATCAAACCCAACCTGAACCAGTAATTCTTTTTGGGACACAAATCCTTCTTCAAAATGTTACAACAACATCGGGCATGCAGAGAGTTAGCTGCTTCAAAACATCGCCACAACATGGGAAAGTAATTACTTCTTCAGTGTTTATAATAATTTGATAATGGACACTGATTAGTTTTCATAGAATTACTATGAAAACCTCCATCAATTAACTATGTGAGATGCAGCAGTGAATTTAAAGTGTATTTATATTATAAATGCATTACAAAAATAATTAATTTAATTGTACCCGGAAGAATTGCCTGATAATTTACAGACTTGTTTTCTCATAAACAAACAGTTCCTCGCAGCTTGAATGTTGATGAAGAAGAAGCCGCAGATTTTCAATAATATCTTCCGACATAACTATTTACACAGGTGACGGTACCCACTGTGAAAAACCTCGCCTCTCCTGGAACATCTCGTGAATTTTAATTTCAACTTTTTTTCTTTTTTTTACTCTAACTTGCATCTATAACACACTACAGATCATAGCTTGATGTAGAAATAAATAAATTCAATATCATGTAGTCTCCTGATGATGAAGCCAAAACTTCGAAAAGCTTAGAAATTTAATGATATAACGAAAATTGTGACATGAATTATTCTAGTTGAGGTGTAAAAAAAGGTACAAACTGTTTTATAATTAAAACAATTGCAACCCTCAACAGTGCGAACATAAAACACTGAATATTTAATACATAAAAATTATTCAATTGAGTTGGTGTTTACTTGATGAAAATCCATAATTATTAATTAAATAAAAATAAAACTTAGTTTCATTTGATTTTCATATTTATTAAGATATAATTCAGTGACAGCTGTTTCGGTACACTGTACCTTCTTCATACTTTCTTAACATGTCTGAAGAAGATACAGCTGTCACTGGATACGATCTTAATAAATATGAAAATCAAATAAAACTAAGTTTTATTTTTATTTAATTAATAGAAATTAATGTTTGTATGTTTGTTCGTGCTTTATGCGCGGTCATACCATTGATCCGATTGTGATGAGGATTTTTGCAAAATATTCAGGAAATTCCCGGGATGAACATAGGCTATAAGAGAGTTGTGATACTGAACTCCTACACCCTTAAAAATCGCCCTTTGTAGTGGAATACGTGAAATAAGTAGCTCTCTGGACGCTTAAATGGATTACCCTGCCTAAACCATACCAAATACACAAAATTAATGTACCCAGAATTGAATATCTCAAAGAGCTCCACAAAACAGTCCGTTATCTCTTACGGATAACTCACAATAACCATTTTTGTCTTTCATTGATGCCAAGAAGATCGAGACAAGTACGTAGATTCATGTGCAAGCATAGCAGCACATGGCGGGTATTCTTTTACGGATAACTCACAATAACGAATTTTGCCTTTTAGCTTATTTATGCTAAGATCGAGATAAGTAGATTCCAGGGCAACACCGGGTAATCAGCACGGGGAATCTTAAAATAATTACGATATACATTTATAATTATTTTTCATTTTACTTATTCAACTAATCGTAAGAAGTACATTAATTTCTGTTTTCAGCTCATTTATGCGAAGAGGATCGAGATTAGTAGATTCCCGGCCAACGCCGGGTAAACAGCACGGGCTATCTAAAAAATAATTACGATATAAATTTTTCCTTTTGCTTATTTATCCAAAGATAAAACACATTAATTTTCGTATTTCAGCTCATTTATGTCAAGTATATCTGGATAAGTAGAGTTCCGAGCAAAGCCGGGTAATCAGCACGGGGTATCTAAAAAATATAAATTTATAATTATTTTTCTCCTTACTTATTCAACTATACACAAAAGCACATTAATTTTCATTTATTTAGGCGTAGCAGCGCACGGCCGGTATTAGCTAGTTGACAATATAAATAACAATGTTGTCTCTCACGCAACTTGATTGTACTTAATTCTTTAATTGACAAAGTATCCTATAGGCTACATCAATTGGTTCGATGTATTTAGTATTATTAACGAAACAAAAGAAAACGAACGAGGAATAATAACTTAGATGTGTGTGGAATTACACAATAAACCTAATAATAACAGTCATGCGTGATTTTGTTTTCAGTGCGGTCCGCCACATTTAAATAACTGGCACGAGAAATGAGTGTTTTGTCAATTAAATGATAAAGTTTATTTTCGTCGTTTGTGGATTTTCAGATCTTCTCTCAACAGTAATGCAAATTCCAGGAAAATAAATTTGCTCTTATAATTTTCGTAAATCACCCTTAAGATAGATGTCAGGAAATTTTAAGGCCCAAACGGTCCCCGAACATCATATGACCATCATAATCATTAATCATATTCGCCTTAGAATAAGTTGTGAACTCTCCTGGCGCATCACTAACATCATCATCATCATCATCATATCATCGGGACAGCGTAACCCCACTTTCCAGGCGCCCAACCTAATAAGTGGGTTAAAATTACGGAAATGCCAGGAGAGAATACCAGAAAATGTCGAAATAACAAGCCTTGGGCACTGAATAAAAAATATTCATACAATTTAGTAAAAAGGGATTTGGTTACGAATGTTTAACACATGTGCTAAAAAAATTAAGAGTGGGTAAACTTTGCCAATTTGTGAAATTGGAGAAATTCAGTTTCCTGATGTTAGCTTATTTAAAAGTGTCGGACTGCACAGAGAACAATTATGCATAATCGTAAGTTATTTCTAGGGATACGATTTTTATATAATAAAAGTTAAGATTGCAATACAGATAGTATATATTATTCAACTGTTTGTATGTGAAATCAAAACAAAAGACAGTCAGAAGTCTAACTTCTCATTATATTATTCAAATGTTTGTGTGAAACAAAAACAAAAGGCAGTCTGAAGTCCAACTTCTCATTATACTATTCAAATGTTTGTGTGTGAAACCAAAACAAAAGACAGTCAGAAGTCTAACTTCTCATTATACTATTCAAATGTTTGTGTGTGAAACCAAAACAAAATACAGTCAGAAGTCTAACTTCTCATTATACTATTCAAATGTTTGTCTGTGGAACCAAAACAAAAGACAGTCAGAAGTCTAACTGCTCATTATATTATTCAAATGTTTGTGTGTGAAACCAAAACAAAAGACAGTCAGAAGTCGAACTTCTCATTATATTATTCAAATGTTTGTGTGTGAAACCAAAACAAAAGACAGTCATAAGTCTTTAATACACAATTGATCTTCTTGGTGATACAATATTAAAATATATATACAGTCAATATGCCCATTTCACCAATAAATGTTTAAAATGGTCAACAAGTTTCTACAGCCAAGCTGTCATTCTCAAGACCAGATATTGACTGTCAATATCTGGTCTTGAGAATGACAGCTTGGCTGTAGAAACTTGTTGACCATTTTAAACATTTATTGGTGAAATGGGCATATTGACTGTATATATATTTTAGTCATAAGTCTAACTTCTCATTATACTACGTTACAATCTTACCTTTTAGTACATAAAAATCCTAGGCCTAGTTATTACCTGTTTATATATTGTTGTATAGTTAGACACCAATTTATACAATATCTACTTGTTTATTTTTACATTACTTGACTTTCTATTGAGATATTAATTAATACTTCATACGTGTTCCTGATTGCTCAGGATCAAAGTTATGTATCTCTCATGTTAAGAAAAATAGAGACAGACTAAAAAAAATGGGGATTACAGATAAATTATAATAGAACATAATATCTTTCACTGGATACAACAGGTGTGTTAAAACGCAATTCAGGAAGAATACGCAATGTTGAAAGTTTTAAATATTTAGGATCTATTTTAGATAAAAATGAGAATCCAACTACATAAATCGAAAGAAGAATAACTGATGGAAGAACCATTGGTATATTCAACTCTTTTCTTTGAAATAGAAATATAATATAACAAATGAAGAAAACTATATTTCAAGTTCTGTTACAAAAGCATTTTATTATATGGGTCTGAAATCTGGACAGTAAGTAGAAAACAAGCCAACAAGCTGTTAGCAGTAGAAATTGATTTTGGGAGGCGATCGACAAGAATTTCAAGACGGGATAAAGACAGAAACAGCACAATAAGGGAAATTACCCAAGTTGAAAAAAATAGAGGAAAACCTTTCAGATGTTATAGACACCTCAAAAGAATGGAAAAAAAAATATAGAATACCAAAGAAGATTCTTGATTGGAGTGGTAATGGTAGAAGTGGAAGAGGTAGACCTAGAGAATGTTGGATAGATGGAGTTGAGGAGACGTATAGAAGCTAGAGATTTGAGGGAAGAAGATGCTTTGAGGGAAGAAACCTGGTAAAAAATCACTTTGGGTTGAAACAAAACCACTGTATTGTGGAATATTTAAGATAAAAAATATTCCTGACTTAAAATACGAAAGGTTTATTGTGGAAGACTTAGGAATGAAAATGTTAACACCCTGTGTTTGTATTGACTATCAAAGTCCTAGTATTCAAGTCACGAAATGCAAGACGAATTGAAGACAATTATGGAACATCACGAGAGAACTGTATGGATATGTTTGTATGAGTAAATAGAAAACACATACATATACCCCAGTTGTGTTACAGTCTGTATCTAAAAGTAGTTCGTGAACTGGGGGTTGAGCCCCCCTCCATCCCCCGCAGGGGCTACAACATGGTACAAGGGAGGCGGGGCACAAATTTACATAATAGCATCGCGATAAGAATTTCTCAAACAAATACAGAGATCCATGCGTTCTGCACACTTACTATGGCAAAAGAGAAGCACCTGGTGAATCGGGGCAAGATGCCCGCACACTTCTACATTCCATACTAATAAAATGCATGGATAAATTTCGTTCAGGTGTTAGAGTATTAAAGATTATAATATAAAATTATTATTTTTTATTAGGAATATTCAACAATACAAAGTTTCTCCTTCAACCCAAAGTGATTTGTCGCCAGAAGTTCCTGTTTAGAGCATCTTCTTCCCTCAGATCTCTAGCTTCCATACTTCTTTTCATTCTATCCATCCAACGTTCTCTAGGTCTGTCTCTTCCACTTCTTCCATTAGCTTTCCAATTAAGGATCTTCTTTGGTATTCTCTCTTCATCCATTCTTATGAGGTGTCCATACCATTTCAAACGTTTTTCTTCTGTTTTTTCTAATACTTTTTTTCAACTTGCATAATTTCCCTTATTGTACTGTTTCTGGCCTTATCCCTTCTTGAAATTCTTGTCAGTCGCCTCCAAAAATATGAAATAATAATAATAATAATAATAATAATAATAATAATAATAATAATAATAATTCTTTTTTATTGGGAATTCCTTTACAATACAGCAGTTTTTCTACAACCGATTGTAAATTTTACTCCTCCATACATCCTTATTTTCTGCATCACTCTCTGTTAATCCTTTTGACACCATACTCCTATGCACTATTTGAACCAATTGTTATTTTGGACTCCCCTTTTTTCTGCTGCCCTCCGCTTTAAAATTTTATATCGTCTTAGGTATCTTCTCATCTAACAACCTCTTTACGTGGCCAAACAATTTTAGATTTAATAATATTAACAATAATAATAATAATGCTTTATTTAATCTGGTAGAATTAAGGTCATATGGCCTTCTCTTCCATTCAAACAGCGAATAATAAAATCATACAAAAATTAAATATTTATTAACTAACTCACTCACTGGCTCTATCGAATCCGAAGGTTCATGGTAGCGCGGACATAAGATTTCCATACATCCCTGTCCTGTGCTATTGTTTTCCAATCATCCCCTGTATAATCTACTATCCTCAAATCATGGTTAATGTTATTCTCTCACCTCATTCTTGGTCTACCAACTGGGCGTTTTCACTGTTTTCACTGTTCTTATTATATTTGGTTTTCTATAAAGTACATGTAGCTTACTCTTATGTAGTCTTCTCCATTCACCTATCTGTTCAACTCTCTTAGGTCTAAAAATGTTCCTATGAACTTAATTATCTAATATTCGTAACCTTTTCTCCTCCCTTAAACTAAGAGTCCATATTTCGCATCCATGTAATACAACTGGGAGAATAACAGTTTTATGTATTTTCAGTTTAATATTTTCTGAGAGAAGTAAGGATGACAAGAGTCTCTGTAATGCATAATAAATTGCATTTCCAGAATATTGTGCCTATGTTTATTTTATTTGTGCATCATACTCCTCTTTGTGATTATTGTTCCTAGGTATTTGAATTCGGCCACTTCTTCAAAATTTCCCTCATTTGTCATTAACTGCCCACATCCATTATGTAATATATTTCTATGTGCGACCATACATATATATTTTTTTTATTAATGTTTACTTCCAGTCCCAGTTTCTAGTATTACTCAATACATATGCATGTTTGCCCCTAGTATAATCTCACTATCGCCTAATAATGCTACATCATCAGCACAAACTAAGAGCTAATTCATTCCATTGAGGTGTAGGCCTTCTTCATAGCGAATGGGTTCTCATCATCATCATCATCAAGGATTAGATCTTTAGATCCGTTTCGATCTCGTGTTAGAATTGGTATATCTTTTACTGGGTCTTCCTACATTTCTTCGTCCTAGTGGTTTATAATGAAGAATCTGATTTTGAATTCCATTTAACGAAATCTTCACCAAGATCTTTCAGTTAAATCTTATAAAATTAAGAAAAAGATAAAGAATAATAATTAATTATAAACTGCTCATCCATTAATTTCTCTTGCTGAATTAAATAAATATTTCCAACCATCCAAAACGTACGAATACGTCTAATTCAAAGGTAGTACTCGTATTTAGTTTTGTATAGAATCCTTAGCACGTTTCCCCAACCTCCCTCATTGTTCTCCACTGGACCCAGGATTGTTTTGAAGCAAGGTGGACGCCCTACAGGCTTCAACAGGTTGGCGCTTTGCTGCTGAATCTTTCGCCTCTTATCCTCACGTGGTATTTCCACGCTTCTCCTGACAGCGTGATTTATAATGATTGATCTTAACCAACAGGGTAAAGTTACAAAAAGTGGGAATCGGCAACTTGGAAACTAGAAAGCGATTTCCTTATTGGATATGCATATGGACTCTTGCTTTATGGTACATTAACGGTATCGGATTTCACGATATTACTCATCGGTATTTTCTTTGCTCCACAACATACTCCTAAATTCAGTTATAAAAACATACAGTTTTATGTGTAAACAGGACTCTATCCAACTTAATGTAGCAACTTAGTTAGGAAAAGTATCTATAGGCCTATACTAGCTAATGCTCGGCGTGCGCTACTTCGCCTAATTAAATTAAATATAAATTTTAAATTTTGGTTTTAGAGTATAATTGATAGCGGATAAATATTCGTCACGTCTGAAAACTTGTATCTACAAAGGTATACATTACGACGAAACGTGGCGGTTGATAGTGTCAAGTTTTGAATTCCAATTTCAAGTATATCCCCATTTTTAAAGGTCTGATTTCTTCAATTTTTATATAATATCTACCTCGGTTTATTTTAATAGCTTATACTGAGTTTCGTTGTAAAACATCGACAATTGAAACCGCTAGAGCGATTGTTTTTATGTTTGTTTCAGGTAAACTCCTACACCTAGTGGTTTTAGAGCATAATAGATAGCGGCTAAACACTCGCTGTATTTCAAAACCTGTATGAACAAAATTTTAAGTCAATCGACCGAATACTTTTCGAGTTTTGGGAGCACAAACACATGCAGGCTGAATTTTCTATATAAATGCAATCGAAATACAAATTTATTTATGAATTTTTGGCGACTCCGTGGCGCAAGCGGTTGGACCAGAGGTCCCTAAACTTTTTTTACTCGTGCATTTTGTTTTTTATTCTGAGCAGACCCACTTGCCTTTCTAATATTGAATTTTTGCAAATTAATCAACATCCAAATGCACCCACAAATCTTGTTGGCGTTGATATGGACACCTTGCAGTTCAGACTCAACCCCTGGTGGTCGATATGGACCACTTTAGGAATGACTGGGTTAGACGCTCGCCTCTCACCGCGGGGGTATCAGCTATTACAGTATTAGTAAATACCATTATTATATACAACTTTCCTCATTAGAGGATTGCCTCAAGGACAAAGTGATTAATTTTTGGAATTTATGAAATATATTTTGTAAATACATTTAAAAAAATTAAATTGTAGGCCTAATTGAAGTATACATACTATAAAGTAGAAATTTTGTAAATACGGTTTCTTAACCCTTAAATTGGCAAAACACAAATGTATTCTGTTAGTTATTTGAATGTGGCGGACCGCAGTGAAAACGGAATCTTGTGTAACTGTTATTATTAGGTACATTGTGTAATTAGACACACATTTAAGTGGTTTATTTTTGTTCGTTTTCTTGTGATTTATTTAAAATATTAAATTAACTGAACCAACTGATGTATCCAAATGGATACGTTACGAATTTAAGGGTTAAAATTGAAATTGATCCTCTAATGGCAACGATGGCAATTTTAGAAAGATGCACCCTGTCCAAATCTAAGGAATTCCAAAATTTGGCTAAGAATCCTGGTATAGTACCTGTTGTCCTGATCATCAATCTTTCAGAATATTCGCCAAGCCTTGCTTCAATAAAAATATATCCAATTAGTAGTAGACATAAGAGCATTCCGAAATTTTGATATTATTAACGATATCTTAACCACAGATGTTCCTTTACTTTTTAATGCATTGTTTAGGCGTAAATAGGTGTTTACATCTGGCAAGTAAAAGTGTAATAGCCACACCTCCAGTGGATTTTGAATCTTATATGGGACGATGAACAAATAATACACATAATTTTAGTTCTCGGTTGCCTTTCATGGGAAGTGGTCAAAACTTTACAGATTGTATCTTCTATCCTTCCTTTATAACGTCACGAAGTTCCATTGTTTTCCGACAAATGGTAGTGATGTACTTTAGTTTTAAAGTGACGACTGCTCTAGCA
Organism: Diploptera punctata; assembly: GCA_030220185.1. NCBI lineage: Eukaryota > Metazoa > Arthropoda > Insecta > Blattodea > Blaberidae > Diploptera > Diploptera punctata. The sequence continues at coordinate 2,222,562 of JASPKZ010009803.1, forward strand.
ACCCTCAATGCAATCAATTAAGATTACAATTTAGATGCAGGCCTCTGTTATTCCTTTCTGTATTCATTCTATCATTAATTTAATTTTAATTGTATTTAATTTAATTTAATTATTAGATATTATTTTCATTATTATGCAATTTGACAGATAATTTATTATTTAGTATGACTATTATTGTAATGTTTTGTATTTATATGTAATATATGTTGGTCCTGGTAGGTGGAAGAGAAGGCCACATAGCCTTAACTCCACCAGGCTAAATAAATCTAGTCTATTCTAAAATCTATTCTATTCGAATTCAAATTCTAACCCCTTTTAAAAATAAAACTTTATGAATGCAACTCAAACCCAAGGATCCCTGTAAATGTTATAAACTTATGCACTATGCAACACAAAACACGTACAAATTAGAGAGCTGTGATTGAAGATCAAGGGAATCTGACGTCTTGCCGTATCTCATTCTGCTGCTGACATTGTGCTTACCCAACGACTGACAGTACTCCTATCCATTGCTTGATCCCCATTGACATTTTTTGTAAGCGTCTGTAAACATTTGAAATGGTCTTCTGCTCCGCAGACAGAAATTCATTCACAGCTCTCTGCATTCTACGTGTTTCACAAGCAGCCGCCGCTGTAAAACTAAATTATATCATTGTCACCTGTCGGAAAACAATGAAACTTCGTGACTTTATAAAGGAAAGATTCAAGATATGTTCTGTAAAGTTTCGTTCATTTCCAATGAAATTTAGTCTTCTTCTTTTTCACGGTTTAGGCTTATTTACTAGCCTGTTTCGGCTCCAAATTGCTGCTCTTTCCATCTTTTCTTTTGGTCTTCCCAAACTTCTTCTTCCACGTGGTGAATAGCTGTATGCTGCCTTTGGTATTCTATTCTTAGTCATCCTTGCCAAGTGTTCTTTCCAGTTTGTTCTGTATTTCTCTATTATTGTGTTTAATTCCTCTACTTTTATTTGTCTTATTTCTGTGTTATGCTTTTAGTCTGTTCTTTGATATCCTGCTATTGGTCTGAGGAATCTCATTTCAGCAGCTTGTGTTCTGGCTGATTGTTATGTTGTCACTGTCCATGTTTCGGATCCATAAGTAATAATAGGCACTGCCATTGTCTTGTATAATTTTATTATTGAGTCTTTCCTGGCTTTATTTTTCAAAGTTCTTTTTAGTGTTCCTGTTATGTAATTAAACTTATTTAGTTTGTTATTTATATCTGTTTCCGCTGTGTATGATATTTCGCAACCTAGGAAGTTATATCTTACCACTTGTTCTATTGGTTTATTTTCTAATATTATCTTTGTCCGAACTGGATGAGCGCCCAAAGATAAAATTTAGTCAAAAACTAAAATTATGTGCATTACTTATTGAACGACCTAGTATTTGTTGAACGTGGAAACTTGGTTTCGCTCGCTTCGATAATGTTTAATTTTATTAGTGTACAAATTTATGAAATCAAGTAAGTAACATTTTGTTATAGTTAAAATCTAATCGAAGAAATGAACGGTTCAAGTCTTGTACATGCGTTATATTGTTCATGTTAATAATAATAATAGAGCAAGATTCGTGCTTTACATACGTAACGCTTAATGTCTCCGTTTTAATCACGTGCTATGAATTATTATACACAGGAGTTCGTGTCTTACACATGCGTCCAAGTCTCCATATTAATTATAAGCAATCAATTCATTCTTTAAATTCAGTGTTTTTCCTCTCATAAAATTGGATAATCTTCTTTTTTAAATACTGTAGGCGGTCACTGATAATGTACTCATCAGACCAGAAGTTCACTAATTCGAATTCGGCTCGACTTTACGGTTTTTCTTAATTTCTAAAATTAACAGGGGGGTAAATATATGCAATACAGAACCAAGTCAGTGATAGTAGTTTGCAAATCAAAGTAGTAAATACTAGTAATTACTTAGATAGTAACGCTGGTAAAGCAATAAATAATAAAGTCCTTAGGAACATTTTAGGACGAAAGAGAGAATGGAGAAGATTGAACTAATATTTTCCAATCATCCCCTGTATAGTCTACTTCCCTCAAATCATGGTTAATGCTATTCTCCACCTCATCCTAGATCTACCATCTGGTTTTCCTACAAGAAACTTCCCTGCCCCTCATTCATTCCCCATTTGTGTCACATGTCTTGCCCATCGCAGACTATGAGACTTAACTGTTCTTATTATAGGCTATCTGGTTTCCCATAAAGATCATGTAGTTTACTATTACGCAGTATTCTCCATTCAATCCTCTCCTCATCTCTTTTTGCACCAAAAAAATTCCTAAGAACTTTATTCTCAAATACTCGCAATATGTTTTCCTCCCTTAAAGTAAAAGTCCCAGTTTTGCATCTATTTAATTTAAGTGTAACCGAGGCTTGATCCTTGGGACATAGACGAAAATATTGCAAGGGTCATATAGAAAGAATGGAAGAAAACCGGCTTGTAAAAAGAGCTAAAGAAGATAGACCAATGGACGGGAGAAGAACAAGAGGAAGACCTGCCAAGAGATGGATAGACAGTGAATGTACATCCAGTACTTCTTCCTCCGAGGAGTGATTTGGGAAATAAACAGGATGAAAATCCTACAAATTAAGTTTAAGAAGAAGAAGAAGAAGAAGGGAAAAGAACAGTTTTATATATTTTCAGTTTAACTTTTCTTGAGAGAACATAGGACGGCAAGTGTCCCTGTAATGCATAATCCCATGCATTTCTAGAATTGAGTTGAATGGACTGTAAATTTTCATCGTTATAAAATTTAATAAAAAGACAATTTTGCATCTTAGAAACTAGGACTCTAATATGTAGAGTCGAGAAGTCCATATAATTTAAGCAAATTCTCTTGTTATCCGTCTCATCTGATATGGGATAAGAAAACTTGGCATTATGGTTAATTTTGTCCGCAGTCCAGAGCGGAAGAAATGCTCCATTTAAAAAGATGAAGTGAAGGGTCACATATTTCCCATAATTTCTCATGTAATGAACGTGGAATATATATGAAATATTAGAAACGAAACTACTATCTTGATCGCGAATGAGTAGTTGGAAGAACGCACTGGCCGTATGTAATTTTCGTGACCAGGTAAATATGATAGTAGACAAAGTGGTAGTTAGGTACGGAGGCGGCTATTGCCCTCCAGGATTGGTTAATGCTAACATGCGGGATAGGTTTAACTCTGTCTAACTTAGAGAGACGGTCATCACATCTCCACTTAAGCTAAACAAATAGCCGGAAGGGATTAAAATACAGTCTTGCATCCATGCTGCTTACTTCAATCTTCTTCTTTTTGCATGTCCCAGTCTGACCAGACTCCAAGCTGTCTCTTTATTGAAAATTGTTTTAAAGCTATTAAATTATTTTATTCTGGTCATTGCAATGTATATCTTTATATAATTTGTATATAATTCTTCTGTACGTGTGTATCTAAATTTATATTTGCTCTAACCTCGACTTCATTATTACCCAGTGTATGATGTATATATTAATTGGTGTTTCTCGTATAAGTTATCACATTTATATTATTATTATTTATTATTATTATTATTATTATTATTATTATTATTATTATTATTATTACCCTATAAAATGTTGTTTGTACATGAAATTTACATTGCTACATTTATTGTATCTTTAACTGTTTATAATTAGTATAGTGTATATCTATATTTGTCAAATATTTATTTGTATTTGTGCTGGTTGAGTGGAAGAGAGGGCCTTATGGCCTTAACTCTGCCAGAATAAATAAAGTATTATTATTATTATATTATTATTATTATTATTATTATTATTATTATTATTATTATTATTATGTCACTGAACTCCTCCTAACAACTGGACCAATTTTGATAATTTTTTTGTGCATGTTTGAGTGGGTCCCTAAATGGCTTAGATTCACAATTGGACCCTCTAAAATTGAAATAAAAAAAATACTGGCCGACGGAGAAATTCCGAATACATATTTGAAATCAGGATAAAGAAACTGCATTAAGTACAACTATTGGTACTCATCAGACAAAAATCATGTTGACCAGTGTTATTATTATTATTATTATTATTATTATTATTATTATTATTATCTTTTAATACATATTACTCTATAATAAAGTAGTTTTCCTATAAGCTATTGTAAATTTTACACCTCCGTACATCCCCGTTTTCTGCATGACTGTTAATCCTTGACACCATGCCCCTACGCACTCCTTGAATCCACTGCTCTTTTGGTCTCTCCTTTCTTCTTTTGCCCTCCGCTTCAAAATTTAATATCATCTTAGGTATTATTTTAATATATTTTTTCTTTCCTTTTTCATCTCTATATTGCTTTTGCCTATTATGCATTATTAACCAAGTTGTAGATAATTCATAATTGTTAATATATATATATATATAATTTTACCTGGTGAAATGGAAGAGAAGTTCTTAAGGTCATAACTCGATTGTTATTATTATGTAATGTATTATTATTGTTATTATTATTATTATTATTATTATTATTATTATTATTATTATTATTATCTAGTGATTTAAATGTGGGTTCCATCGCCGGTCGGGACAAGTTTCTTGGTGGTGTTTTTTTTCCCCGAGGTTTTTCGTCACCTTGCCAGGAAACTCCCAAACATCATATGGCCATCATCCATCCATCCATAATAGTTCTGCCCGAGGGCAGGTCTTTCACTGAAATCATACCATTTTCATGCTATACTTTGCAGCTTTACTAGGGAATTATAGATGTGGTAGCTTCCCGTTGCTTTCCACACAGCTGAAGGATGATGATAATGATAAGGATGATGGTGATGGCCGGATGATTTTCGGGGACCGTTGATGGCCTTCATAATCACCTTTATTATATTCGACATGTTTAGTATGAATATGTGTTTCTTCTTAATGTTGTGTTGTCTTGGAGGAGGCACTGACATTGTGCTGATCAGTCATTCGGGCATGCCCTTCATGTCCTTGTGTGGCCAAAAAAAAATAACGCTTAACGTCCATAGTTTAAATTCTCTTTCTCGGCAGGTCGTGCCACTGTAAGGTCTGTGTGGCTGGTACAAATTGACTATAAGGTGTGTGGTTAAATTGAGATAAAGAAGAAGGTCAATACCAGTAAAATTCATATCAAATTCCGTTGAGGTGAAGTCATATAATGAAAGTTAAAACAAACAACACCTCACTTCTCAATGAGAACGCACCCAAGTCAAACCCATTATACGAGATCGTCAAAAACAAGTCAGTTGCTGCTACAAACAGTTGGAGTATACATCACCGCACACAACAACAACAAATAGCGGAAACTCAACCTGCAGAAGATGGAAGATAACTTCCGAAAGCGCTCCATTTAATTTTATATACAATATTTTAACATTGTATGGGAAATGGTGGAACATATACAAAATTATCAGATTAAATGGTTCCAACATATCCAGAGAATGTCAAATTCCCGTTTACCAAAGATGATTTACCATCTCAACACTAAAGGCAAAAGAGACCTCGGAAGACCCTTCAACCGATGGAAAGATCAGTTTTTGTAGTCGCAGAACGGGCATCATCACCCAATACTGCATACGGAAGAAGAAGATATTTTAACATTAACTATGATTTGAGGGAAGTAGATTATACAGGGAATGATTGGAAAGCATTAGCTCAGGATAGCTTATGTCCGCGCTGCCATGAACCTACGGGTTCGATAGTGCCAGTGAGTAAGTAAGTAAGTATACAATATTTTAACAAAGAAGAAGATGCAAATGTTATTTTTAATCCAATTTAGTGTAATTACTTAAAAATACGTTTAATGATTTTTGATAATCATTCTAATTACAGTGTGCGGCCATTAAACATAAATACATTTTGATGTAACATTAGGAACTGCCTTAATAAATTGTGATGACTTTATTTCGGACGCTACGAGGCATTTGTATAACGACAGAGGGCGGTGGCACAAAATTGCAGACTTCATCAGCAACTATTACGTTGTTTAACCGTAAGATCATAATTGGAATGTCAAGTAATTTGAGAAATTCGTAATCTTCAGAGTTTCTTTGCTCTGTGTGGTACGAATTCCTTATGTACAGCATGCTGTAGGAGTATTTCATTAAACCTTTTGCCCAGCGCACACACACACACACACACACACACACACACACACACACACACACACACACACACACACACACACACACACACACACACACACACACACACACACACACTCAAATATATTTTTTCTATTATATACAACTTTCCTCATTAGAAGATTGCCTCAAGGACAAAGTGATACAGACAATTAATTTTTATAATTGATGAAATATATTTTGTAAATACATTAAAACAATTCAAATTGTAGGCCTAATTAAAGTATACATACTATAAAGTAGAAATTTTGTAAATATGGTTTTTTAAAATTGAAATTGATCCTCTAATGGCAGCGATGGCAATTTTAGAAAGATACACCCTGTCGAAATCTAAGGAATTCCAAAATTTGGCTAAGAATCCTGGTATAGTAGCTCTTGCCCCGATCATCAATCCTGTGACAGTTATACTATCTAGTTATATATATATATATATATATATATATATATCGGGGGCACGCCGTAGCGTAGTGGTTAAGTCACTGCGCTATAAGCCGGAAGGTCGAGGGTAATAGTCCCTGTGGGGTCAGGATTTTTAAATTGACCCAAACTTTCTGGTGGCACTATGACCCTGGGGTCGACTCAGCGTCTATCGGAAATGAGTATCAGACGTTTGTTCTGGGATGAAGGCGGCCGTGACGCAGGGCTGACCACCCGGCTGACATCAAGTGCCGATTGTCAAGAAAAAGTGGGAGCCTTAACCTCCCAAGGGCCTCCTGAGGCCTGTAGTGGGATCACTTTACATGGCAATACAGACATCAGTTCTCCATACATCCCAATCCTGAAAAATGCTTTTCAATCATCTCTTGTATAATTTACTTCCTCAAATAATGGTTAGTGCTACTCTCCGACCTCATTCTTGGTGTCCAACAGGGCGTTTTCCCTCTGGTTTTCCTACAAGAAGCTTCCATGCACCTCTTTCATTCTCCATTCATGCCATATGTCCTGCCAATCGCAGTCTACTAGACTTAACTGTTCTTATTATATCTGGCTTCCTATAAAGACCATGTAGCCCACTGTTATGTAGTTCTTTCCATTCACCTGTCTGTTCATTTCCCTTTGGTCCAAATACTTTCGTAAGAGATTTATTGTCAAATACTTGGAATCTACTTTCCTCCCTTAAAGTAAGAGTCCATGTTTCGCATCCATGTAATATAACTGGTAGAATAATAGTTTAATATATTTTCAGTTCATCGTTTTTGGAAGGAGTTGGGAAGTCAAAGAGTCTCTGCAATGCATAATAGCACGCATTTCCAGATGTTGTTGAAACTCTGCAGTGACTGAGAACAATCTTCTTTGCACGTTGTGCGCATTTCTTATTTTATTATATGTCAAGTAAATGGAGAAATTTCACAATAGTGAGGTATATAATATGTATAGGAGCCATATATAATAAGAACAGTTAAGTCTCGTAGACACCGATGGACAGACACATGGCACAATGATGGAAGTGCATGGAAGCTTCTTGTAGGAAAATCAGAAGGAAAACGCCCAGTTGGCAGACCAAGAATGAGGTGGCAAAATAACATTATTCATAATTTAAGGGAAGTAGATTATACATGTTATGATTGGAAAACATTATCTCACGATAGGGGTGTATGGGGAGCTTATATCCGCGCTGACATGCATCTACGGGTTCGATAGAGCCAGAGAGTTAGTTATTTAGTTAATTAGTTGTTTGAAATCTATTAATATACATCGGAATGTGTTGTTTGTAAATATTTTTCCTCTTTATTGAAACAATTTTAGTCTAAGATTGGTTTGAATGATGTTTTGTTGTATGCATTGCTCGCCAGTTGCGGAGGTAATGATAATGCATTAGTAATAATTCAGAGCATTGGTTGTAATGAGATGATGATAATGGACCACACGTCCAGGCAAAAAAGGAGAACGATGAGACATTGAATTGAATCGTCACTTAAACTCGTTTGCCCGTGAAATAACATTTTCATCTGTTGTACATGTTTTTATGTCTGATTCATGTTTCTACTTTACAAACCCACAACTTGAACTCTCCGCGAGTTCAAAGCGTGCTGATAATCTTAACAAGTAACGCCACTAACTTAATTTTAAGCTACTTTACTTTGGTGGTGGTCGAGCGATTTTTAATAACCCTTCAAATAGATTGACTGAATTTCACCACATAACCACCTCATTCAGTTTATTTTGTTAACATTAAATCATCATTTAACATTTTCCAATACTGTTATTTTGACACAGTTCCAATAATGGATCATATTATAATATCTTAATATTTAAAAATTACGTGTCACGTTGTTTGTCCGCGATGGAATCCTAAACTACTGAACCGATTTTAATAAAATTTTGCACACTGTGTGCTGTTTTATCCAACTTGAGACTTAGGGAAGTTTGTAACTAAATTTATAGTCGCATTATTTTTTATTGGAAATTATTTGTTTATTATTTAACAAAGAGTTATAATTATCTGTGAGTTCCATACGATTCTAACAGATGGTCGTGTAAGGTAATTGGTTTATCATTTAACCAGGTGGCTGTGATTTTTGTTGCAACCGCGAATTTCAATTGAATTACAAATATTGATTATTTCATAATTTAAGTGTGTTTGTGTTTATTTTATTTTCAATATATTGATAATAATATTAATTTCATGTGTAAGTATTAGTTTTAAGTAATCTGGCTGAAAGACAGCAACTTAATTTAAATTTAACTGGACCGAGAAGGGACATTGAACAATATGGCGAATCAGTTCTAGAGACCATAAATGATAAGATATCAAGTGAATTTCCGCAAATTGGTATAGGCCTATGTGACATAAATCTTACATTTAAGAAGAATGTCAATTTAAAAACATATGAAGGTCCTAAGGAACGGAATAGCAGAACTGTAAGTAAGTCTGTTAGTTATAATAATATGCCTAATATTACAGAAACAATCTCCATGCCTCAATTAAATGAAAAACAAGATGACTATAATATATCACAAGATGATATTACTATACAGAGACTTCTTGATGATGATGAGAATCCAAACTGCCAACAAGTTCGTAGAAAAAAACGAAAGTATAATGAAACCAGCAAGCCTCCTCAAAATATATAATCCTTATGATACACTTATGGATGATACTGAGAATGCAGACAACATAAATTCATCTCAATCAACAAAACCACTTCCACATAAACCACCACCCATATTTATACCGGGTGTAGTTAACGTACCAGAACTAAAAAATTGTGTAAAACAAAAACTTTCTGATTTAGATTTCTCACTTAGTTTACTACAACATAATTTAACGTATACCTTAGCCACAGCAACGCGTGGCCGGGACTTCTATAGATATATATATATATATATATATATATATATATATAAAACAAAGTTGGATTAGTTACACTATTTATAACTCAAGAATGGCTGGACCGATTTTTATGATCTTTGATTTGTTGGATTTGTTTCCGCCCCGAATAGCAGATAACTATTAAAACATCGGAAAAATTAACGTAAAAATATTTAAAGGCGATACGACGTTCACCGGGAGCTAGTAATTTTATATATTCTTTTGAAAAAATGGAATATATCTCATGCAATAAATAAGCACCAAAATACCTGGAAACCAAATATGGAAAAATTAAACGAGTTTCACAATTTAAATATCTTGGTGAAATAATTCAGGAAAATGGAATTGAAACTAAAGCCTATAACAGTAGATGCCAAAAAATGGAAACATTATTTCGGCTTACTCACAACACTTATAATAAAAAATGCATATCTTTACATACAAAATTACGACACTATAACATTGTAATTAAACCAGAGTGTCTCTATGGAGCAGAAACATTAATTTTGAACACAAAAAAAGATATCGAAAATATAGTGAAAAAAGAATGCAAGATTATAAGAAAAGTTTTAGGTCCACAAGTCATAGGTGAAGCATTTACACTCAGAAGTAAAAAAGGAAATAAAAATATATACAGACATTCATAGTGATATTAGAAAACGAAGGTTAAAATTTTATGGCCATATTAAACGAATGAACTCAAATAGGCTTACAAAACAGATAATGGAATTCTACGAAAACAGAAGTAAAGCTCCAGTGGATACTATGAAGTGGATTGATGAAGTCAAAAATAACTTAAAATTGGCAGGAATTACTAAAGAAGATATCCCAAACAGAGATGTATTTAGAATTAAGGTGAATAAGTGGCAAGTTTACCAAGGGGACAAACCGAAGGAAAAACTGGAACAAATTGGACAGATGATAGAAAACAAGCTCATAGCAAAATAATGAAAGAAATTTGGCCTCAAAGGAAACGCCTCTAAGTACTTTGCGTAGTCCTATATGGGCTCATCCGCAATCAAAAAAAGTATTATAATGATATTGTGAAAAGAAAAATTAATGTCTGAACCAGGAATCGAACCATGGATCTCTTCTTCCCCGTAGGAGTGTGCAGCCCACTACACCATTCTAGACTTGGTACAAACATTAACAATTCTTTCCATATATTCCGATTGAGGGTCTTTCCACTTTTCAGCGGTTGCCCTTTTACCAGCCGGCTGCTGGCCCTTCACATCCACATGTGTCAATCACAGAGGTAGATGATCAACAGCTAGTGTAGGGGTGACATGTGGTTAGCATGTCGAGTCCCCCAGCCGTTATAGCTGGTTCCTCAACCTGGAGCCGCTACTTATTGTAGCTACCCAATTGCCTCACGATGCTGGGTGGGCACCGGTCCCATACTGGCCGAAATACCATGAGAAAATTTCTTCCCCCATGGAGACTCGAACCAGCGCAAGTCCCGTAGCTCTGCGCCAAGGCTTCCTACCTTAACCGCTCGGCTACGGCGCGGGACTTCTTTCCATATATACAAATCTATAATTCTCGTTTTGTCCGCTGGCTGGTAGGTGTCACTACCATCGCCAACAGCCGGCTTCGTTTAGAAGTATCTATATTTGACAATTTTACACCACCATTTTTTTAAGCAGTAAACGATGCTATTTAACATTTTCCAATACTGTTATTTTAACACAGTTCCAATAATGGAGCATATTATAATATTATAATGATATTGTGAAAAGAAAAATTACGTATTTATTGTTTTATATTGTTTCAAATAAAGTTCAGTTCATTTAAAATGCAGTGATTTGTTTCGTATAATGTATATTAACACTACCTTTTGGATATTTTCTTTATGTACATTGTAAGTAGTATACATAGAGGGCAGTGGTTTTACTTCCCGCACTTGAGTGTAAATGTAATATTACAGTATAGTTATTTAGGTTGGCAACCCCGAAATGTAGGAAGTTGAACTTTCAATCATTGTCGCCATTGCTGTAAGTACGACAAAACGCACTATCGCGCAAAAAATATTGTAAATAAAAAAAAAGACTAGACAGTAATCTCAATTACAAGTTTACTCCCATTTCTCCTGAAGCCGACTTTCTCGGACTCTAGGTTCTCTGTCTGAAATTGTTCAGTGGAGCATCCCCCAAGCCCTGTTTATTTTTTATAGGTAAAGTAAAGTACAGTGATCCCACAACAGGCCCGGAGGCCCTTGGGGTAGTAGGAGGTTAAGGCTCTCACTTTTTCTAGACAATCGGCACTTCATGTCAGCCGGGTTGTCAGCCCTGCGCGGGGTAGCTTTCTTAACATTGTTGGAGCGGAAGGTTTTAGGCTATGTTCACATTCGTAAAGGGCCTTGACGGCCGCCTTTACCCCCAGAACAAGCGTATGGTACTCATTTCATTTAGAGGCTGAGTCGACCCCAGGGCCATAGTGCGGCCAGAGGGTTTGGGTCAGTTTAAAAATCCTGACCCCAACGGGACTTGAACCCTCCGGCTTGTAGCTCAGTGCCTTAACCACTACGCTACAGCGTGTCCCCTTATTTTTATGGGCTCTTACAGAATCACCCTGTATCGGTGTCTGTGCTGTTTTAAATACGTTTAAAATAAACAAAAGATGATTTTAGTGAAGGCTCCATATAATGTAGGACTCCTGAATAACTCGTGCGTCTGATTAATCGACTGCGGATCGAGTTACTGGAAATGCAAACCTGATAATTTAGACCAATCAAAACAAGTTAGAAGTTATGCTCGCTTTAAAAGAGACGTTTGCAAAATGCTCTTACCTTTTAAAAGGGCAAAGCAAACATCAAGTGTGGAGAACACATTGCATATTGTCTGGACCATATGAGTGCAACATGGGTACATATTTATTAGTGCATATATACGAAATTTTTGGCTGATAGCGAGGAGATACTAAAGGACAACACGCACACACTATTGAGTAACAGCAAGAAATTAGGACTTGAAGTAAATATCAATAAAACTAAATATATGGTCACACGTAGAAATTAATTAAATAATGGAAATGGACAGCTAATGGCAAATGAGGGAAATTTTGAGGAAGTGGCTGAATTCAAATATCTAGGAACAATAATCACAAAAAGGAATGAGATGCACAAAGAAATTAAACACAGTCTCAATTCTGGAAATGCGTGCTATTATGCATTGCAGAGACTCTTGATGTCCCAACTCCTTTCAAAAAAATGTTAAACTGAAAATATATAAAACTATTATTCTACCAGTTATATTATATGGGTGCGAAACATGGACTCTTACTTTAAGTGAGGAAAGGAGATTACAAATATTTGAGAATAAAGTACTTAGGAAAATTTTTGGACCAAAGAGAGATGAACAGAAAGGTGAATGGAGAAGACTACATAACAATGAACTACATGGTCTTTATGGGAAGCCAGATATAATAAGAAAAGTTAAGTCTCGTAGACTGCGATGGGCAGGACATGTTGCACGTATGGGGAATGAAAGACTTGCATGGAAGCTTCTTGTAGGAAAGCCAGAAGGAAAACGCCCAGTTGCTAGACCAAGAATAAGGTGGGAGAATAACATTAGCTATGATTTTAGGGAAGTAGATTATACAGGGAATGATTGGAAAGCATTAGATCAGGATAGGGATGTATGGAGAGCTTATGTCCGCGCGGCCATGAACCTACGGGTTCGATAGTGCCAGTGAGTAAGTAAGTAAGTATACGAAGCAGTTATTCTTCAGAACAGAGCTACTGATTACTTTGTTACTCAATCTTATGTTTCTGCCGCAAGTTTTCAATATCGGGGACAAGAGAGATAAAAGTATTGTCTGTCCAACGGATCTGTGCCACCATAAGATATACTAACTAAAGCTTACTTCAATTTCTGCCTTGGCAAATCATTTCCCCCCCCTGCATTCCTATCTCTCTCCCTTTTCTATCTCTCTCTTGCACTTGCACTCCAGTGTTGTCAACTCCAACCTTGAATTTTTCACTATTCAAAAGTCATGACACTCTGGGGGAAGTTTGGCCACATCCCTACTCGATAACTTACTGTGGCTGCTGTTCGACATAATGGGAGGGGAGTGCGGCGAAATGGTGGCAGTTTGCCTTCCTAGTCTGTGTAAAGAACTCGCCTGGTTTCAGTTCTGCAGAAGTGTTGCCACTATTTTTGTTACAACCCATGTATATTTCAGGTCGCCATATTCAGGGCAGTTTGCCTTCCTAGTCTGTATAAATAACTCGTCTGGTTTCAGTTCTGCAGAAGCGTTGCCACTATTTTTGTTGCAACCCATGTATATTTCAGGTCGCAATATTCAGGGCAGTTTGCCTTCCTAGTCTGTATAAAGAACTCGCCTGGTTTCAGTTCTGCAGAAGTGATGCCACTATTTTTGTTACAACCCACGCATATTTCAGGTCGCAATATTCAGGGCAGTTTGCCTTCCTAGTCTGTATGAAGAACTCGTCTGGTTTCAGTTCTGCAGAAGTTTTGCCACTATTTTTGTTACAACCCATGTATATTTCAGGTCGCCATATTCAGGGCAGTTTGCCTTCCTAGTCTGTATATAGAACTCGTCTGGTTTCAGTTCTGCAGAAGTGTTGCCACTATTTTTGTTACAACCCATGTACATTTCAAGTCGCCATGTCCAGGGCAGTTTTTCTTCTCACTCTGTATAAAGAACTACAAAAGAACTATGTACTGCTGTTTGTGAAATCGACCTTAGCACTAAACATCTCTTGATGCGTTGCATAAGAAACAAATAATGTTTCTTGAATTTTTTTTATAACTTCCCACACTCTGTTTTTAATTCCCAAAGTACATTGTGTGTAATTGACCTTGAATTTCTTACTTGCATGACATTAAAATCCAGTTTATTACATAGCTTTAAGTTAATTATATTTTCATTTAGTCAACCAGCTCACGTCTCTCTCGGGAGAGCGTTGTTGCCTCGGACACAACAGGCCGAGTTCGATCCCCTGTCTAGAAACGTTTCCTGCTTGAGGTAATAGGTCAAAACTAAATGCTGAGAATATTCATAGCATTTTCTAAAGCGTTAACAGTATCAGAAAATTCAATTCCAATGCATAATTAGTCGAGTATAAAACTGTTATTCTTCCCGTTATATTATATGGATGCATAACATAGACATTTACTTTAAGGAAGGAGAAAATATTACGAGTATTTGAGAATGAAGTCGTTAAGAAAATGTATGGACTAAAGAGAGATGAACAGACAGGTGAATGGAGAAAACTGCATAAGAGTGAGATACATTATCTTTTTGGGAAACTAGATATAATAACAAAAGTTAAATCTCGTTTAGGAAACCAGATATAATAAGAACAGTTAAGTCTCGTAGACTGTCAGGACATGTGGCACGAATGGAGAATGAAAGAGGGGCATAGGAAAACCAGAGAGAAAGTGCACAATAGATAGACCAAAGAATGTGGTGGGAGAATAACATTAACCATATTTGAGGGAAGTATATTATACAGAGAAATTTTAGGCGAGTATGGGACCGGTGTTCACCCAGCATCGTGAGGAATTTGGGCAGCTAAAATAAGTAGCGGCTCCAGGTTGAGAAAACTCGCTATAACGGCTGGGGATTCTATGTGTTGACCATATGTCACCCCTACACTGCCTGCATGATCGTCTACCCGTGATTAACACATGTAGATGTGTGGCCTGCAGCCAGCTGGTAGGCCAAGGACTTTTTAGTCCTCTCCCGTCATGGAGTTCAAACATAAAAAAATATGATTATACAGAGGATAATTGGGGAACATTAGCTAAGAATAGGGATGTAAGGAGAGCTTATGTGCATACGTCCATGAACCTACTGGTTCGATAGTGCCATAGTTACTAGACATTAGTCAAAGTAACGGTCACATATATCACCTTAGGATATGGTATGATTATCGTAAATTTTATTTTATTTAATTACAGATTTTAATGTTGACACATCTTTCTGTACCTAAAGTTTTATTTTCCTTCTCCACTCGTCTCCATCCACTCCATGTCCTCTTGTTCTCATTCCAGTTCTTATTTCTTGCATCGTAAATAAAATAATAAATAACACTAGTCAACATGATTTTTGTCTCATGAGTACCAATAGTTGTACTTAATGCAGTTTTTATCGTGTTTTCAAATAGGCCTATGTATTCTGAATTTCTCCACCACCCACAGCTTTTTTATTTCAATTTCAATTAATGGATTTAAATAATTATTTTTTAATAATCTTTTTTTCGTCCATTTGTCCATTGTAAAATAAAACCAAATGAGCTAACTCAGGAGATTTCAGCTATGGAAAAGAGATATCAAGACAAATGGAATCCTAATATGCTGGCCGATTATTGTTGGACTATCAAGAGCTCTCAGAAACTAGCAAAATTGCAGGCCTTTCGATGAACAAAAGCAAGACACAAATTATGTCTAATGGTCCGGAAAACCCAATCAAAGTCGATGGAATGGATCTTCAATATGTAAGCGAGTACATATACTTAGGACAACTACTCTCCTTCCATCAGAAAGTAGAGAAGGAAATAAGCAGAAGAATAGCTCTCGCCTGGAAGGCGTTCTGGTCACTGAAATTTATACTGCTGGACAAGTCACTCAACCGGAAACTCAAAATGGAAACACTACAAACCTGTGTTCTTCCAACACTGTTATATGGCTGCCAAACTTGGAATCTTACTGCCAAACTGAAGGACACACTCCAAGTATGCCAAAGGAAAATGGAGAGGAAAATCTTAGGCATAACTCTGAAGGACAGAATCTCGAATACAACACTTCAAGCGATATCCTCAACAACTGATCCCGCACAACAAGCCATCAGGAAAAAATGGAAGTGGGGAGGCCACGTCGCAAGAATACAGGACGACAGGTGGACAATAAAAACAACCATGTGGGACCCGTACACAGGCAAGAGACAGCGCGGAAGACCAAGACGACGATGGGCTGACATCTTCAAAGAACGAGCAGGGGCGCAATGGTCCAGAGTCGCCAGATGCAGGAAAAGATGGAGAACGATGGAGAGCCAACTGTGTATTAACTAACCACAGAACAGACAGTGTATACAAACCAAGTGCTACATCCAAGTCAACTTCTCACCACGGAGTAGCTCACCGGGTGACACTCTCAAATAGAGCTTAACCCCTGTACAGGGAGGCCTTTGCCCTAAAGGGACATATCAGGCTTTATTTATTTATTATTTATTTATCAAGAGGCGAAATATAGCAGAAAATGGTCATTTCTTACTTTCTAGGTGAGTCTGAATGTTGGAATATTGTGCAGTTACGAATGTAGAAAATATTAAAGTGTTTGAAATTTAAATTCCTGTCTCTCGGAAACCTTGCGTGATGGAGAAAAACCGATATCATATTTGAATTCAGGAGAAAAAATACTATCAGAATCACATATTTTTCTCTCTGAGACAAAAAAGATTCTTTCTTGTTGCTTATTGTAATTTAGATATGCAATTTGCGTTCATGAATGTACATTTAATGTCGCTACAATTTCTAATTGTAAAAGTAGGTGGTCTTTAAATTCCACGTTATTTTACGTAGCATAATGATATTTTCACATCTGAAGTGAAATTTTAACAGCAGGATAAGAAATAGTTCCATAAATCACTCATGTCTTGAAACGTTGGCGTTTTAATGCAGAAAGCGAAGAGCCCCATCATTGTAAACAGCAGCCGAGCAAATTATTGTAGATGCGATGTGAAGATTGTGCAGTTGTTTTCTTTGTTAAATGTACTTGAGGGCCCTGAACGGACGATCAAAGTGCAACAATTTTGTAACGTTGATTTTTTCAAAAAACCAGAAATCAATGGGTGAAGTAATAGCATACATGCAAAGGTAGCCTTACACCATTATTTACTTTAAAACCCCTCCCTAAAAAGGGGAACAACTGCCCTCGGAAAACTAACACGAGATTAAATTAAACGCTAAAAATTTGTAGGAGTCAAAACACTGCGTAACCTGATACTCAGCTGTTTTGTAATTCATCTAGAAGATAGAGGAAAACTAGTATTAGCGAATGCAACGTTTGTATTACGAAATTTTTACATTGTTTTGTTTTTGTCAGTGTTTACTTGGAACGAATTTTAGGGTCTATTCAATTTTGCATTTAACAACGATGTTGTGAAATTACTAAGGATGATGATTATGAAAAGTGCCAAGCTTGGCACTTTATAACACCGGATCCTCTGTTTCGGTTCGCTTAATTTAAGGGTTCTGTCTGCCTCCGAGTGGAAATTGATGTAACTGAAATGCAAAGTGTTATTACACACTTACCCAATGTATCAATCATTTTTACCTGATTCAAGATTCCACTGCACTTTTTAGTGGAAAGTAAACATTAACTTTGAAGCCTTCTCTCAAGTAAGTTCGCCATTTCATTCACTGCACTATCAGACCCATAGGTTCATGACATTCCATATGCTGCGCTAATGTTTTTCAATCATTCCCTGTATAATATACTTCCATCAAATTATAGCTGATTTTATTCTCCTGCTTGATTCTTGGTTTACCTACTGGGCGTTTACCTCATGTTTTTCTACAAGGAGAGTCCATCTTGATCATTCTCCATTCATGACACATGTCCTGTCCATGCTATTTATCAGACTTAACCGTTCTTATTATATCTGGATTTTTTTAATTATATAAAACTTTCCTCATTAGAGGATTGCCTCAAGGACAAAGTGATACAGACAATTATTTTTTGTAATTGATGGAATACATTTAAAAAATTCAACTTGTAGGCCTAATTGAAGTATACATACTATAAAGCAATTTTGTAAATATCGTTTCTTAAAATTGAAATTGATCCTCTAATGGCAGCGATGGCAATTCTAGAAAGATACACCCATAGAGATAATGTAGTTCATTGTTATGTAATCTTCTTCATTCCTCTGTTCGTTTCACTTTGGTCCAAAAATTTCCTAACAAATTTATTATCAAATACTCGTAATATTTTCTCCTCCCTTAGAGTAAGAGTCCATGTTTCGCACCCATAAAATATAACTTGGAGAATAATAATTTTATATTTTTTTAGTTTAATGTTTTTTGAAAGAAGTTGGGACGACAAAAGTTCCTGTAATGCGTAACAGCACGCATTTCCAGAATTGAGCCTATGTTTAATTTCTTTGAGCTCCTCATTCCTGTTTGTAATAATAATAATAATAATAATAATAATAATAATAATAGCTTTATTTTACCTGGCAGAGTTAAGGCCTTAAGGCCTTGTCTACCACTCAACCAGGTTTAGAAAATACAAACAAAAAATAGTCTTAAATCTAAATTACAATATATATATATATATATATATATATATAAACGATTACAAGTTATGAATACAATACAATTAATATTTATAATGTATTTTGATTTACTCTAAATTTAACGAATTAAATATATAATATGTACAATATATATAAAAAACAGGAAAAGATTAATGACATAGTATAAAATTAAATAAATAGAGAAAAATTAATTATTAGACAACAGGTAACTGTATAAGCGTGACTTAAAGGTGCCAAGTGTGCGGCAACCCCTGATATCTTGAGGAAGGAGATTCCAGGAGCGGGCAGAGGCTACTGTGAAGGAAGTAGAATAGGAGGAAGTGCTATGAAGAGGAATTGTTCCTACGTATATGAATTCAGCCACGTCTTCAAAATTTCCCATTTGTAATTAACTGCCCATTTCTATTATTGGCCTATAATAAATATCTTTGTGTAACCGTATGTTCAGTTTTATTGATGTTTGCGTCCAGTCCCATTTCCTTAGTGTTTATAAATATAATGTGTGTGTGTTGGCCATTAGTATCCCCTCGATATGGTCTAATAATACTACATAATGCCCATATACTAATACCTTATTAATACATTGCATTATATGTCTTGTGTATCCTCTAAAGATTGTATGGCATACTTTAGTACATAATTGAATAGTAGAGGGGACATTGAACTTCTGAAATCTTTATTTTCAAATTCAAGTTTCACTCAAAACACAGTATTAAACATTTTTTTGCACGATAGTACGTTCTGTCGTACTTACAGCAATGACGACCATATTGAAAGTTGAATTTCCTAAATTTCGAAGTTGCCAACCTATAAATAACTATATATACAATATATAATATACAATAATATTACAAACGTAGCGTAGTGGTTAAGGCACTGAGCTACAAGCCGGAGGGTCGAGGGTTCAAGTCCCGCTGGGGTCAGAATTTTTAAACTGACCCAAACCCACTGGCGGCACTATGGCCCTGGGGTCGACTCAGCCTCTAACTGAAATGAGTACCAGATGCTTGTTCTGGGGGTAAAGGCGGCCGTCACGCAGGGTTGACAACCCGGCTAACATAAAGTGCCGATTGTCTAGAAAAAGTCGGAGCCTTAACATCCTACTACCCCAAGGGCCTCCGGGTCTGTTGTGGGATCACTTTACTTTACTTTACTTTTATTACAAACCTCGTGCGGCAAGTAAAACCACTGCCCTTTATGTATACTACGTACAATAATGTACAAAATATATCCAAAAGGTGTCTAGAAAAAGCGGGAGCCTTAACCTCCTACTACCCGAAGGGCCTCCTGAGGCCTATAGTGGGATTACTTTACTTTTAGTGTTAATATACGCTATACGAAACAAATTACTGCATTTTAAATTAACTAAACCTTATTTGAAACAATATAAAACAAGAAATTCGTCCTTGCCGCTATTTTATGACTGATTGGTGTCACGGCCTGCTGTAGTCTGAACTAAGTTATTTTCCGTATTTTCGTATAAACATTGGCCACATTAGTCAGTTGTTTATAAAGAACGTAAATATTTCCAACAAAGATACTATTATTTTACTATTATATATTATTTTGAAAACAACATCGCGCAAAAATAATATAGGCTACAATGCTCGTTCTTGTGAAGTGTTTTACAGAATGTGGGAAATTAAAATCCTGGCTATCGCTCGCTTCTGCAAAAACCACTTCCCAACCGAGCTACACTATTTAATTTTAGTTGTGAATGATGTAAAGGATACGGGAAAACTATCAGACATCTTACTTACTTACTCACTGGCACTATCGAACCCGTAGGTTCATGGCCGCGCGGACATAAGCTCTCCATACATCCCTATCCTGAGCCAATGCTTTCCAATCATTCCCTGTATAATCTACTTCCCTCAAATCATAGTTAATGTTGTTCTCCCACCTCATTCTTGGTCTACCAACTGGGCGTTTTCCTTCTGGCTTCCTATAAACAATCAGACATCTTAAATGTTGAATTTGAATCAGACTTAATCCTCTCAAATGAAAGAAATTTAAGAAATATTCGCCTTCTAGATGTCCACAATTATGCAGCCTAAAGATAGAAAATCATTATTAATCCCAACTGTCTTAAGGTAGAAATATAAAAAATCTTCTTTAAATTACATTTTTAGGTATTACGCATAGTGAATAAAACCCAAATCACCAAATTAAAATTTGAAAGATTCAACGCGTTTCAATAGCGACGCTATCATTATCAAGACTGATTATTGTTTAAAGAAAAACAAACTAAATTAGGTAAACAAAATAACAATTAAAATTATAATTGCAATTTTGTTTATCTAATTTCGTTTGTTTTTCTTTAAACAATAACACTAGCTAACATGATTTTTGTCTCATGAATACCAATAGTTGTACTTAATGCAGCTTTTTATCGTGTTTTCAAATATGTATTCGAAATTTCTCCATCGCCCACAGTTTTTTATTTCAATTTCAATTAATGGAATTAAATATTTATTATTTTAATAAACTTTTTTCGTCCATTTGTCCATTGTAAAATAAAACCAAATGAACTAACTCAGGAGATTTCAGCTATGGAAAAGAGATATCAAGGCAAATGGAATCCTAATATGATGACCGATTATTGTTGGATGCTCCACAGGTGAAATATAGCAGAAAATCGTCATTTCTTACTTTCTAGGTGAGTCCGAATGTTCGAATATTGTGTAGTTACGAATGTAGAAAATATTAAAGTGTTTGGCATTATAAATTCCTGTCTCTCGGAAACGTTGCGTGATGGAGAAAAACCGATATCATATTTGAATTCAGGAGAAAAAATACTATCAGAATCACATAGTTTTCTTTCTGAGACAAAAAAAGTTTATTTTTTGTTGCTCAGTGTTATTGATTAAAGAAAAACAAGCTAAATTAGGTAAACAATATAACAATTACAATGTTAATTGTTAATTGTTATTTTGTTTACCTAATTTAGTTTGTTTTTCTTTTTTTTATAGTGATAGTGTTCCTATTGAAAGTTGTTCACTCTTTTAAAATTTTAATTTATATTAGTAAATAGGGACAGAAGGAATCTCATTAATGCATTCATGCGTGTTACTGATGAGGCATTTGGCTGCCTTAAGAGTGTTTTTATTGACTATGTATAGTATAATTTTATCATCAAGAAAACCCTATTTATTAATACATTTTTAGGTATATGGGGAAAATATCACATATGTTATAAACTTAAAAATTACATTTTTCAGGAAAAGCGTAGTTTCAATTCCTGATTGTTATGTAAGCTTGTAACAATTTTATCAAATAATCAGTTACGGTGTTAATTATTTAATAGCACAGTAGAATGGTATCGTTATTTAAAATACAGATGGATATCAGAATTTGATACTTGCGTTTACTTTCCACAATAAACAGGCGGTGAAAGGTGTAGCCACTTACCTGAAACATAGAGAAAGCAGAATGAGTAATGAGGAACACAATTTTAACAGCTATTATTTCAAATTCCAACAAGCAGAGAAATTTATAGAGCAATGCAAGAATAATACTCAGATTCCACACAAGATTGCGTCTTCTTCTTGTTGATATAAGTTCTAAACTATAGAATGCCATTCAAATTTCTTAAAGCAAAATTCTTAAACAACTTATAAAATATAAAACTATCTTGGTGATGGGTCAATGAGATTCTGTTTCCTTCTATTAAATAGTTATTACATATATATATATATATATATATATATATATATATATATATATATTAATTCTCAGTGAAACTTGTGAGTTGCGTTTGTATTACAGTAAATGTATTATTGATTCACTCGAAAGCTGAATATTATTGGATTAGTTTTAATAATGTTACATGTGTTTTCAGAAATGTACACTTAGAAAAAAAAAAGAATGAGCGGCTTCAAAATTCAAGTCCCTGTTATTACCCATTGCGCATGCTCGAAGAGCCATTTGTATTTGGTTTTAATCGTCTTACATAGTTAAAGAACAGTGAAGGAGACATGTTTCTAGATATTTACGAGTTTTAGACAAATACAATGTAACTCAAATTGCGGCATTTCAAATAAAGTTCAACTCTCGTTCATAGTGTAAAAGTAAACAAGACAACCAGGATTTAGAAAACTAGTATTCGGCGTTCAAGTAGCGTAGATCGTTAAACCAATTACAAAAAAAATATATTATTTAACACCTCAAACAAATGAAATATGTAAGACAGCCGGGGTTTGAATCCCTCGACAATATTTTTTATTATTAGGCTGGACTTGACATATATAAACAAAATATTTTAATTGAAGGGTGAAACTTTTTCCTCGCTAATACGTAAAAATAAATAAATAAACACATAAATATATGAAGCTATATTATCTTTTATTACATAAATTTATAGCATTATTTTTAAAACGTGGTAGTGCACTCACAATTAAATTTATACCAGTAGCTAATAGCTAAATAGTGTTACAGAGTTTACGAAGGAAGGAATATTACTTAATATAGTGGACGTAGATCATATGGCAGGAATTAAATGTTATAGGATGTATTTTGCAAAAATACTTTTTGTAGAATTAATCATCAATAAAACTAAATACAGGGTCACACATATAAATAAATTATATACCAAACAGAGATGAACAAACAGGTGAATGGAGAAGACTACATAGCAGTTAATAACATGGTCTTTGTAGGAAGCCAGATATAAAAACAGTTAAGTCTATAATTTATTTAATAATTTTTTTGGTAAACCATGTCCTGGCATCCTAAGAACATGTTATATCCATTTCTAATGATGAAGGTGGACTTTCTTCAACACCCCATTGAGTTCTAATGCCATCACACAAGGTAACACTTGTTGATATCTGATTTGTGATGTGTTGATTGAGTTTGCCATAGTGTCCAACATTCACTACCATATAAAAGAGTTAAAGCCAGAGAGTTAAACATCGTACCTATATCTGAATACCTCCAAGAATATAGAAACAATTGGCTAGCCCATATTCAGCGCATGGATCGTCACAGAATACCAAAACAAATTCTTCACTACATTCCTCGAGGCAGAAGATCTGTGGGTCGACCTTTTCGGAGATGGCGGGAGACCGTAACGGGCCACTGGGCCTAATACTTGAAAGGATGATGATGATGATGATAAAAGAGTTGTTTGAGATATTATATTTTGAAATGAGTTGAATATCTTTTGCATTGATTTTTCACAATTTCTTCTCAAAACCCAACAATTCTATTCTATTAAATTTTTATATATGTCTTTTTGGTATTCATACATTGAAATATTACTTCCTAATTATATAAAATTGTCACTTGTTCTGTTATCTTATTTTCAATCAACATTTTTACCAGTAATTGATGTTTACCAGTTTCTTGGCTTCTAACTGGAATTAACTACTTTTTTAATGTTTCAGCAAACTTAATATGATATTTACCACGATCATCTCTCACAAAACCTGATCTGTATTTTTAATTTAATTTGAAGCTCGGAAAATCCAATGTATAAAATGATTCCATCAATATTTACTCAATAGGCCAACATGTGCGAATCGTAAACAAAACATGGAATATATTCTACGCATGAAGAATTTAATAAGATATTAATTCCTCTCGCAGAATTCAGGTGCCGGGACTGGAATTATTACAATGGGCTGCTTAGAATGCACAATGAGAACACCTCGGAGTTCTTTTCTGTGCCTGACCGCAGTTTTGCAAATTTGCATTCATCTCTCAAAAGAATATCGCATACATTTTTCGGATACTGTAATAATGCATTGTGGGTCATGTCGCGTGCATGCAGATAATGCCCTTGGTCACTGCTACTCGTATATTATATGAAATGGCGCACGGAGCATGCGTAATAAGAATAGTGAATGGGATGCTTGAACTTGGTATTCTCAACGGTTGCTATGATATATCTTTATTAATGAACGAGGAGGAGAGAGTCATTTCTTGAGGTATCGATGGGTTTTCGATTAGATTCCCACAAGGGCGTGACGATAGATTTTACCACGTCATAGGTGTCAACAAATGTGCGTCATTTAGAGGGGGGGGGGACAACATCGAAAGGGTCAAAGTCTTATTTGAGGTTTGCGTGGGAAGAGAGGGGTAGATGTCTCCACTGTCCCGCCAGTCTGACGAGACTTGGAATTCCAACATAACTGCCAACTGAACTGATCTCAACGTGATTTTCCAGCTAACTTTTATCGTCTATGACTCAGATCATATCTCGAGTGTGTGTCCAAATTTGCATCACATCGCAGTATCTGCATCAAAAGTTGTCAGCGGCAATGGCACGCCTGTCACAAGTAAAGGCGTCCCGATCTGTATCATTTAGGCCTAACTAACTTATTCACACTATTGTCATCGTGTGTTAATGGCCGCACGGGCATAAGCTCTCAACACATATTACACTGAGCAGCAAAAAACAAACTTTTTTTGTCTCAGAAAGAAAAATATGTGATTCTGATAGTATTTTTCTCCTGAATTCAAATATGATATCGGCTTTTCTCCATCACGCAAGGTTTCCGAGAGACAGGAATTTATAATTTCAAACACTTTAATATTTTCTACGTTCGTAACTACACAATACGATCCTAAAAAGTAAGAAATAACGATTTTCCGCTATATTCGCCTGTGGAGCATACATCTTGATGGCACAACAATAATCGGCCAGCATATTAGGATTCCATTTGCCTTGATATCTCTTTTCCATATCTGAAATCTCCTGAGTCAGGTCATTTGGTTGTATTTTACAATGGACAAGTGGACGAAAGAAGTTCATAAAAAAAATAATTATTTAAATCCATTAATTGAAATTGAAATAAAAAGAACTGTGGGTGATGGAGAAATTCCGAATACATATTTGAAAACACGATAAAAACTGCATTAAGTACAACTATTGGTACTCATGAGACAAAAATCATGTTTACCAGTGTTATCATCCTGAATTAGTGTTTTGCAACCATCTCCTGTATAATCTACATCCGACAAATCATAGTTAATATTATTCTCCCACCTCATTACTACCCTACCTACTGCACGATTTCATCCTGGTTTCTACTACAACGGTTTCCATGACTCTTTCATTCTCCATTCGTGCCACATGTCCTACCCATCGCTGTCAATGAGAAATAAGTGTTCTTATTATATCTGTTCATCCATGAATACCATGTAACTCCTTATTATGTAGTCTTCTCCATTCGTCTGCCTGTTCATATCTCTCTGCTCCAAAATTGTTCCTAAGAACTCCCTTAAATTAAGAGTCCATGTTTCGCATCCATATAATATAACTGGGAGAATAACAGTTTTGTATATTTTTAGTTTCATGATTTTTTAGAAAAGTTGGGACGGCAAGTTCTCTGTAACGCAGAATATCACGCATTCCCAGAATGAAGTCTCATTCGTATTTGTAATTATTGTTCCTAGGTAATTAAATTCAGTCAGTCCTTGAAAATTTCCCTCATGCCATTAACTGTCCGTTTTCATTATATAGGCCTCGTGCATTTCTATGTGTGAACATTATTGCGTTTTATTGATGTTTACTTCCAGCCTCCATTTCGTAGTGTTGCTCAATAAAGCGACGTGTTGGCTCTTACAAGTAAACCTTCTCTCCTTTGATACCAGTTTTCCGGAAACCCGGTATCAAAGGAGAGAATGATTACTTGTTAGTATCTATTGCTTAATAATACATCATCAGCATAAAATAACAGCTTATTAACACCATTGAGTTATAGGCCTTCTTCGGCCTCTAAATATTTGATGGGAAAATATTATTTCAGGATAGGGATGTATCGAGAGCGGGCTCAACAGTGCCAGTGAATTACTTGTTAGTTTGCTATAATTTATTCTTTAATTTTAAACTAGAATAAATGTTGCGAGTCAGTGATCCCTTTCAGCACGCGTGTTGCCATTAAATATCGTAATTTCAGTGACAAGGCGAGGCGTCGATGATCTGAGAGCAAGAAGATTCTAGTTAACAATTCTGTAGAGCTGTAGAAATGGACAGATATATGAGAGAGGGGGGAACTCTTTCTGTATGCAGCTGACATTCTCACGTTGAGATCTCCATGTAATGGACGGACTAACTTCCCTTCTGGGGAATCCCTCTCCATGTCCGAACAACAGCCAACTAACAGCCCCGATAACTGTAAATTTCTCACAAATAAATAATAAAAATAAAGGTAAATATTATTTTTAATAAACCAAAATTATTCAGCCTGGTAATTAAATGGCAATAACTAACTAACTCACCAGCAATATCGAACCCATAGGTTCATGGCCGCTTGTGTATAAGCTCTCCACATATCCCTATCCAGAACTAATATTTTGCAATCATGCCCTGCATAATTTACTTCCCTCAAATCATGCTTAATATTATTCTCCCTCTGATTCGTGGCCTACCAACTGGGCGTTTTCCCTTTGGTTTCCAACAAAAAGATTGCAGTCACTGGTTGCAGTGATGAACAAGCGTAACAATCGTTTCTCATTTGTTTTCAAACATGGCTTTTCGTTTCTTTTCAAACATCGCCGTTTACATTAAATAAATATTTTAAAATAACTATATTTAAATAATGATTTGTGAGTAAACAGCTTAATTTTATTCGTTAGATAGTCCTAACAAATGCCACTCTTGATTTCCAAATTCTCTAGATAAATTCACTCCTCACTTCGTGAGTCGTGTTTGGAAATCATTCGTGGCATTACTTATGACTATTTAACTCATGCCACAAGTGCTAGTCTATGACCAATCACGTTTCAATGAATGTTGTTTTACAACCAATGACAGCCGTGTTTCACCTCGCTCTTTATCGATTTCTCTTTATCAGCTCCTGCTTTTGTGATAAACAAAGCTCCACCTTTTTAATGTTCTGAACAGGACAGAACATTATTTTTCTCCAACAAATACATTGAATATAGCAAATAATGAAAAGATTCCTTGATTTTACTGAGTTGTTTACTAAAAAATAAACGAATAACCCGTAATATTGATTATGATATATAGTTTTATGTGTTTCATTATTTCTCCACTTGGGTGCACTCTTACAATATTGCGATCTTATTTGGCAATAAATAATATGATCAAGCAGCAGTGAATAAACATAACCTCACATTTCTGATTTGTTTATAAACATCGCCGTTTACATTAAATATATAAATATTTTAAAATAACTATAGTTAAACAATGATTTGTGGAGTAAACAGCTTAATTTTATTCGTTAAATAGTCCTAACAAATGCCACTCTTGATTTCCAAATTCTCTAGATAATCGATAATTTGGAAATCACTCGTGGCATTACTTATGATAAATTCATATTTCGAATCAAAATATTAGAAAACAATGCAAGTAAAACGAGTCAGGTTGGAAAATCGCTATTTGACTTTCTCCTACTAACAATATGTCTTGACTACCTCGGGACTATAATTTTCATATTATTTATCCTTCACCAAGCAATTGGAGTAAAGATGTTTTACACATATGGACAGAGTACGTCTAGAAAATAACATCCCAGTCTAAACTCACGGCCAATTGAAATCTCCTCCGGAGTTCTTATAGTTTAATACATGTAATCTCTGGTTAATCTCTAGTAGAGAATACCAGACCCCTCATTTTTAGGGGGTCGCCCCCTTGCAATTTGATGTGCTCCTCCCCTAACTTTGCCAAGACATTGTTTTATATGATGTGATGATGGTTTTATAATTCGTATAATTTTCTTGTTTATAAATAACAATATTCTTGTCTCGCTATTCTAACGTCTTTTTTCTTTGTTTTATCGATGATTATGTAAGGTTATACAGCATGAACAATTTGATACAAATTCCTCTGTTTAGATTTGCAGTTCATGTGTATGTATTCGATACATCGATAAGTTTACCTCGTTGATTAACCTGTATCAACTCATTCTATTGTAATCACCATTATTACTATTAGATTAGCGGTTGTTGGCTGGTTGAGCAGTGTTCACACTCCCAATGCAAGAGTGGCATTACATACATTTAGTTGTTTGTTTTTATAAGCAAGGAATTGTCATATTTACATCGTAAGAAATCAGAAATGAATTACTATACAGTTTGATATGTTTCATTTTTTCTCCACTAGAGTGCATTCTTACAATATTGCATTCCTTTGGTAATTGTGAATTTTTTAAATATCTTGGGTCAATAATTACAAGTTTAGGTACCTGTGAGAGAGATGTACAGACTAAATTGCAATGGCAAAAAATGCAACTAAGACATTACATGGAATAATTTGGAACAAAAAAATTACAAGGGAAACCAAAATGAAAATTTATAAGAGCATAATACCGAAATTTTGTCATATGGAGTGAAACTTGGTCTTTGACGGAATTGCAAAAAAATAAAATTAGAACAGTTGAATTTGATTATTTTAGAAGAAGCCTCCAAAAAGCAAGACAGGATAAAATAAGAAATGAATTCCTTTGGAGAGAAATGAATGTCACCACATCTGTTGTTAAGAGGATTGAAAATCAAACGCTTAAATGGTATGGCCATGTACAAAGAATGAAAAATGAAAGATGGCCAAAAAATATATATATATATATATCAATGGTCACCCCCTGGAAGAAATAAACGTGGCAGACCAAGATGGAAATAGAAAACCTACGTCATGGATGATAGGAATTTGGAAGAGGGAGATTGGAATGATAGAGATAAATGGAAACTGAAGACTGCAAACCTATAAGTGGGGCAAAGCCGAAGAAGAAGAAGAAGAAGGAATTGTATTGTTATATGCTGTAGGGGATGCAACGAACGAAAAGAAACAAGGTGGAGGAGCTAGTACAACTTCTGGGAAGACATAATATAGAGAGATAGATTTTTATTGTCAAAAACATAGAAAAATGTATGACGGTGTCAGTCAGTAAAGTGAATTGCTGTAATGCCTCAACCAGTCAATGCTAAAATATTGATGGGCATTGTAAAGAGTATAGTCTTCTCCATTCACCTGTCTGTTCATCTCTCCTTGGTCCAAAAAATTCCCTAAGAACTTTATTCTCCAATACTCGTAATCTCCTTTCCTACCTTAAAACACAAACCAACGAGCCTAGAGTTGTTTTCCATGATGTTCATTTTGCCTATAAATGCCTGTATCAGCTTATAATGCCTATAAATGCCTATTGCATTCCCGTTAAGCAAAATAGACCTAAGCTATGTTCCATTGTATTATGCTCCGGCTCTAAGGCCGGTATTCGGAAACCAATCTTTACGCAAAGAGCGGCTCTTTCCCTCTCTCTATGACGTAGAGAGTATTCATAAAACCGGTTTTAGGAATACTCTCTACGTCATAGAGAGGGGGAAAGAGTAGCTCATTGCGTAAAGATGGTTTCATGGATTCCGCCCTAAGTGACTGGCATTATTATTTTATGTTGGTAACATTGAATTCAGTCCTCCTTCACATTCAGTTGCTTGAAAGACAAAGTGGTTCGACAAGTGCATGTGGCTTATTTTTTTACCTTTAGAACAGTTTTTTACTGTGTCTAATGAGTGGATAACAGCAAAAGACAAACTGAACAATTTCGTGAAAGAATTTGCTGCGGAAATATTCTCAAGTGACTGTTTAATATTGTTGTGCAAAGTGCCACATTTCGCAGCACGTACACTCTGCAAACCATAGGTCTGCTCTTTGTACAAAAAGGCAAAAGCATCTCCGATATCTTCGCATGCTGTTGATAATATATATTCTTAACGTAAAGACTTAAAAATTTATGTTGTCCATTTTTATTAAAACACTATTTTGAATCTTTTTTATTAATGTGGAATAGGAGGCACGCCGTAGCATAGTGGTTAAGGCACTGAGCTACAAGCCGGAGGATCGAGGGTTCAAGTCCCTTTGGGGTCAGGATTTTTAAACTGACCCAAACCCTCTGGCGGCACTATGACCCTGGGGTCGACTCAGCCTCTAACGGAAATGAGTACCAGACGCTTGTTCTGGGGTAAAGGCGGCCGTCACGCAGGGCTGACAACCCGGCTGACATAAAGTGCCGATTGTCTAGAAAAAGTCGGAGCCTTAACCTCCTACTACCCAAGGGCCTCCTGAGGCCTGTTGTGGGATCACTTTACTTTTATTAATGTGGAATGCAGGTTTTCACGGCCGGCAATCATAATATTAAAAGATTCCAGGCTATGTGGCCCTGGTCTGTAACTGGTGTTTCTTCCAGACGTTTCTCCCTCAACTGCAAAATATTGCTCTGATCTGTTCAGAATATTAAAAAGGAGGAGCTTTGTTTATTTTGGTAATGAAAATTCTTTAATTATCAAGATGAAACCCGACTGTGATTGTTGTAAAATAAAATTCATTGAAACGTGATTGGCCATTTGGGGCATGAGTTAAATAGCCATATTAATTTTCCATATTTGTCTGATGTAAGATGGCTGAGAAATTTCTCCTAAAAATATCTTGTGAAACAGAAAGGAAGTATAATAATGGGTGTAAGTTACAAAACGCATGCGATGTAAATAATAACACCTTCTTTGAAGTGTTTAGACATTGTCTGTAACTACAGCGATAACATCTCTAAAACCATTTTCTGCACTCAATGGATTCTGTAATATTTACCTACTATCTGTACCTAAGCTAATTGTAGCCCCTTCTCTATAGATATTCATCCTACACGTAACACAATGCTAACATTGTCTTAATTATTATTAACTTCTTTACATCGACTATTTAACTCATGCCCCAAATGGGAGTCAATGACCAATCACATTTCAATTATTTTTGATTTAGTACCAATCACAGTCATGTTTCGCCTAGAATTTACCAACTAAAGTTTATCATAATAAAGAAAGCACCTCCTTTTTAACATTCCGAATAGGTCATAGCATTATTTTGCAGTGACTGACTCTGTAAGAAATACGGCTACCAGATTGTATATATAGTGCATGAATATCAACACATAGCGCATGCGGGAGTTAATATAAAACATTGGTAGCAATTGATTATACCACCAAAAAAGAAACCACTGTTTGCACTTTCTTAAATGCATTTTTTCCCAGGTAATAACATTCCAGAAAAATATAATTGTCATAGGACATCAGAAATTAATTAGTATAAAGTTTGATGCGTTTCATTTTTTCTCCACTCGAGTGCATTGTTACAATATTGCGTTCCTTTGGCAATAAATAATATAATCTGGTTGCAGAGATGAACAAAAGAACCAAATTAAGCGTACCAATCGTTTCTCATTTGTTTTTAAACATAGCTTTTTACATTAAATATATAAATATTTTAAAATAACTGTATTTAAATAATTATTTATGAGTAAACAGCTTAATTTTATTCGTTAAATAGTCCTAACAAATGCCACTCTTGATTTACAAATTCTCTAGATAAATTGGAAATCACTCGTGGTATTAGGGCCTACTTACGATACATTATGGAGATACGTTATTTTATACATTTTTTTATTCCAGAAGTTAAATAAATTATATAACAGAAATATATCTTCAAATACTTTTTATTATATCTGGTTCCCATAGAGTTAATATAGCTCCTTGTTATGTGATTTTCTCCATTCACTTCTCTATTCGCCTTTCTATGATACAAACATTTTTCTAAGAACTTCATTCTCATATATTTGTAATTATTATTGTCTCTTCTAGATTGAACACTAAATCATTTCATAACTTTTAAATTCCGACTTTCTGATTCCAGAAGTTAAATAAATGATCTAAATAACTTTTCTAAATAAGAGAGTAGGCTATATTATATTTTAGACTAGCTAACTAATTCACTGGCACTATCGAACCCTATGGATTCATGGCCGCATGGACATAACCTCTCCATACATCCTTATCCTAAGATGTTTTCCAATCATCCCCTGTATAATCTACCACCCTAAAATCATGGTTATTCTTCCACCTCGTTCTTGCTTTACTAACTGGGCGTTTTCCCTCTGATTTCCTACTCCTCTTTGATTTCCCATTCATGCCACATGACCTGCATATCGTAATCTACGAGACAACTCTTCTCATTATATCTAATTTGCTATATAGATTATGTAGCTCACTGTTATGTAGTCTTCTCCATTCACCTGTCTGTTCATCTTTCTTTGATCCAAACATTTTTCTTCTTCTTGTAAGCCCATGTTTTCCCTTAACAGAGATTTAGGCGCTCTCCCCCTACAGGCAAGAATTTGAACCATACTAATTTAGTTACACTTATTTCGTATAGATGTCATTTGAGTAGTCTGTGGTCAGCGTTCCGCCTCATACTGACATCTATGAAACCAAGGTAGTACTAAGACGGGAAAATTCGGTAAATATTGCTTGGAGGCCTTTTCATTCAGGCTTAAGGGTCTTTTACGAGCCTGAAAATCTTCAGACTCGGGACCCACGGCTTAAAGTCCCTCCCGGAGGACTTGCTCCTTGGATTTTTCCATCCTAAAAAATCCACTGACCCCAGCCGGGTTTGAACTCGGGACCAGAGGCAATTGAGTATAACCACTAGTCCATCGCGGCCGATAGTGTATCTAATCAATAATGTAATATTTATTTTAAATTATTATTTCATTTTTTTTCAGGTAAGCCAAGCGGAAACTCTCATCCGAAGTATCATCTATTATTAGAGATTTGTTGGTAAGTTGAATGAAAGTTAAATCATTGCTTATTAGTTATTATTTCGTGTTATTATTGTTTAGTCATTAACTTGCTTCTTATCATTCTTATCCATCGAAGTTTAACCTCTTTTTTTTAACCTTATAGCAACATATATATGCCCACACCACACTGGCTCTACAGCGACATGACCTGTCGAGAGAAGGATTTCAAACTTTGGAACACACTATACATTTTTGATGATACGAGGAATAGAAGACCTTCCCGGATGAGTAATCAGCTCAATCCAGGGCCTCCTCTGAGACAACACGAAACATATTCACTCACACATTCATACTAAACACGATGGATATGAGAATGACCACCAGATGGTGTTCAGGGACCATTTGGGCCTTAAGAGCTCCTAATATTTGTTTCATAGGCGATGAGAGCTGCGAGAAAACTATCATGAAGGAAAACTCTCCCGAACGGGGGCCTGTCGAGAGAAGGTTTTCAAACTTTGGAACACACTATACTTTTTTTGATGATACGAGGAATAGAAGACGTTCCCGGATGAGTAATCAGCTCAATCCAGGGCCTCCTCTGAGACAACACGAATCATATTCACTCACACATTCATACTAAACACGATGGATATGAGAATGACCACCAGATGGTGTTCGGGGACCATTTGGGCCTTAAGAGCTCATAATATTTGTTTCATAGGCGATGAGAGCTGCGAGAAAAAACTATCATGGAGGAAAACTCTCCCGAACGGGGGCCTGTCGAGAGAAGGTTTTCAAACTTTGGAACACACTATACTTTTTTGATGATACGAGGAATAGAAGACCTTCCCGGATGAGTAATCAGCTCAATCCAGGGCCTCCTCTGAGACAACACGAAACATATTCACTCACACATTCATACTAAACACGATGGATATGAGAATGACCACCAGATGGTGTTCGGGGACCATTTGGGCCTTAAGAGCTCATAATATTTGTTTCATAGGCGATGAGAGCTGCGAGAAAACTATCATGGAGGAAACTCTCCCGAACGGGATCGAACTTGAGCTGCCACGTATAAGACAGCGAAGCTACTCTGAGATCAGAACAGTGGATATCTGTTACTGACACTGTTTCTTAACAGTAAATATAAATTTTAGTTTATGTAGAATGCATATTCTATTCCCTATGTAGCTCATAAAATATAGGGCTAAATATTGCAAAGTGTCCACCGCTGTTTTCTCGAGGTTGCATGCTGCCTTGTCACGCAGTGGACCCGGGTTCGATCCCGGTCGGGACAGTTTTTCTGGGTGAGCTTTTTATCGGGGTTTTTCCTCACCTGTAAGACAAATGTCAGGAAAACTTTAAGGCCCAAACGGTCCCCGAAATCATGGCCATCACAATCATCATCATTCATATTCATCTTAGGTTAAGTTTAGGATTAGGGACTCTCCTGGCGCACCACTATTATCATCATCACCCATCATATCATCGGGGCAACGTAACCCCGCCCTCCAGGCGCCCCAACCTCAGAAGTGGGTTACAATTACGCCATGCCAGGAGAGAAACCAGGAATGTCGAAAGAAAAACCTGGGGCATTTGAAAAAAAAATTGATAATGTTAAAATGTAATATATTTACAATTTTATTGAGTAATAAAATACAATTTTATTGTATCACACTTATTTTTCACTTTGATAATTCAGATTTATAGCGATTGAACAGTTGTTATATTCGCCGCTTCCTCTACATCACAATTAATCATATCTGTTATTAATATGCAGTCTGAAACTGTTATTTAAAATGTCTGCCACTAATTGAGACAACAATAAACAATTGCAGTTGTTTTATCAACATTCCCTTGCTATCAAACAATTGAACTCTTCAAACCAAGATATAAATTCACACGAAATATAAAAATTAAACATAATTGTTAGTACAGGGGTGAACAAAATTATATACGCAATTCGGGAAGTAAGTTCTTTACTTCCTTTGTTGCGTACAGAAATAATATTTCCTTTAAATTTTATTTAAATTACTGGATTATTAAACTAGAACTTGTCTATATTAAAAATAAAAATAAATATAGAACGCATCTATGATGATCTTGAAGAATATTTCCGGGCTGTGGGCCGTGTTCTCGATGCTTGAATTTCCCCGATGTTTCGCCTTGAGGATGCCAGACGCTATCTCTGGCGAAACTTCGGGAACTTCAAGCCTCGAGACCACGTCCTACAGCTCGGAAATCTTCTTCAAGATCATCATAGCAACTCCGGCCGTGAAAACCCAAGACAATACATTAGAACGCAAATCTTTTTTAACCTATATTAAAATAAATGTACCTATATTATTTCCATATTGTAAAAATGTCTCACGAAACAAGCGAAACTTTATACAATTAAACAAATATCTATTTTACCTCACTCAATCTACAGATATTTAAATAACAAGGGTTTCTGTAAAAAATTAAGGGATTTTGGAAAGTTTTATTTCGATAGACATGCTGGAACTTTGAAAAATAAAGCCAGAAAAGACTCTATAATAAAATTATACAAGACAATGGCCAGAGAAGACTCTATAATAAAATTATACAAGACAATGGCAGTGCCTATTATTACTTATGATCCGAAACATGGACAGTGACAACACAACAATCTGCCAGAATACAAGCTGCTGAAATGAAATTGCTCAGACCAATAGCAGGATATCAAAGAACAGACAAAAACACAACACAGAAATAAGACAACTAAAAGTAGAGGAATTAAACACAACAATATTGAAATACAGAACAAACTGGAAAGAACACTTGGCAAGGATGACTGAGAATAGAATACCAAAAACAGAATACAACTATTCACCACGACGAAGAAGAAGTTTGGGAAGACCAAAGAAAAGATGGAAACAGCAGCAATTTGGAGCCGGAACAGGCCAGTAAATAAGTCTAAACCGTGAAGAAGAAGAAGAAGAAGAAGAAGAATGCTGGAAAAAAGATCGCGAAAACTTTATATACACGTTTGGTACTAATACGTTGTCAAATTAAGTGTCGCTAAGGGGCTTAATCCTATCCGATTGAGGGTCTTTTCACTTTTTCTGCGGTTGCCCTTTTACCAGCCGGCTGCTGGCCCTTCACATCCACATGTGTCAATCACAGAGGTAGATGATCAACAGCCAGTGTAGGGGTGACATGTGGTTAGCATGTCGAGTTCCCCAGCCGTTATAGCTGGTTCCTCAACCTGGAGCCGCTACTTATTGTAGCTACCCAATTGCCTCACGATGCTGGGTGGGCACCGGTCCCATACTGGCCGAAATACCATGAGAAAATTTCTTCCCCCATGGAGACTCGAACTAGCGCAAGTCCCGTAGCTCTGCCTTAACCGCTCGGCTACGGCGCGGGACTAAGGGGCTTAATAAGGATTGAATAATTAATGAGGTTCCGGTGCATATGATTTGAAAACATGCCACTCATTACGAGGACTAATGATTTCTTGACAGATTTACATGACCTTAAGAATGAGGTTGTTGCTTAAAGAAGTTGGGTTATTGAATGAGCCGAGAGACACCTGTTAGGCGGCTTATGTCTGTCATGGATTCAGTTACTCATGTATGGCACACAACATTATAAGCCATAGTGGTCAATGGTCCTTAATAGATGGACCGTGACTTGACGAAAACCTCTCCTCGTCCTCACTTATACTGTAGAATTTATTTATGCAGAAATTTGATAAATGCATTTTCAATGCAATTTAAGTGAAACGTAAGTGGCCACCTAGCTTGGTGGCGCCTCAGCGTCTGGAAAAAAGTACCACGAAATACGTACCTGCTAACTAACTAACTCACTGGCGTTATCCAACCCATATATTAATGGCCGCGCGGACATAAGCTATCCATACATCCCTATCCTGAGCTAATGCTTTCCAATTATTCCCTGTATAATATAATTCACTCAAATCATAGTTAATGTTATCCTCCCACCTCACTCTTGGTCTACCAACTGGGCGTTTACCCTCTGGCTTTCCTACAAGAAGCATCCATGCAAGTCTTTCATTCCCCATACGTGCAACATGTCCTGCCCATAGCAGTCTACGAGACTTAACTGTTCTTATTATATCTGGCTTCCTATAAAGACCTTGTATTTCATTGTTATGTGGTCTTCTCCACTCACCTGTCTGTTCATCTCTCTTTGGTCCAAACATTTTCCTAAGTACTTTTTTCTCAAATACTTGTAATCTCATTTCTTCCCTTAAAGTAAGAGTCCATGTTTCACATCCATATAATATAACTGGTAGAATAATAGTTTTATATATTTTCAGCTTAACGTTTTTTGAAAGGAGTTGGGACATCAAAAGTCTCTGCAATGCATAATAGCATGCATTTGCAGAATTGAGCCTATGTTTAATTTCTTTGTGCATCTCATTCCTATTTGTGATTATTGTTCCTAGGTATTTGAATTCAGCCACTTCCTTAAAATACACCCCTATCCTGAGCTAATGTTTTCCAATCGTCCTCTGTACAATCTACTTCCCTGAAATCATGGTTAAATCTATTCTCCCTCCCTATTTTCACCTATCTACTGGGCGTTTTCCCTCTGGGTTTCCTACTAGAAGTTTGCTTGTCTCTCTTTCAATCCCCATTCGTGGCATATGTCCTGCCCTTTGCAGTTTACGAAACTTCTCCATTCGCTTGAATTGTATTGTGTTCTAACATTCCATGTTCCTACGAATATGTCTCTGTTTTGAGCCACTCCCTCAAGATATCAGGTGTTGCCGCACACTTGATACTTTTAAGTCACGCTAGTACAGTTACTTTCATGTAAAATAACCAATTTTTCTCTAGAACGTAATTTATTCTATGTCATTAATAGTATTTTTTCCCTAGTTCTATGTTGTACATTTTATATTTTATTCGTTAAATCTAGTAATAATTTTGATTATTGTAATTTAAATGTATTCTTTAACCTGGCTGAGTAGCAGGCAAGGCCTCAAGGTGTTAACTCTGCCAAGTAAAATAAAGCTATTATTATTATTATTATTATTATTATTATTATTATTATTATTATTATTATTATTATTATTATTATTATTATTATTATTATTATTATTATTATTATTATTATTATTATTATTATTATTATTATTATTATTATTATTATTATTATTATTATTATTATTATTATTATTATTATTATTATTATTTTATTATTATTATTATTATTATTATTATTATTTGAGTATTTGGGGGTAAAGTGGATAGGGCAAACAAGTGATATTAAACGCAGAATAAATTAAGGTAGAGCAATAACAGCAATGTTAAAAGATGTCTTACGGAACAGACATATAGCCAGGAAAAAAAAAAAGTTACAAATATATAATTCAATAGTGAGAAGTACTGTCACACATGGAGCTGAATTCAACAAAAACATAGAACAAAAGTTTGTATCGATATAATTGAATCTCTTGGGAAGAACAGTAAGATGTTAAAAATAGGAATAATAATAAATAAAGTCAAAAGAGAAAATAATAATATTAAATATTCAATACTAGATTATACAAGATACAAGATGAAGGAAATTAAGTTGGCGTGCACATATACGACGAATTGAAGAATACATATTACCCAGAAAAACATTGGAATTGTGTCCTCCTGGAAGAAGAAAGAAAGGAAGACCTCGAAACTCGTGGTTACAAGAATATGAAATGGAATAAGAACAAGAGGACTGGAGGATGTGGAATGAATGAATACGCTTGTAGAGAAGATGGGTAAACATTAAAAATCTGATTATTATTATTATTATTATTATTACAAATATATCAAACCATAATTGAGAGCTTTTTAACATATGGTGTTGAAGTCTGGCAAATTCCTACCAGGGAAATGAAAAGAATCTTAAGTAAAGAAATGGATGTTTTAAGAAGATCAGCTGGAAATTCTGAAATAGATAGAATACGAAATAAAGAAATAAGGGAAATTATGGGTGTACAAGAGGAGCCAAACATCATATACATTATAGAGAAGAAAAGATTACAGAGGTATTTATTTATTTAGATTTATTTATTTAGCCTGGTGGAGTTAAGGTCATGTGGTCTTCTCTTCCACTCACCAGGGCAAACATATATTACATCAGAATATAACAATCACAATGAACCATAATATTAAATACTAAATAAAAATTTGATAAAAAAAGATAATATCTATTATATTACGATCTATAATGCAACCAGTTAATGTTAGTTAAAATTAAGACTAA
Source organism: Diploptera punctata (assembly GCA_030220185.1). Classification (NCBI taxonomy): domain Eukaryota; kingdom Metazoa; phylum Arthropoda; class Insecta; order Blattodea; family Blaberidae; genus Diploptera; species Diploptera punctata. The sequence goes on from JASPKZ010009803.1 coordinate 2,262,066, forward strand.
AACTGATAATAAAATGTATACAAGCAAGACATATTAAATTGTCCCTGTCTAATGTATATAAAAAACAAAGAAAAATAATGAGATATAGAAAACTAATTTTACGTTTGTACAATATTTAAAACAAAACAAAAGAAAATATTTGTTAATCTTAATATTATTTTCATATGGCCATGTCAAAAGAATGCCAGAGCAAAGATTCCCTAAAATTATTATGGAATGGATCCCAATAGAAAGGAGGAAGACCGAAGAAAACTTGGATAGAAGTGATACAAGCAGCTATGAATATCAGAGGATTGGAGGAAGATCAATGGATGGATAGAGAAGAATGGCGTTTGGTTTCCGGAAGACGACGGCAGCTGTCATGATACCGGATGATGATTATTATTATTATTATTATTATTATTATTATTATTATTATTATTATTATTATTGTTATGTATTTTCTTCACATAACTCATAAGGAAAGAGTTGCTACTTGTTTTTTTATGACGTTAGATAATTGATTTTCATAGTTCTATTTTAAGATGTGAATGGCGGTAGCGAAGTGATATTAGTAACCTATTGAAAGTGAAGCTAAATTGAATTACTTACAAGCTTTAATTTTCGGTCTATTGTATGAGAAATAAAGGCTCGTAAATTTAAGAATTGAATAGCTTCATTGCAAACAAAAGCTTGCTCGCTATAGTGAAATGTGTTGGAGATCATTAACAATTTCCCGGAAAGTACAGCAGGCTTTTGTCATACACTTGTCTTACCAACCGTACAAATCTTTGTCAAGACATCGTACTTAAACTCGTTTATGACCACCGTTCTCCGTTAAAAATCGCTACATATCTTCTTACGTAATGTAGTTGATTTAAAACAATTTAATTTTTGTTGTTTATGGTCGCTTTAACTAAATGGTTATGACTCTACTTTTCTGTAAGTTATTGGTGTGATTGGTCTGTAATTTTAGCAGAATATTCAACATTTTTAAAAATAATTTTAAGTCACCGTTGAGGTTATTAATATATTAAATACAGATGTTAATAAAAAATTGGTACCTGGTAAGTCAGTCGTCCTCACACCGAATAACACTGGTCAACATGATTTTTGTCTCATGAGTACCAATAGTTGTACTTAATGCAATTTTTATCGTGTTTTCAAATATGTATTCGGAATTTCTCCATCATCCACAGTTTTTTTAATTCAATTTAAATTAATGGATTTAAATAATTATATTTTTAATTAAGTTTTTTCGTCCATTTGTGCATTGTAAAATAAAACCAAATGAGCTAACACAAATGATTTGAGCTATGGAAAAGATAAATAAGGCAAATAGAATCCTAACATTCTGGCCGATTATTGTTGGACCATCAAGAGGAATGCTCCACAGGCGAAATATAGCAGAAAATCACCATTTCTTACTTTCTAGGTGAGTCCGAATGTTCGAATATTGTGTAGTTACGAATGTAGAAAATATTAAAGTGTTTGAAATTATAAATGCCTGTCTCTCGGAAACCTTGCTAGATGGAGAAAAACCGATATCATATTTGAATTCAGGAGAAAAAAAAAATACTATGAGAATCACATATTTTTTCTTTCTGAGACCAAGAAAAAAGTTTCTTTTTTGTTGCTCAGTGTTATTAAACTTTGTCAAGTAGTTCCAATATGGAGGCCTTTCAAAAATAATGTTTCATCTTCTGCATTTTAACTCGTATTGATGTTGTATAAGTTGTACAATGGGTTTAGGACTGCGGGTGCGTTCTCGTTGAGCAAGACTGTATGTATTCTTCGCTTCTTTTCGAATTTCTACGTCTTCAAGGATGCTCATCTTATAGTTGTTATACTCTCTGTGTACTCTACTGAACATAGTATTATCGATTTTTTCCAAATTATGACCCATTTCTAGTACGTATATATATAGCAAAACTTGATTTTTCTTCGTTATTAGTAAATTTTTTTAAATGTTCAGTGCATCATTCAGCTGCAGTGAAAACTCATGTGCAACAAATGAATCGTAATAGACTTTTAAAAGTCATGCTTCAATGTCATCCTCAGGGGAAGAGATCTTTGGGACGTCCTAGAAAAATGGACCGAGAATGTTTCCCTGAAACCGTAACAGGTTTTAGGACATAGACTTACTTGGAAGAAGAAGAAAATTATGTATAAATTGTGGTGATGGTCATTTTCGTGGTCCACTAGATATGATCGGTGAAGATCTGTAAACATTTTTCAAAAATATTTTCATGAGAACATCCTCAGTAGCTTAATTGCTTAGAAATTTGCTTAAGAGATGTAATGTAGGTCTATTTGGTTGTATAAAACACTTGTTTAATGTTTTCTGCATTTCTGCGTTCGTCAGTAGCAAAAATAATCACGATTACTGGACAAGTGGATCCTACAGCCGTTACACAGCGCTTTATTGTCAAATTTTTACCTAAAGCAAATGTTAAAATTGTCCGTCGTCTGGAATTATAATCCGTTCCATCCATCCATCAGTATTAACTTTACTCTTCCATTTTGTTTACAGCGTATTTCAATGTCTCTAGTCCCCTAGTTTGTCTGAGAAGAAAAAATTTAAAAATATTTTCTATCATCAACAACAATTTGTTATGTACAACTTTCTTCATTAGAGGATTGCCTCAAGGACAAAGTGATACAGACAATTTTTTGAATTTATGAAATACATTTTGTAAATACATTTAAAAAATTCAAATTGTAGGCCTAATTGAAGTATACATACTACAAAGTAGAAATTTTGTAAAAATGGTTTCGTAAAATTGAAATTAATCCTCTAACGGCAGCGATGGCAATTTTAGAAAGATACGCCCTGTCAATAACAGATTAAGCCCATGTGGCTTGTTCCGGTCTCATAGATTCTCATTCAAAAAGTTGAATCCATCTCTTTTTCGGTCTTCCAACATTCCTGTCTCCTCTTGATTTGTAGTTAAGTATTTATTTTTTTAATCCGATCATCTTTCATTATTTGAACATGTTCTTTCCAGTTTTTTCTAGATTATTTTATTTTATGTAAAAGTTTTAAAATATTTAGCTAATTTCTAATATCTTCACTTGTTCTTTTATCTAGAAGTTTGCAGCCAGCCACACTTCTCAGAAATCTCATTTCAGCTGCTTCTATGATCTTCTCTTCTCTTTTAGTTAAAACCTAAATTTCACTACCATACAATAGTAAGGGGACTGTCACAGCTTTATAAAATTTTAGTTTTGTTTCCATTCTTGTGTTTTTAAATATTCTTCAATTTGTGCCACATATATAATTAAATTTATTAAGTTTGTTAAACAGATCTTTATTTTTAAAATAGGAGATTTCGTAACCCAGGTATTTAAAATGGTTCACATTCTATAATTTACAAATTAGAATCAAGAGCAGCAAGAATTTCAAGAAGAGAAAAAATTAGGAACTCAGTTATAAGGGAGAAAATGAATATTGAAGACACTATTTTAGATTATATTAAAACTCAGCAATTAAGATGTAACGGACATGTCCAGCGAATGGAAGAGGATCGGCTACCAAAATGTGTTTTGGAATCGAAACTCAGGGAAGACGAGACAGAGGAAGACCTAAAACCTCGCGGAGTCAAGGAATACCGTGAAGGAGAAACATCTACAACCAGGAAATTGGATGGACCGACAAAATTGGTTATTAGGAATCGGACGATGCCAAATACATTAATTAACCGGCCATCTATCTATCTATTAACAAATTATTGTTTTATTTTTGTTATTGATGTTGATGATCATCATCTTCTGTGATCCACAGCAAAAATCCCTCTCCCGACAGGTTGTGTCACTTTAAGACTCGGGTGCCATTTGACACGTAAAAGTGGCTTATAAGGAGAGAAGGTAAACTACGGAATAGAATGGCATATATAAAACAAAACTCATTGGTATTATCGAACTCGTAGGTTGATGGCTTAACGGATATAAGTTCTCTCTACACCACTAACATGAACTGCTGTTTTCAAATCATTCCCTGTATAATCTACTTCCCTCAAATTATAATTAATATTATCCTCCCATATAATACATTTAATTACATACGTGGCACAATTAAAATAATATTTAAAAACATAAGAAAGGAAACAAAACTAAAATTTTATAAAGTAGTGGCAGTCCCCTTACTATTGTATGGTAGTGGATTTTGGGTTTTAACTAAAAGAGAAGAGAAGATCATAGAAGCAGCTGAAATGAGATTTCTGAGAAGTGTGGCTGGTTGCAAACTTCTAGATAAGAGAAGAAGTGAAGATATTAGAAATGAGCTAAATATTTTTAAACTTATACATAAAATAAAATAATCTAAAACAAAACTTTAAAGAACATGTTCAAAGAATGAAAGATGATCGGATTAAAAAAAATATATACTTAATTACAAACCAAGAGGAGACAGGAATGTTGGTAGACCGAAAAAAGAGGTGGATTCAACTTTTTGAATGAGAATCTATGAGACAGGAACAAGCCACATTGGCTTAATCTGTGATTGTTGATGATTATGATTATCATCCCATCTCTTTATTGGTATCCAACTGGGCATTTTTCCCTCTGATTCCCTGTAAGGAGCTTCCTTGCCCCTCCTTCATTCTAAAATAGTGCCACAAATCCTTCTCATCGCGATAAAATTGTGAATTTGTCTTCCTGGGTTGTATTCTGTGTTTTTAATCATGTTGTACATAAATGTATATTGTATTATCTGGCGTAAAAGATGACTTGTTGTTGAGTTAGGACAGATTTACGCGTTAGTGACAGAGAAAATAATAGTTATTACAGAATTATGTGATAGTAAGATTGGACAAGCTGTTTCTTGTAAAAACAAGATAGAAACTCACCTTATTTGCGTTGCACGGGTTGCTTGTTTATGTGTTGACTCTACGTAGTATCTATCCTTATTAGTCACGTGTTAGTATCTTCAACAATCGCTAAATTACCTGGTATTAGTGCCTTTTCACATCTAAATGTTGGCATTATCTGAATTCTTATTTATTATTTAATTTTACATCAAATAAATTTACATGACTATTACAAAGATAAATACCAATTAGATAGTATAACTGTCACAGGATTGATGATCGGGGGAAGAGGTACTATACCAGGATTCTTAGCTAAATTTTGGAATTCCTTAGATTTGGACAGAGTGTATCTTTCTAAAATTGCCATCGCTGCCATTAGAGGATCAATTTCAAATTTAAGAACCATATTTACAAAATTTATACTTTATAGTGTGTATGCTTCCATTGCAATTTGAAACTTTTAAAATGTATTTACAAAATGTATTTCATCAATTTCAAAAATTAATAGTCTGTATCACTTTGTCCTTGAGGCAATCCTCAAATGAGGGAAGTTGTATATAATACATATATATATATATATATATATATATGATATGAAAAGAAAAAAGAATGCTTGAGTCGGGATTTGAACTCGAGTCTCTAAAGTCTGTACCTTTAGCGCTCTAACCAACCGAGCTACCCAAGAATTCCAAGACAAACATACAATTTTCTTATACATGTAGTATTCTCAATTCACACAAGAGGTAGCGGAAATATCATTCAACTGCCATCTAGCGGCTAACATAACAGTTAAGCAAATTATTAAAGAGAATATTTACTTTATAGCAGTAACGCTTGTATATATAGATATTATAAATATATTTTTGACATTTGGCAATGAAGGCAAATATGATATGAAAAGAAAAAAAGAATGCTTGAGTCGGGATTTGAACTCGAGTCTCTAAAGTCTGTACCTTTAGCGCTCTAACCAACTGAGCTACCCAAGAATTCCAAGACAAACATACAATTTTCTTATACATATAGTATTCTCAATTCACACAAGAGGTAGCGGTTATATATATATATAAAGGTGGATTCTTTTGAACTTGTATTTCAGGCAATATTAACTGGCGGGTGAGGACCGTTACTTATTTGTCTAAGGGATAACTCTCACTCTCCATTGCACCCTTGTATAGCCCTAGAAGAATACTCTATCTGTGTTGCATATACCACTATCAAGATAGTTTCTATCGTGTTTTACACGCGATAATTTTGCAGTCAGCTGTAAGATTTGCTGAAGTTAGAATCACTTCAAGTATAAATTCATATTTGAAATTCCTTCTCAGTGAAAACAGATGGATAGATATTTCAAGTCAGTTAGTAGTACTAATTCACCCCTTGTTACCCCATGTACAACAATGATGTAGATAAAGAAAGAAGAATTTGAGCAGAATCCAAGCTTTGGAACTTCTCTACATTCATTTTTTTATTAGAAGAAGCCATACCAGGCTAAATAAATAAATAAATAAATAAATCATATTTTTAGAGGATGAAGAAGGCGTACAACTCAATGGTATTAATAAGCTATTAGTTTATGCTGGTGATACCGAGGAGATACTAAGGGCCAACACACGCACACACACTATTGAGTAACACTAAGAAATTGGGACTTAAAGTAAATATCTTCTTCTTCTTCTTCGTTCCACGTATTAGGCTAAGGCCTGTTACGATCCTATAGAAAATTTTCCCTCCAGCGTTTCATAGGACGGCCCAGAGATCTTCGTCCTCTTAATATATAATTATAAACAGCTTTGGGGAACTCATTTGAACTCATTCTTTCAAGATGGTGTTTCCAATTTAGTTGGTACTATTTAATATATTCCAAAATTTGCGTAGTCTTCAATTCTTTTAAGATATCGGTGTTCCTTTTCCGATCCCATCTGGTGTAATCTTCTTCTTCACTTCACGGGCTAGGCAAAATGGCTATTTTGCCTCACAGTTTTTCTGTCCATCTTTTCACTAGCCTTCCTACATTCCTTAAACCTGTTGGCTTGTAGTTAAATGCTGTTTTGGTAATCTTGTTACGTTCATTCTTTCCACATGTCTAAACCATTTTTCTCGATATCCTTTGATTTTATCATTTAATGGATATATATTTAAGTCTGTTCTTAAATCTTCATTCTTTAACCGATCCATTCTTGTGCAGCCTTTTGTTCTTCTAAGGAAGTTAATTTCTACCCTTTGTATTCTACTTTGTAATTTTTTGGTCATTACCCAAGTTTCACTCCCATAAAGTAATGCAGGAACTGCCAATGTTTTATAAAACTTCAATCTAGTATCTCTTCTTGTTTTGTTCTTTAATGTTTTATGTATAGTTCCACATATCATATGAAATCTTGACAGTTTCACATTTACGTCTCTTTCTCTTGAGTTAGCTCATTTGGTTTTATTTTACAACGGGCAAATGGACGAGAAAACGTTTATTAAAAAATAATTATTTAAATCCATTAATTGAATTTGAAATAACAAAAACTGTGGGTGATGGAGAAATTACGAATACATATTTGAAAACACGATAAAAAGCTACATTAAGTGCAACTATTGGTACTCATGAGACAAAAATTATGTTGACCAGTGTAATTAGAAAGAAGAAAGGTGTTCGAGGACATAGATGGATGGACGCATATTTGGAATCGACCTTCCTGAAAGAAGCACACGATAGGCAAGATGATGAAGAAGAAGAAGAAGAAGAAGAAGAATATGTTTATGATGACGTTTCAGTTTGATTAACCCTTAAATTAAAAATGTATCTTATTGGATACATCGATTTATTTAATTTAATATTGTTTATAGATCCATAGACAAATAAACGAGTAAAATTTACTTAAATTTATGTCAAATTACGCAATAATGTATAATAATAACACAGTTTTACATGAATTTATTTTCCTTGCGGTCCGGAACATTTAAATAACTGGCACGAGAAAATATTGTATTGGCAATTTAAGGGTTAACGAATAAATTAATCTACACACTCATAAATTATATCATCTTTGGTCTTAGAGTGCGAGTAGCTGAAGGCTCTAGTTATCGATAGTCATCTCCGGATGGTCGCGACTTGGCCGCAAACCTACGTGCACATGTCATGGATAGGATTACACACCTAATCGATTTCAGCATGCAAAATCAAAGTCGTGGTATAACGGTCCCAAAATCACAATGTCTACCTTATGGCAATACTCTCCATAAATTCAACCTCTTTGCTTCCAAAAAAGGAACATCGATGTTATGGAGCTGGCATTTGTTTCACGTCTTCGTATCACTTACCTTTGACTAATCTGACGATGCTAATATCGCACGTGATAAAATTCCACTCTAGCTGTATTTCTCTTCTTCTTTTGTAGCTCCTTTCCAGGATGGTTTCAAATTAACGCATTTTTAGGATATCGACACTGATAAATTCGCAATTTATTATTACTGTTATTATCTTAATTGCAAGACCTTACGCACAAATTGTGCGTATTTTTTGTTATTTATAGTTATCAAGACTACTATTTACTAAACCTAATTTTGCAAAATATAATAAAATAAATAATAGTTTTAAAAAACTAATAAAACACGCTTTATTAGAAAACCGAATTAAAAAATTGAAAAAAAATTAATTTCCAACGCGCTTGGGATAAATAATTTTACCATCAAGAGCGTGGGGTACTGTTTACCAATTAATATATTTGATAATAAACAGATATTGGTAAAAGTAAAGTCTCTAAGAAGAAAATGTAAAAATCATAAAAAGCACCCCACGCTTTTGATGGTAAAAATATTTATCCCAAGCGCGTTGGAAATTAAACTTATTTTTCAATTATTTAGTTCGGTTTTCTAATAAAGCGTGTTTTATTAGTTTTTTAAAACTATTGTTTATTTTTTATTTTTTAGTTTTAATATTTTACAGAATAAGATAAAAATGTAAATATCTTTAAATTCGATAGACTACTATTGTATTATGAGCTAAAAGTAATACTCTTCTAAAAAAAAAACCTCCCAGCCGGATTTGAACCAGCGACCTATGGATTACTGAAATTATATACCATTAGACTTCACCGCTCTACCATCTGAGTTGTTACAACGGTTGACTTAAAAGTCGACAAGTCCGCAACCTATTATACCAGTTTTCATTTTTTTGATTTTCTGATGATTCTGGCCAGGATTTTAGAAACAAAATATGAAATTATTGTATTGTCACGGATCCTTTACAAGTACACAAAGTTTCAAGTAGATCCAATGTTTCTTAGTGGGCGAAAATCGTGTTAAAAATTCTGTTGCATAGCTACAAAGACACTTTTTTTATTTTCTGATGATTCTGGTCAGGATTTTAGAAAATAAATATGAAATTATTGTATTGTCACGGGTCCTTTACACGTATACAAAGTTTCAAGTCGATCCAATGTTTCTAAATGGATGAAAATCGTCTTCAAAGATTCCGTTACATAGATACAATGACACTTCTTTATTTTCTGATGATTCTGGTCAGGATTTTAGAAACAAAATATGAAATTATTGTATTGTCACGGATCCTTTACAAGTATACAAAATGTCAAGTCCATCCAATTATTTTAAGTGGGTGAAAATCGCGTTGAAAGATTCAGTTACATAGATAGATAATATAAAGCGTGTAAAAACAATCAAACCAAAGTAAAATAACCGTTGGAAAAAATGTAAATGGTGGAAAAATGATTTGAAAATAGAACCCTCTGAGGTGCATGTACATAGTGTCTGTCTGGGACTCGAAAAATGTCTCACTGCGCTTAATGAAAACTTGAACCCTTGTGGCTGCCACGTGTTCATGTTACATGTGTAGTTAATTATCATGGAAAAAACATTGAAATAACCGTTGGAAAAAATGTAAATGGTGGGAAATTATTTGAAAATAGAACCCCCTAAGGTGCATGTGCATGGTGTCTGTCTGGGACTACAAAAATGTCTCACTGCACTTAATGGAAACTTGAGCCTTAGTGGCTGCCACGTCTTCATGTTACATGTGTAGTTAATTATAGAAAAATATATTGAAATAACCGTTAGAAAAAATGTTAGTGGTGGGAGATGACTTGAAAATAAAACCCTGTAGGTGCATGTGCATGGTGTCTGCCTGGGACTAGAAAATGTCTCACTGCGCTTAATGGAAACTTGAACCCTTGTGGCTGCCACGTCTTCATGTTACATGTGTAGTTAGTTATCATAGAAAAAACATTGAAATAACCGTTGGAAAAAATGTAAATGGTGGGAAATGATTTGAAAATAGAACCCTCTACGGTGCATGTGCATGGTGTCTGTCTGGGACTAGAAAAATGTCTCACTGCGCTTAATGGAAACTTGAGCCCTTGTGGCTGCTATATCATATTACATGCGTAGTTAATTATCATAGAAAAAACATTGAAATAACCGTTGGAAATAATGTAAATGGTGGGAAATGATTTGAAAATAGAACCCTCTAACGTGCATGTGCATGGTGTCTGTCTGGGACAAGAAAAATGTCTCACTGCGCTTAATGGAAACTTGAACCCTTGTGGCTGCCACGTCTTCATGTTATATGTGTATTTAATTATCATAGAAAAAACATTGAAATAACTGTTGGAAATAATGTAAATGGTGGGAAATGATTTGAAAATAGAACCCTCTAAGGTGCATGTGCATGGTGTCTGTCTGGGACTAGAAAAATGTCCTACAGCGCTTAATGGAAACTTGAGCCTTACTGGCTGCCAGGTCTTCATGTTACATGTGTAGTTATTTATAGAAAAATATATTGAAATAACCGTTAGAAAAAATGTTAGTGGTGGGAGATGACTTGAAAATAAAACCCTGTAGGTGCATGTGCATGGTGTCTGCCTGGGACTAGAAAATGTCTCACTGCGCTTAATGGAAACTTGAAATCTTGTGGCTGCCACGTCTTCATGTTACCTATGTAGTTAATTATAGAAAAATATATTGAAATAACCGTTAGAAAAAATTGTAGTGGTGGGAGATGACTTGAAAATAGAACCCTCTAAGGTGCATGTGCATGGTGCCTGTCTGGCACTATAAAAATGTCTCACTGCGCTTAATGGGAACTTGAACCCTTGTGGCTGCCATGTCTTCATGTTATATGTGTATTTAATTATCATAGAAATTATCATTGAAATAAGCGTTGGAATTAATGTAAATGGTGGGAAATGATTTGAAAATAGAGCCCTCTAAGAAGCATGTGCATGGTGTCTGTCTGGGTCTAGAAAAATGTCCTACTGCGCTTAATGGAAACTTGAACCTTAGTGGCTGCCAGGTCTTCATGTTACATGAGTAGTTAATTATAGAAAAATATATTGAAATAACCGTTAGAAAAAATGTAGTGGTGGGAGATGACTTGAAAATAAAACCCTGTAGGTGCATGTGCATGGTGTCTGCCTGGGACTAGAAAATGTCTCACTGCGCTTAATGGAAACTTGAAATCTTGTGGCTGCCACGTCTTCATGTTACCTATGTAGTTAATTATAGAAAAATATATTGAAATAACCGTTAGAAAAAATTGTAGTGGTGGGAGATGACTTGAAAATAGAACCCTCTAAGGTGCATGTGCATGGTGCCTGTCTGGCACTATAAAAATGTCTCACTGCGCTTAATGGGAACTTGAACCCTTGTGGCTGCCATGTCTTCATGTTATATGTGTATTTAATTATCATAGAAATTATCATTGAAATAAGCGTTGGAATTAATGTAAATGGTGGGAAATGATTTGAAAATAGAACCCTCTAAGAAGCATGTGCATGGTGTCTGTCTGGGTCTAGAAAAATGTCCTACTGCGCTTAATGGAAACTTGAACCTTAGTGGCTGCCAGGTCTTCATGTTACATGAGTAGTTAATTATAGAAAAATATATTGAAATAACCGTTAGAAAAAATGTAGTGGTGGGAGATGACTTGAAAATAAAACCCTGTAGGTGCATGTGCATGATGTCTGCCTGGGACTAGAAAATGTCTCACTGCGCTTAATGGAAACTTGAACCCTTGTGGCTGCCACGTCTTCATGTTACATGTGTAGTTAGTTATCATAGAAAAAAACATTGAAATAACCGTTGGAAATAATGTAAATGGTGGGAAATGATTTGAAAATAGAACCCTCTAAGGTGCATGTGCATTGTGTCTGTCTGGGACTAGAAAATTGTCTCACTGCACTTAATGGAAACTTGAGCCTTAGTGGCTGCCACATCTTCATGTTACATGTGTAGTTAATTATAGAAAAATATATTGAAATAACCGTTAGAAAAAATGTTAGTGGTGGGAGATGACTTGAAAATAAAACCCTGTAGGTGCATGTGCATGGTGTCTGCCTGGGACTAGAAAATGTCTCACTGCGCATAATGGAAACTTGAACCCTTGTGGCTGCCACGTCTTCATGTTACATGCGTAGTTAATTATCATTGAAAAAACATTGAAATAACCGTTGGAAAAATGTAAATGATGGGAAATGATTTGAAAATAGAACCCTCTAAGGTGCATGTGCATGGTGTCTGCCCGTGACTAGAAAAATGTCTCACTGCGCTTAATGGAAACTTGAGCCCTTGTGGCTGCTATGTCATGTTACATGTGTAGTTAATTATCATAGAAAAAACATTGAAATAACCGTTGGAAAAAATGTAAATGGTGGGAAATGATTTGAAAATAGAACCCTCTAAAGTGCATGTGCATGGTGTCTGGGACTAGAAAAATGTCTCACTGCGCTTAATGGAAACTTGACCCATTGTGGCTGCCACGTCATGTTACATGTGTAGTTAATTATCATAGAAAAATATAATGATGTAACTATTATAAGGAATGTTAGTCGTGGGAAATGATTTGAAAATAAAACCCTGTAGGTGCAATTGCATGGTGTCTGCCCGGGACTAGAAAAATGCCTCACTGCGCTTAATGGAAACTTGAACCCTTGTGGCTGCCACGTGTTCATGTTACATGTGTAGTTAATTATCATGGAAAAAAACATTGAAATAACCGTTAGAAAAAATGTTAGTGTTGGGAGATGACTTGAAAATAAAACCCTGTAGGTGCATGTGCATGGTGTCTGCCTGGGACTAGAAAATGTCTCACTGCGCTTAATGGAAACTTGAACCCTTGTGGCTGCCACGTCTTCATGTTACATGTGTAGTTAATTTTCATAGAAAAACATTGAAATAACCGTTGGAAAAAAATGTAAATGGTGGGAAATGATTTGAAAATAGAACCCTCTAAGGTGCATGTGCATGGTGTCTGTCTGGGACTAGAAAAATGTGTCACTGCGCTTAATGAAAACTTGAGCCCTTGTGGCTGCTATATCATGTAACATGTATAGTTAATTATCATAGAAAAAACATTGAAATAACCGCTGGAAAAAATGTAAATGGTGGGAAATGTTTTGAAAATAGAACCCTCTAAAGTGCATGTGCATGGTGCCTGTCTGGGACTAGAAAAATGACTCACTGCGCTTAATGGAAACTTGAGCCGTTGTGGCTGCCACGTCATGTTACATGTGTAGTTAATTATCATAGAAAAATATAATGATGTAACTATTATAAGAAATGTCAGTGGTGGGAAATGATTTGAAAATAAAACCCTGTAGGTGCAATTGCATGGTGTCTGCCCGGGACTAGAAAAATGCCTCACTGCGCTTAATGGAAACTTGAACCCTTGTGGCTGCCACGTGTTCATGTTACATGTGTAGTTAATTATCATGGAAAAAAACATTGAAATAACCGTTGGAATTAATGTAAATGGTGGGAAATGATTTGAAAATAGAACCCTCTAAGGTGCATGTGCATGGTGTCTGTCTGGGACTAGAAAAATGTCTCACTGCACTTATTGGAAACTTGAGCCTTAGTGGCTGCCAGATCTTCATGTTACATGTGTAGTTAATTATAGAAAAATATATTGAAATAACTGTTAGAAAAAATGTTAGTGGTGGGAGATGACTTGAAAATAAAACCCTGTAGGTGCATGTGCATGGTGTCTGCCTGGGACTAGAAAATGTCTCACTGCGCTTAATGGAAACTTGAACCCTTGTGGCTGCCACGTCTTCATGTTACATGTGTAGTAATTATCATAGAAAAAACATTGAAATAACCGTTGGAAAAAAATGTAAATGGTGTGAAATGATTTGAAAATAGAACCCTCTGAGGTGCATGTGCATGGTGTCTGGGACTAGAAAAATGTCTCACTGCGCTTAATGGAAACTTGAGCCGTTGTGGCTGCCACGTCATGTTACATGTGTAGTTAATTATCATAGAAAAATATATTGATATAACTATTAGAAGAAATGTTAGTGGTGGGAAATGATTTGAAAATAAAACCCTGTAGGTGCATGTGCATGGTGTCTGCCTGGGACTAGAAAAATGTCTCACTGCGCTTAATGGAAACTTGTGCCCTTGTGGCTGCCACGATTTCATGTTACATGTGTAGTTAATTATAGAAAAATATATTGAAATAACCTTTAGAAAAAATGTTAGTGGTGGGAAATGATTTGAAAACGAAACCCTGTAGGTGCATGTGCATGGTGTCTGCCTGGGACTAAAAAAGTGTCTCACTGAGCTTAATGGAAACTCGTGCCCTTGTGGTTCATGTTACATGTGTATTTAATTATCATACAAAAATAAACAGATATTGGTAAAAGTAAAGTATCTAAGAAGAAAATATAGAAATCATAAAGATCACGCTTTTAATGGTAAAATTATTTATCCCAAGCGTGTCGGAAATTAAAATTATTTTTCATTTTTTTACTTCGACGTACACCAACCAAGTACTCCAATACAATACGATCATTGTTTTGATTCAAATTTGAAAGTTGTACATGTTTGTAACAAAGGGAAAAAATTATATCTTTTAGAAATTGTAGAGATAAATGGGGGCACGCCGTAGCGTAGTGGTTAAGGCACTGAGCTACAAGCCGGAGGGTCGAGGGTTCAAGACCCGTTGGTGTCAGGATTTTTAAACTGACCCAAACCCTCTGGCGGCACTATGGCCCTGGGGTCGACTCAGCCTCTAACTGAAATGAGTACCAGACGTTTGTTCTGGGGTAAAGGCGGCCGTCACGCAGGGTTGACAACCCGGCTGACATAAAGTGCCGATTGTCTAGAAAAAGTGGGAGCCTTAACCTCCTACTGCCCCAAGGGCCTCCTGAGGCCTGGTGTGGGATCACTTTACTTTACTTTTAGAGATAAATAAATTGAAGAAGGGCAATAGGCTGTTAAATTCACAACTAGATTTAAATGAATCGCCTCTTTTAAATTTATTATAGATATTGTTTATTAAAGAAGTGTGTTTACAAATCTGATAGTTTAATCCATAGCTTTGACTAATTTCGAACTTTAGCAGGATACTATATAACTTCTTCGTGTTCTTCTTCTTCCTTTTATGTGATAGACCTAGTGGTCTGTTACGGTGTCTATCCAACGTTTGAAGGATCTACCCAAATATCTCTTTGCCTGATGGCTGGTAATTTAAGATTTGACGTGGTATTCTTGTTCTGCTCATTCTTCTTACGTGAGATTTTCAGTTGTTTCTGTATTTTTGTACATATTCTATGACTGATTCTGTTTGTAATTCTTTGAGAATCTCAGAATTCCTTTTACGGTTTGTTCTTGAGTAACCTGCAGTACGTCTCATAAATTTCATTTCTGCCGCAGTTAGTCTTTGTTTATCTACTATATAACTTTCCCTCTTAATTCAATCGTATGCCTTTTTTTGGTGTACACATAGTTAATGTAGGCCTACAGTGAAATTATATTCCCATTTCTTCTCTAAAACATGTCTTATACTAAAAATTTGATCAGTTCTATAGCTGTTTATTCTAAATCCATATTGATGATCTATTATATTATCAATATAGTGTGTAAGTCTGCTTATGCATAGGTATAATTATTCTGTACATGTGTTTCTCACTCTACTCCTCCTGAACAACTGGACCGATTTTAATGAAAAGTTTTGTGTGTGTCTGATTGGGTCCCACGATGGTTTAGATTCACAATTGGACCCACTAAAACCATTAGGTGTAGGAGTTGAGCTGAAGTGAAAATTGAAAAATCGCCCTAGGGATCACATTTTTTTATGTTTCACAACAAAACTCAGTATATCCTATTAAAATAAAACCGAGCCGGTATTGTCCAACAATGAGCAATATCCGAAAATTACAAGTGGAGGTTTACTTGAAATCCGAAAAAAAAAACTGGCTAAACGACTGGGCCGATTTTGATGAAATTTTCTTTTGTGTTTGAGTGGGTTCCTGCTTAGTTTAGATTCACAATTGGACTCGATAGGTGACGCTGCGATCGGGTTATAGGGTTTTTTTATGTATACATATGTGTAGTCATCTACATTATCGACATTTTCAGCACGACAACGTGACGTCATCATGTATGCTTCTTGAGTTACAAAGTGTGTGTGAGAGGGTTTCTTACGAACTGATTTAATAATATCTAATTACATCTTAATTAGTGAATTTTATGGTAAAAAAAGCAACTTATATATTTTTATCGTCCGACCATGACAGAATAATTTAATGTTTGGATAGAACAATGTCTGTCGGGTACGCTAACTATGTAACTAACTGGCACTATCGAGCCCGTAGGTTCATGACCGCGCTGACATAAGCTCTCCATACATCCCTATCCTGAGCTAATGTTTTCCAATTATCCCCTGCATAATCTAATTCCAACAAATCATGGAAAATGTTATTTTCCCTCCTCATTCTTGGTCTACCAACTGAGCGTATTCCCCTTTGGTTTTCCTACAAGAAGCTTGAATGCTCGTCTTCCAATCCCAAATCGTGACACATGTCCTGACCATCACATTCTACGAGACTTACACTCACTCACTCACTCACTGGTACTATCGAACCCGTAGGTTCATGGCCGTGCGGATATAAGCTCTCCATACATACCTATCCTGAGCTAATGCTTTCCAATCACTCCCTGTATAATCTACTTCCCTCAAATCATAGTTAATATCATTCTCCCACCTCATTCTTGGTCTACCAACCGGACTTTTTCCCTCTGGCGTTCCTACAAGAAGCTTCCATGCAAATCTTTCATTCCCCATACGTGCAACATGTCCTGCCCATCGCAGTCTACGAGACTTAACTGTTCTTATTATATCTGGCTCCTATAAAGACCATGTAGTTCATTTTTATGTAGTCTTCTCCATTCACCTGTCTGTTCATCTCTCTTTGGTCCAAAAAAATTCCTAAGTACTTTGTTCTCAAATACTTGTAATCTCCTTTCCTCCCTTAAAGCAAGAGTCCATGTTTCGCATCCATATAATATAACTGGTAGAATAATGGTTTTATATTTTTTCAGTTTAACGTTTTTTGAAAGGAGTTGGGACATCAAGTGTCTCTGCAATGCATAATAGTACGCATTTCTAGAATTGAGCCTATGTTTAACTGTTCTCATTATATCTGGCTTTTTAATAAAGACCATGTAATTCACCGTTATGTAGTTTTCTCCATTCACCTGTCTGTTCATCTCTCTTTAGTCCAAAAAAATTCCTAAGAACTTTTTCCTCAAATACTCGTAATCTCCTTTCCTCCCTTAAAGTAAAAGTCCATGTTTCGCATCCATATGTCGGGTACTCCGTGTATAATATATAACTTAATCAAGAATATCTATGAAACTGTAACATTAAGAATGAATTTAGTAGCAGCCGTGCATTACCGTGTCAAGTGGATTAACCTGTTATTGCATTTAGAGGGTGTGTTGTACTTATTTAACATGTTAATATATAGTCCCATATGTTCTGTGGCTGCAGATAAGAGAAAAGGAAGCTTGGAGTAATTTACATAAGGAGAATGTTAGATAGATTACTGGATATAGCAGTATCAGTAGTGTGGCGGAGAAAGGTCATTCGCTCAGCCATGTGCTGTCGTGACTTGATACCTCCACTGCTTCTTAACAATTTTAAACTCTCCCCCCCTCTCTCTCTCTTTCTGCCATAAACAAGGAAAGATTCTGCGGATTAGATCGTGTTATTATTACATGAAGTAGCGAGTTATGGAAGAAGGGGAGAGGGAACCACAGGAGAACAGTTTCATAATTCTTTCATATTAATGGATATTATTGGTATAGTGACGTACTGTCTTTAAATGTCTCATCCCTTAAATTGGCGAAACAATAATTTATCGTGCCAGTTATTCAAATGTTTCGGACCGCAAAGAAAACAAAATAATTTAAAACTCTAAGTTATTATTGTAGGCAACAATATTACGTAATTTGACACAAACTTAAGTAATTTATAATCTTTTGTTTTTTATTGTTTTGTAAACAAAATAAATAAATAAATGAAATCAATGTATCTTAAAAGATACATTGTGAAGTTAAGGGTTTAATTAAATTGTCTAATTGGGACTGGAAGTAAATATCAATAATTATATACCAAGAGGACGAAGATCACTGGGCCGTCCTATGAAACGCTGGAGGGAAAATTTTCTATAGGATCGTAACAGGCCTTGGCCTAATACTTGGAAGGAAGAAGAAGAAGAAGTAAATATCAATAAAACTAAATATATGGTCAAACATTATACAATGGAAATGGACAGCTAATGACAAATGAGGAAAATTTTGAGGAAGTGGCTGAATTCAAATACCTAGGAACAATAATCACAAACAGGAATGAGATGCACAAGGAAATTAAACATAGGCTCAATTCTGGAAATGCGTGCTGTTATGCATTTAAGGACTCTTGTCGTCCCAACTCCTATAAAAAAATGTTAAACTGAAAATATATAAAATTATTATTCTACCAGTTATATTATATGGATGCGAAACATGGACTCTTACTTTAAGGGAGGAAAGAAGACTACGAGTATTTGAGAATAAAGTTCTTACGAAAATTTTTGGGCCAGGTGAATGGAGAAGACAACTAACAGTGGACTACATGGTATTTATAGGAAGCCAGATATAATAAGAACAGTTAAGTCTCGTAGACTGCGTTGGGCAGGAACATGTGGCACGAATGGGGAGTGAAAGACGTGCATAGGTACTTCTTGTAGGAAAAATAGAGGGAAAATGTGCAGTTGGTAGACCAAGAATTAGGTGAGAGAATAACATTAACTATGATTTGAGGGAATTAGATTATACAAGGGATAATTGGAAAACATTAGCTCAGGATAGGAATGTATGGGGAGCCTGTGCCCGCGCGGCCATGAACCATACTGCCACTGAGTTAGTTAGTTACTTGAGAAACAGGAATAATATATTTTATGGAGTCATATATTAAAACATTTTCGTTCACTTCTATTATATTAATTATTATTCTGTTTTTTAGGTAATTTACCAGAGATGCCTTGGTATCCATTGACAACGGCATGTAATTGTTTAACTTACTTCCCTAGGGAAGAAAAGTAATTGACTTAATTAGTAATGTAAAAATGTTTTCTATTTAAAATTTTATTGTATCATACTTATTTTTCACTTTAATAATTCAAATTTATAGTGAATGAACAGTTGTTACAATTATTAACATTATTTAACATTTTACAATACTGTTATTTTGACATAGTTCCAATAATGGATCATATTGTAATATTATAATGATATTGTGAAAAGAAAAATTAGTGTCTGAACCAGGAATCGAACCGTGGGTCTCTAGTTCTCCAGACTAGTATGCAGCCCACTACACCATTCCAGACAAACATTAACAATTCTTTCCACTTATACAAATCTTTAATTCTCGTTTCGTCCGCTGCCAGGTAGGTGTCACTACCATCGTCAACGGCCGACTTCGTTTAGAAGTATCTATATTTGAGAATTTTACACCACCACTTTTATAAGCAGTAAACGATGTTATTTAACATTTTCCAATTCTGTTATTTTAACACAGTTCCAGTAATGGATTATATTATAATGATATTGTGAAAAGAAAAATTAGTGTCTGAACCAGGAATCGAACCGAGGGTCTCTAGTTCTATCTGAGACCTACCTTACAGTGGACGAAACGAGAATTGTAGATTTGTATATGTGGAAAGAATTGTTAATGTTTGTGCCAGGTCTGGAATGGTGTAGTGGGCTCCACACTAGTCTGGAGAACTAGAGGTCCACGGTTCGATTCCTATTTCAGATATTAATTTTTCTTTTCGCAATATCATTATAATATTATTAACATTAGTCACAAAATGTATATATTAACATCAATTCAATGAAATAAAGGAAGTTTTCTTTGAAATCCCTTTTATGTATTTATAATATTCGATATTGATATAGTAATTTAACATATGTTATAATTAAATGTTTAACATTGGGCAATGCAAGCTTAATATGGTATGATAAGAAAAATAAATGCCTGGACGGGATTCGAACCCGGAACTGTACCTCAGCGTGTTATCCGTTACACCACCCGGCAAATCCAATTCAAACACTTATCTTTTTTACATATGTATTATATTCTCCATTATTACTAGATGTCGCGAGAACTCTCTAGTAGCTACTAGATGGCAGTGAAGACCGAGTTCTCGCGACATCTAGTAATAATGGAGAATATAATACATATATAAGAAATATAAGTGTTTGAATTGGATTCGCCTGGTGGTGTAACGGATAACACGCTGAGGTACAGACTCAGAGTTCCGGGTTCGAATCCCGTCCAGGCATTTATTTTTCTTCTCATACCTTATATATATATAGTCATATGTTGAAGGTAAATTTTCAAGCTATATAAGTGATAATGGGCAAAATATTTTAGAATTTTTATTCCTTTCTTCTTTATTTGTTAAATTAATTACTCATTATTTTACATTTATTTAATGCAAGACACTTGAATTACATCCAATTTTGAAATTCATTAACTTGGTATTTTCTATATTCAATCAAGTATTGCAGCCTACTTCATTAGTATTTAACATAGATATGATAGGTTAAAGTGGCAAAAAAACTGACAGTCTAACAGCTGGGCTAAAAGTTAATGCAATAATCTGTCATGTCTTGTTACAGCAAGATGGATGGGCCCTTAACTAGAGCAAATAATATTTCAATTTTAATCCTTGTCTGCACTTAATTGTATTGCCTGATCTCTTCATTACATGTCGTCTATATTCATCTTTAAAATTACACTTTAAAAATATAACTAGTTCGTTAAAATATTCAATCTGTTGCTATACGCCAGAATTTTATTTATTTATTTATATACAGAATTTTAATGTTTACACATCTTTCTGTGCTTAAAGTTTTATTTTTCTTCTCCACTCGTCGTTCTCCATCCAATCCATGCCTTCCAGTTCTCTTGCTCTCATTCCAGTTCTTATTTCCTGCATCCACGAGTTTCGAGGTCTTCCTCTCCTCCTTCTTTCAGGTGGACACCATTCCAATGTTTTCCTGGGTAATCTTTCTTCTTGCATTTGCCAGAAAACGCCAGAATACAACGATTTAAAAAAGGTTTTGGCTTAATTTTTACATGGTCTTTTAAAGAATTATACAATGTAATTACACCGCTATTTATCTTCCTTGTTTTCCTTCCTATAATCGAAGGCCATGATTATAGGAAGGAAACCAAAGGAGATAAACATGATGATTAAAGATGAGGCCATTGAGCAAGTGGAGGGCATCAAATACTTGGGCTGTACTATCAGTAGTAACATGAACTGCAGTCAAGAAGTAAAGCAGAGGATAGCAATGGCAAAATAAGCTTTTAACAAGAGGAGAACCATTTTCTGCGGACCTTTGGCAAAAGAATTACGGAAGAGGCTAGTAAAGTGCTTTGTGTGGAGTGTAGCATTGTATGGTGCAGAGACTTGGAAATTACGACGGAATGAGGAAAAGCGACTGGAAGCTTTTGAGATGTGGATATGGAGAAGAATGGAACGTATAAAATGGACAGACAAAGTAAGAAATGAAGATGTGCTAGACAGAGTGGATGAAGGAAGAACAATGCTGGAACTCATAACGAAGAGGAAAAGAAATTCGATTGGCTACTGGCTAAGAAGAAACTGCCTGTTGATGGATGCCCTACAATGAATGGTCAAGGGAAAGAAAGTTAGAGGCAGAAAAATACATGAGGTGGTAGACAATATTAAAATAAATGGTTTGTATCCAGATACAAAAAGGAAAGCTGAGTTAAGGAAAGAGTGGAGAATGTTGAGTTTGCAGTGAAAGACCTGTGCTTGGGCAGAACACTATGTATGTATTCTAGTCTTTAGATTTTGACGATGACAGAAATTATTTAGTGGCAACTACATAACTTAAAATTAACTTTTCGCTTAAGACTAACTATAATTGTTGTACCTTTTTCGGTCCTGAGTTGTCTGACTTTCCTCATGCGACTTGACAGTTATTAAATGTACTCCCCGGGAATGGATTATGAGCCTATACCAGAGTTATGCCTCTGGACTTGAATATTTCCTTTAGCCGAGGGAACCATTTTGATTATTGTGACACTCTTTTTACAGACTTAAATATTATTTCCACTCAAAGACTTCAACGTGTTCATAATTCTTGTGCTCGTTTTATTTGTGGTATTCGTAAATTTGACCACGTTACACCGTCCCTGGAACAATTATCGTGGCTTCGTCTAAGAGATCGTAGAACTGTCCATTCCCTATCCCTTCTCTATAAAATACTTCACACATCATCGCCTAATTATTTATCACGCCGCTTCATCAGACTATCCGACACACATAATCTTGACACTCGATCCCATCAGCACATTGTCCTTTATATCCCGCCTCATCACACTGTATATTATTCATTATCTTTTACGGTGTCACTTACCAAAACATGGAATTCCCTTCCGCCCTATGTCAGAGACTGTCAACTATAACATCCTTCAAAAACAAACTAAATAATTATTTAATAACAAACTAACTTATACACTTCACTGATAGTATTCTTTTAGCAATATTAATATATTTAATTATTTATGAAAATAATATTAAGAATAACAAATATGTTTATTTGTTTTGTTTTAATATTGTATAATCGTAAAATTAGTTTTCTATATCTCATTATTTTCCTGTTTTTATATACACTAGACAGGGACAATTTAATATGCCTTGCTTATATACATTTTATTATTAGTTTTAGTCTTAATTTTAACTAAAATTAACTGGTTGTATTATAGATCGTAATACGTATATTAGATATTATCTTTTGATCAAATTTTTACTTAGTGTTTAATATTAGAGTTAATTAAGATTGTTATATTCTGATGTAATATATGTTTGTCCTGGTGAGTGGAAGAGAAGGCCACATGGCCTTAACTCCATCAGACTAAATAAATCTAAATCTAAAAAAAAAAAATCTAAAAAAATTTGAAACGATGATACTCGCTTATGTCCTCTCCCGTCTTCTACGTTGTCTGAAAGCAACGCATTGCCCAGGAGTCACTACGAGGGCGTGGAAGTAGGACTTCAACAGAGATGCAGGTGAATGATAGTCTGTCAAAACAGCTGAGTTATCAAAGTGAGAAATAAGTGTAATACAATAAAATTATATTGTATTAGTCAATAAAAGTTTAAGTGGGTAACATTCTTACGTTATTAATTAAGTCAATTACTTTCTTCTCTAGGGAAGTAAGTTAAGCTATTACATGCCGTTGTCAATGGATACCAAGGCCTCTCTGGTAAATTGAATTTACTTCCCTAAAAACAGAATGATAATTAGGCCATTGTTAGTATACAACTGAATAATTTTTTTGTGCGATAGTGCGTTTTGCCGTACTTACAGCAATGGCGACCATGATTGAAAGTTCAACTTCCTACATTTCGTGGTTGCCAACATAAATAACTATACTGTAATACAATCGACTATTACAAAGATAAATACCAACTAGATAGTATAACTGTCACAGGATTGATGGTCGGGGCAAGAGGTACTATACCAGGATTCTTAGCTAAATTTTGGAATTCCTTAGATTTGGACAGGGTGTATCTTTCTAAAATTGCCATCGCTGCCATTAGAGGATCAATTTCAATTTTAAGAAACCATATTTACAAAATTTCTACTTTATAGTATTGATACATCAATTAGACCTATAATTTGAAACATTTTTTATTACTTACTTATTTACTCACTGGCACTATCGAACCCGTAGGTTCATGGTCGCGCGGACATAAGCTCTCCATACATCCCTATCCTGAGCTAATGCTTTCCAATCATTCCCTGTATAATCTACTTCCCTCAAGTCATAGTTAATGTTACTCTCACACCTCATTCTTGGTCTACCAACTGGGCGTTTTCCCTCTGGCTTTCCTACAAGAAGCTTCCATGCAAGTCTCCCATTCCCCATACGTGCAACATGTCCTGCCCATCGCAGTCTACGAGACTTAACTGTTTTTATTATATCTGGCTTCCTATAAAGACCATGTAGTTCATTGTTATGTAGTCTTCTCCATTTTTAATGTATTTACAAAAATATATTTCCTCATTTGCAAAAAGTAATTGTCTGTATCACTTTGTCCTTGAGGCAATCCTCTAATGAGGAAAGTTGTATATAATAAAAAAATACATATTACAAACCTCGTGCGGAAAGTAAAACCACTGCCCTCTATGTATACTACGTACAATGTATATTCAAAAATATATCCAGAAGGTAGTGTTAATATACATTATACGAAACAAATCACTGCATTTTAAATGAACTAAACTTTATTTGATACAATACAAAACAATAAATACGTACTTGCCGCCATTTTATGACTGATTCGTGACCCGGCCTACTGTAGTCTCGACTAATAAACATTGGCCACACTGTTAACGTTAGTCAGTTGTTTATAATGAACGCAACTATTTCCAACAAATATATTATTTTAATATTATTTATTATTTTGATAAAAAAAATCGCGCAAAAAATAATGTACAACGGACGTTTATGAAGTGTTTTACAGAATCCGGTAAAATTAAAAATCTGGCTATCGCTCGGTTTTTAAACATTTGCCCACTTCTGTAAAATCCACGTCCTTATTTTGTAAGGTTTTCTTGTCAACACATTGGAACGTGTAGATATTGTAGAGTGCTATGCTGACTACTGGAGTACGTTTTATTCCATAAACTTATGGATTTTAATGCATTCGTAGGTTTTAGTGGACTCTGACAACAGATAGAAGTAAAACACAGTTTGAATGTCGTAGTTACTCCATTTAATAGTAATTTAAAGTCGCTGATAGGGAGAAATATCTGCACTTACTGCGTAAGTGCAACTATGAATCAAATGCCAGAAATGTGCAACCTCTCTGCACTGACACATGTTTCAAATGCTTGTAAAACTGCAGAACAAGATAAACGCTGTATGTGTGGGAGCACTTGCATATACCTTACATTTATAAAAGTTATTTTTTCTCCAATGTCAACAGGTTATAGTTTATGACATTTGTGGCTTTCTCCCCTGGCATTGGTGGAATTATAAAATAAAATAAGTTAAAATATACCTTCTTAGGTACGATCCGTCGTCCTCAACTTATAAAATTTGTATTCTTTATGCCTGTAGGCCTTTCAGAACATGCGTTCCATCTTCAGCAGGTCTTTGTTCGCTACAATATCTAGTATGGTGGTACATATTGTAGCGAACAAAGACCTGCTGAAGATGGAACGGATGTTCTGAAAGGCCTACAGGTATAAAGAATACAAATTTTATAAGTAAGAAGGTATATTTTAAATTATTTTATTTTATGACTCACCACCTCAATGGTTTTAATAATTAATTTTATTAGTATTGATTAGTGGAATTGTAATCCATTTATTAGGTTCGGGCATCTGGAAGGTGGTGTTACATTACCCCGATGATATCCATCCATCCATAGTAATTCTGCCCGAGGGCAGCTATGCTTGCAGCTTTACTAGGGAATTATAGGTGTGGTAGCTTCCCGTTGCTTTCCACACCGGTGAAGGATGATGATGATAATGATAAGGATGATGGCCATATGATTTCGGGGACCGTTTCGGCCTTAAAGTTTTCCTGACATTTGTCTTACAGGTGAGGAAAAACCCCGATAAAACCTCACCCAGAAAAACTGCCCCGGCCGGAGATCGAACCCGGGCCCGCTGCGTGACAAGGCAGCACGCTACCTCGAGACCACAGCGGTGGACCCCCGATGATATGATGGGTGATAAATGATAATAAAGCGCCAGGAGAGTTCTTTACCTAAACTTAACCTAAATTCCAGACCATGGGCAAACACAGGAATTATTCCCTTTAAGGAAAAAATCCTAAGGTTTGACCAGGAATCGAACCCGGGACCTCATGAACTTAGTCAGAAACGCTGACCACCAGCCCATGAGGCTTTTCAACTTATAAAAGTGAACTTCCATTTTTTTGCAAACCCGACACAGTTATTTGTAACTAGCGAATACATAATGGGCGCTGCTACGCCTAAATGAATCTTCTTCACTCCAAGGATTAGGCAATTGCCCGTTCCAATTTCATAATGCATCAGCCCAACGTTTTCTAGATCTTCCGACATCATGTCTTCCTTTTGCTTGTTAATATCTTGGTAACAATGGATCTCTGCTGTGGTCTCGAGTTAGCGTTGTGATTTGTCACGCAGCGGGCCCGGGTTCGATTCCCGGTCGGTACGACCTTACTGGCTGAAAGTTTTTTTTCTTGGTTTTTCCTCACCTGTAAGACAAATTTTAGTTAGCTTTGAGGCCCAAACGGTCCCAGAAAATCATCCGGCCATCACACCTAAAATTTCCTAGTAAAGCTTCAAAGCATAGCATTTTGAGGCTCAAACGGTCTCCGAAAATCATCTGATCATCATCACCATCGTCATTCCCGGTGTGGAAAGCAACGGGAAGCTACCACACCTAAAATTCCCAAGTAAAGCTGCAAAGCATAGCATGAATATGCTATGACAGCAGTGAAGGACCTGCCCTAGGACAGAACGCTATAAAGAAAAATGGATAACTCTCCTTACTCATTCCATTCATGTGATCAATCCACTTTTGTCTATAATCATGACTTTATCCAATAATGTCTGCACTTTTAAATTCTTCTCTTATATCCTCATATCTAATTCTATCAAGTTTGTACATCCTTCAACCCTTAATTCGTAATGTATCCTCTTAGATAAACAGTTGGTTCAGTCCTAATTAATTTATTTTGTAATAAATCAGAAGACAACGAACAAAAAGAAACCACTTAAATGTGTGTTAATTATATAATATACCTAATAATAACAGTTATACAAGATTCCGTTTTCACTGCGGTCCGCCACATTCGAATAACTAACTGAAGACATTTGTGCTTTGCCAATTTAAGGATTAACTTGTCTTCGATTCATTTTATCTGAGCTCAAACCTCACATCCATACAATATTGTGTGATTTGCCATAAATTTGTACATTTTTATTTTTGTAGTGTAAGTAGAAATAAATTATGGAACATACTAGAAATGAAAGGAATTCCTCAACACGTTATAAGAGCCATTAAGAGTTTATATATAGAAACAAATTTTAAAATAGACTGCGGAGATAAAATTAGTAAACAAAAATAGAAATAAACCACTTCATGAGTCGTGAATTTATCGATAATTTGGAAATCACTCGTGGCATTACTTATGATAAAGAGGGCGTAAAACACAATTGTATTAAACAAGTGTTTGGTATATGGTGACTATTTAACTCATGCCCCCAAATGGGAGTCAATGACCAATCACGTTTCAATGATTTCTGTTTTACAACCAATCAGCGTCGTGTTTCACGAAATATTTATCAGTGTTAAATTTACCATATTAAAGAAAGATCCTCCTTTTTAATATTCTGAACAGGTCTGACCATTATTTTGCAGTGACTGAGCCTGTAAGAAATACGGCTACGAGATTGTATATATAGTGCATAGATGTCAACACATAGCGCTTGCAGGAGTTAATATAAAAACATTTGTAGCAATTTATTATACCACCAAAAAAAGAAACCACTGTTTGCACTTTCTTAAATGTATTTTTTCCCAGGTAACAATCCAGAAAAATATAATTGTCATATTTACATCATACGACATCAGAAATGAATTAATATACAGTTTGATGTGTTTCATTTTTTCTCCAGTAGAGAGAATTCTTACACTATTGCGTTCCTTTGGCAATAAATAGTATGATCTGGTTGCAGTGATAAACAAAAGAAGCAGATGAAGCGTACCTATCGTTTCTCATTTGTTTTCAAACATCGCCGTTTACATTAGATATATCCATATTTTAAAATAACTATTGTTAAATAGTGATTTGTGAGTAAACAGCTTAATTTTATTCGTTAAATAGTGCTAACAAATGCCACTCTTGATTTCCAAATGATCGATAAATTCACGACTAACGAAGTGAGGAGTGAATTTATCTAGAGAATTTGGAAATCACTCGTGGCATTACTTATGATAAAGAGGGCGTAAAACATAATTGAATTAAACAGGTGTTGGTATATGCTGATGGTATAGTATTATTAGGAAATGCTAAATTCTATTTCAGGAGAATTAAACATCAAGAATGCATATATCTGTGCATACGAATGGAATACAGTATTCTTGTAGTAGCAAGAATTCTTGATAATTAGAATGCTGCACTTGACTCGGTCTTGATGAACTATTAACTTGTGCTCCAAGCTCAGTAGATGACACGGTCAATTACATGTTCACTTGTTTTCCTATTACGTCTCAGCGTACTAAAGTGATTGCTAAATGGCATAAGTCGCTACGTGCATGGACTTGTTATTCCTTGCGTACCGGCGAGTTGAAAGCTTTTAGAAAGAAGGAAAAGAGATCCAAAATGGCGATATGACTGCTGAAGGTGCTAGTTGTTGTTATCGACATGATGTATCGAACGTGTCAATCTCGATATACGGCGCAATCCTGACACCTACACCTCTGACAGTTAAGGGATATTTTAATATGATAATGCATTAGTGGAACAAGTGCATTGATTTTGGGTATTCAGTTGAAATTATTATTTATTTGTGATTCACGAGATGGACTTAGATAATAGCGTTTAAATTTGTCTTCGTATGATTTTAGGATGGAAAAATGCAAGGAGCAAGTCCTCCGGGAGGGACTTTAAGCCGTGGGTCCCGAGTCTGAAGATTTTTAGGCTCGTAAAAAATCCTTAAGCCTGAATGAAATGGCATCTATGCAACATTTACCGAATTTTCACGTCCTAGTACTACTTTGGTTTCCTAGATATCAGTATGAGGCGGAACGCTGACCACGGACCACTCAAATGACATCTATACGAAAACAAGTGTAACTACATTAGTATGGTTCAAATTCTTCTCTGTAGGGGGAGAGCGCCTAAATCTCTGTTAAGGGAATACATGGGCTTACAATACAATGATTTCAGTGGAATTCGAATGAGTAATTTTAAGGGGTTGAAGGTATTACATAATGGAAATGGACAGTTAATGACAAATTAGGAACATTTTGAAAAGTAGCTGATTTATAAAACCTATGAACAATAAATAACAAACAGGAATCGGGTGCAGAAATATGTTAAATAAATAATAGTTTTAAAAAACTAAAAGAACACGCTTTATTAGAAAACTAAAAAAATGAAAAATAATTTTAATTTCCAATAAGCTTGGGATAAAATAAAGTGGTCAACAAAAAAATCATCTCCAACACATAGAATAAAATTAGGGTTATCAACAAAAAGAAAATAATTTTACCATCAAAAGCGTGGGGTGATTTTTATGATTTTTACATTTTCTTCTTAGAGACTTTACTCTTACCAATATCTGTTTATTATCAAATATATTAATTGATATAGAGCACCCCACGCTTTTGATGGTAAAATTATTTTATTTTTGTTGATAACACTAATTTTATTCTATATGTGTTGGAGATGATTTTTTTGTTGACCACTTTATTTTATCCCAAGCTTATTGGAAATTAAAATTATTTTTCATTTTTTAGTTTTCTAATAAAGCGTGCTCTTTTAGTTTCTTAAAACTATTATTTATTTTTTATTTTTTAGTTTTAATATTTTACAGAATAAGATAAAAATGTAAATATCTTTAAATTCGATACTATTGTAGTATGAGCTAAAAGTAATACTCTTCTATAAAAAGAAACCCTCCCAGCCGGATTTGAACCAGCGACGTATGGATTACTGAAATTATATACCACTAAGAGTTCACTGCTCTACCTACTGAGCTCTTACAACGATTGACCAAAAACTCGACAAGTCCTCAACCTATTATACCAGTTTTCATTTTTTTGATTTTCGGATGATTCTGGCCAGGATTTTAGAAACAAAATATGAAATTATTGTATTGTCACGGGTCCTCTACAAGTATACAAAGTTTCAAGTCGATCCAATGTTTCTAAGTGGGTGAAAATCGCGTTGAAAGATTCCGTTACATTGATACAAAAACACTTTTTTTTTTATTTTCTGATGATTATGGCCAGGATTTTAGAAAATAAATATGAAATTATTGTATTGTCACGGGTCCTCTACAAGTATACAAAGTTTCAAGTCGCTCCAATGTTTCTAAGTGGGTGAAAATCGCGTTGAAAGATTCCGTTACATTGATACAAAAACACTTTTTTTTTATTTTCTGATGATTATGGCCAGGATTTTAGAAACAAAATATGAAATTATTGTATTGTCACGGCGTCCTCTACAAGTATACAAAGTTTCAAGTCGCTCCAATGTTTCTAAGTGGGTGAAAATCGCGTTGAAAGATTCCGTTACATTGATACAAAAACAGTTTTTTTTTATTTTCTGATGATTATGACCAGGATTTTAGAAAATAAATATGAAATTATTGTATTGTCACGGCGTCCTCTACAAGTATACAAAGTTTCAAGTCGCTCCAATGTTTCTAAGTGGGTGAAAATCGCGTTGAAAGATTCCGTTACATTGATACAAAAACACTTTTTTTTTATTTTCTGATGATTATGGCCAGGATTTTATAAACTAAATATGAAATTATTGTATTGTCACGGGTCCTCTACAAGTATACAAAGTTTCAAGTCGATCCAATGTTTCTAAGTGGGTGAAAATCGCGTTGAAAGATTCCGTTACATTGATACAAAAAACACTTTTTTTGATTTTCTGATGATTATGACCAGGATTTTAGAAAATAAATATGAAATTATTGTATTGTCACGGCGTCCTCTACAAGTATACAAAGTTTCAAGTCGCTCCAATGTTTCTAAGTGGGTGAAAATCGCGTTGAAAGATTCCGTTACATTGATACAAAAACACTTTTTTTTGATTTTCTGATGATTATGGCCAGGATTTTAGAAACTAAATAAGAAATTATTATATTGTCACGGGTCCTCTACAATTATACAAAGTTTCAAGTCGATCCAATGTTTCTAAGTGGGTGAAAATCACGTTGAAAGATTCCGTTACATTGATACAAAAAACACTTTTTTTGATTTTCTGATGATTATGACCAGGATTTTAGAAAATAAATATGAAATTATTGTATTGTCACGGCATCCTCTACAAGTATACAAAGTTTCAAGTCGCTCCAATGTTTCTAAGTGGGTGAAAATCGCGTTGAAAGATTCCGTTACATTGATACAAAAACACTTTTTTTTGATTTTCTGATGATTATGGCCAGGATTTTAGAAACAAAATATGAAATTATTATATTGTCACGGGTCCTCTACAATTATACAAAGTTTCAAGTCGATCCAATGTTTCTAAGTGGGTGAAAATCACGTTGAAAGATTCCGTTACATTGATACAAAAAACACTTTTTTTGATTTTCTGATGATTATGGCCAGGATTTTAGAAAATAAATATGAAATTATTGTATTGTCACGGGTCCTCTACACGTATACAAAGTTTCAAGTCGCTCCAATGTTTCTAAGTGGGTGAAAATCACGTTGAAAGATTCCGTTACATTGATACAAAAACACTTTTTTGATTTTCTGATGATTATGGCCAGGATTTTAGAAAATAAATATGAAATTATTATATTGTCACGGGTCCTCTACAAGTATACAAAGTTTCAAGTCGATCCAATGTTTCTAAGTGGGTGAGAATCACGTTGAAAGATTCCGTTACATTGATACAAAAAACATTTTTTTTGATTTTCTGATGATTATGGCCAGGATTTTAGAAAATAAATATGAAATTATTGTATTGTCACGGGTCCTCTACAAGTATACAAAGTTTCAAGTCGATCCGATGATTTTAAGTGGGTGAAAATCGCGTTGAAAGATTCCGTTACATAGATAAATAGATAGATAGATAGATAGATACAGGTCAAGCTAATATAAAGCGTGTAAAATAGGCTCAAGTCTGTAAATGCTATTAAAAATTCCACTGATGTTTGTCATCCCAAATTCTCTGAAAAAAAAGTTAAACTGAAAATATATAAAGGTTTTATGCTCCCAGTTATATTATATGGGTGCTAAACATGTACTCTTACTTTAAGGGAGGACTCAAGATTTCGAGTATTCGAGAATAAAGTTGTTAGGGAAATTTTTGGATCAATGAGAGACAAAGAGACAGGTGAATAGAGAAGACTACATGACATTGATTTGTATGACATTTATGGGAAACCAGATGCAATAATAGTTAAAAATCCAAGGAGCAAGTCCTCCGGGAGGGACTTCAAGCCGTGGGTGCCGAGTCTGAAGATTTTCAGTCTCATAAAATAACCTTAAGCCCGAATAAAGTGGCCTCTAAGCAAAAATTTACTTTTACTCTAAGAGAGGAAAGGATATTACGAGTATTTGAGAATAAAGTTCTTAGGAAAATTTTGGACCAAAAAGAGATGAACAGACAGGTGAATGGAGAAGACAAGATAACAGTGAACTACATGGTTTTTATAGGAAGCCAGATATAATAAGAACAGTTAAGTCTTGTAGACTTCGACGGGCAGGGCATGTGGCACGAATGGGGAATGAGAGACGTGCACGAAAGCTTCTTGTATGAAAACCAGAGGGAAAACTCCCAGTTGGTAGACCAAGAATGAGGTGCGAGACTAACATTAACTATGATTTGGGGGAAGTAGATTATACAGGGGATGATTGGAAAATATTAGCTCAGGATAGGGATGTATGGAGAGCATTTGCCCGCGCTGATATGAACCTACGGGTTCGATAGTGCCAGTAAGTTAGTTATTTCTAAGCAAAATTTACTCACTAGCATTATCGAACCCATGGTTCATGACCGCGTGGACGTAAGCTCCGCATACATCCCTATCCTAGCTAATGTTTTCTAATGATCTGCTGTATAATTTATTTCCCCTAATCAATGCTAATGTTATTCTCCCTCATTATTGGTCTGAACAACTGGTCATTTCATCTCTGCTTTTTCTAAAACAAGTTTCCACGCCCTTCTTTCATTCCCCAGTCTTGTCATGTGTACCGCCCATCGTAGTCTACGAGACCTAACTGTTCTTCTTTAGCCTATCTAATTTTCTATGAAGATCCTGTAACTCACTGTTATGTAGCCTTCTCCATTCGCCTGTCTGTTGATCTCTTTCTTTGCTCCAAATATTTTCCCAAGAATTTTATTAAAAAATACTCATAATATTTTTTTTTGCCATAGGAGGCACGCCCTAGCGTAGTGCTTAATGCAGTGAGTGCGCTACAAACCGGAAGGTCGAGGGTTTGAGTCCCGGTGGGTCACGATTTTTAAACTGATCCAAACCATGGCCCTGGGGTCAACTCAGCCTCTAACGGAAATGAGTACCAGACGACGCTTATTCTGAGGGTAAAGGCGGCCGTCACGCAGGGCTCACAACGCGGCTGACAACAAGTGCCAATTGTCTAGAAAAAGTGGGAGCCTTAACCTCCTACTACCCCAAGGGTCTTCTATGACCTGTAGTGGGATCACTTTACTTTTGCTTAAAGAAATAGTTCGCTGGGAGAATAACAGTATTATATATTTTCACTTTAATTTTTTTAGAGATGTTGGGACGACAAGAGTCTCTATAATACATAATAGCATGCATTTTCGGAAAATGGTCTATGTTTAATTTATTTTACATCTCATTCCTCTTTGTAATTATTGTACTTCTGTTATATTTATAAAATTTGACAATGCGGTTCTATTATATTAGGTGTGGATGTGAGGCCAGCAGCTGACTATTAGGGCAAGGGCAAGGACCTGCTAGGCCTGTCGTTTTTATATTATATTTACGTTATGCTTGAAATCTGATCAAACAATTAGTCGCCAGTCATTGAAAGCAATTTGACACATGTAGTTTATAAAGATGAAATAATTTGCAAAGTGGAGCTGTCTTTATGCCATTCTTGAAGACAAGCAAACTGGAACCCTAACATATTAGGTATGGACAATTCGTGATATGCTAATTTAAAGTGTGGGATATATTTTAGTTGATCACTGATAAGGAACTTTGTAAAAATTCAAACTTTTCCTACGGCAACTTGCGAGATGTGACGTAGACCAAACTGTTTCCTGGTCAATGAGACAGGGACTCAGCAAACAGCAAAACTTCGTGAAATCCCTTTGGGTACAGACTGCTTCTTACAATTTATGCGAATCTACAATAAGCCCATCATTTAAATTGTCGTATCATTTAGTTTTTTTAACTACTATGTATTGAAATAAATATATTTGTAACATCTCAACTCATAATTGTAGATATAGCCCATATACAGGGTGTTTCATAAAGGATGGCGCAAACTTAAATGGTTGAAAGTACACGATAAACGAAGCAAAAATGTCCCAATAAACATGGCTCCGCAAACGAGCCGTTTGCGAGATAATTACGAATGTATGGTTACAAGCCGCCACTGACGACATTGTTTGTAACATCGTATTAGGTGATTATCTCATTGGGCCACACATTCTTCCACGAAAACTTAATGGACGGAGGTACCTTAGGTTACTGCGGCGTCATCTTCCAGGATTGCTTGAGGATGTTTCCCTTTCAGCAACGTCGGAGTTTGTGGTACATGCATGATGCAGCTCCGGCACATTTTGCGGCTGCTGTGAGACGGCATCTAACGCGCAGATACGGGCAAAGATGGATAGGTCGAGGCGGATCTGTACCTTGGCCTCCAAGATCACCTGATCTAAATCCTTTGGATTTTTATGTCTGGGGTCACCTCAAAAGCGAAGTGTACAGCACACCCGTTAACACGATTGAAGAACTGGAGCAGAGAGTTGTACATGCTTGTCAAAAATTCAGAAATGATCCAGGGATTTTCGAACGAATTCGACATTCATTGCAGAGACGAGCTTAGTATTGCATCCAGATGCAAGGAAGACACTTTAACAGGTAACCATAAGTGAAGTGAACTGTGAAATATGAACTAAATGAGATGAAAAATTAATAGTAAAGTCTAAATTCAAATAAATTTCTACTAACTAGGACGATGTTTACAATGAAGTCAGTGGCGGCTTGTAACCATACATTCGTAATTATCTCGCAAACGGCTCATTTGCGGACCCATGTTTTTAGGACATTGTTGCTTCTATTATCGTGTACTTTCAACCATTTAACTTTGCGTCATCCTTTATGAAACACCCTATATATATATATATATATATATATATTTATTATATTAGCTAATAACTGTCGTACGCTGCTGCGCCTAAATACATGATAATGAGTTTTAACGTTTAGTTGAATAAGTAAGAGGAATAATAATTATACATTTATATCATTAATTTGCTGATTACCCGGCATTGCCCGGGAATCTATGTATCCCGATGTATTTGGTATTCATCAGCAGAAAGACAAGATTCGTTATTTCGAGTTATCACGTGCTGCCGCTCATGCTTGCGCGGGAATAGTCTTATTCCGATTCTCCTTGGCATCAATGAAAGACAAAAATGGTTATTGTGTGTTATCCCTAAAGGATAAATATATGTTATCGCGGGCTTTTTTGTAGAGTTTTTTGAGATATTCAGTTCTGTGTACATTAATGTGGTGTATTTGTTATGGTTTAGGCAGCGTAAGCCATTTAAGCTTACAAAAAGCCACTTTTATTTTACTTTTCAGTACAAAGGGTGATTTTTAAGGGTGTACGGCTTGAGCATTAAAATTCTCTTGTAGCCTATAACGTTCCCTGGAAAATCCTGAACATTTTGCTAAAAGCCCCATCACAACCGGATGAACGGTACGGCAGTACACGCTTGTCCGGCAATCTACTTACCCCGTTCTTCTTGGCATCAATGACACACAAAAATGGTTATTGTGAGTTATCCGTAATAGATAAACATATGCTGTCGTGGACTTTTTGTAGAGTTTATTGAGATATCTAATTCTGTGTACATTAATTTAGTGTATTTTTTGTGGTTAGGCAGCTCAAGCCATTTATGCGTCAAAACAATTTTTTTTCACATTTTTCACTACAAAGGGTGATTTTCAAGGGTGTAGGAGATGAGTATCACAACTCTCACCTAGAAAGTACGAAAGGACGATTTTTGCTATATTTCGCCTGTGGAGCATCCCTCTTGATGGTCCAGCAATAATCGGACAGCATATTAGGATTCCATTTGCCTTGATATCTCTTTTCCATAGCTGAAATATCCTGAGTTAGCTCATTTGGTTTTATTTTACAATGGACAAATAGACGAAAAAAAGTTTATTGAAAAAATAATTATTTAAATCCATTAATTGAAATTGAAATAAAAACTGTGGGTGATGGAGAAATTCCGAATACCTATTTGAAAACACGATAAAAAACTGCACTAAGTACAACTATTGGTACTCATGAGACAAAAATCGTGTTGACCAGTGTTATTATCTTCATCAGCACTATAATGTATGTAACAGTAAGATTGAAAATGGAATTAATGAATAAATAAAGTCAGAATTAAGTTGCTTTAATCGGGGCTCTCAATGATGCGTTTGATAGGTGAAGTTAGGGTGTTTTTGTTTTCACTTAAAATAGTGTAAGAGAATAGAGAAAACAAATTAGAAGAGGGAATGGATGGAGCGTAATGGCGCATGCGACACACTGTGTGCATCTATAGCACCTATAACCGCTCTGTCAATGTTGCGTAGCCAAAGCAATTAGATGTCTGGTTAACCGCCCATCGAATGTAACCGCCATCCGGGGCTCAGGCGCAGTGCAAGTTGTTAAACCACAGCAAATGCTATTCCAATCTCATTATTCCACTCATTTCAGTTTATTTCATCGATAATCATTTGGTCAATTAATTCATGACATGAGATTTCAGACAGAAAACTTTTCAGCCGGATGGGAGATGACCAGCTTTAGATTTACCCACTTTAACAGTGCCTGATTGCATGAAATATTAATAAAATATTATATTAAATGTATTTACCTGCGGGAAGTAATTATCATTTCTTTATTTTACTCGTAAATATGAAAATAAAGTGGGACTATTTCCTGTCATGGCGACAAAGGTTACAACAGTTATTCAAAATGGCCGTCGTAACCAGCGATAAACCACCGATTACCACACTGCCAACCAGCTATAACGTACATTTGTGCGCAATTCCACTTATTATTAACCAGCGATAAATCACCGTTTACCACAATGCTAACCAGCGGTAAAGCACCTATGTGCGCAATTCCACTTACTATTAACCAGCGATAAACCACCGATTACCACACTGCCAACCAGCGATAATGCACATTTGTGCGCAATTCCACTTATTATTAACCAGCGATAAACCACCGATTACCACACTGCCAACCAGCTATAATGTACATTTGTGCGCAATTCTACTTATTATTAACCAGCGATAAATCACCGATTACCACACTGCCAACCAGCTATAATGTACATTTGTGCGCAATTCCACTTATTATTAACCAGCGATAAACCACCGATTACCACACTGCCAACCAGCTATAATGTACATTTGTGCGCAATTCTACTTATTATTAACCAGCGATAAATCACCGATTACCACAATGCTAACCAGCGGTAAAGCACATTTGTGCGCAATTCCACTTATTATTAACCAGCGATAAACCACCGATTACCACACTGCCAACCAGCGATAATGCACATTTGTGCGCAATTCCACTTATTATTAACCAGCGATAAACCACCGATTACCACACTGCCAACCAGCGATAATGCACATTTGTGCGCAATTCCACTTATTATTAACCAGCCATAAACCACCGATTACCACACTGCCAACCAGCGATAATGCACATTTGTGCACAATTCTACTTATTATTAACCAGCGATAAACCACCGATTACCACATGTAGACCATACCTATGGTTTCAACAAATTATGTCTGAATTTCATTTTTACTTATTTTACCGCGTAAAATAATAAAAAGGGCGTTCCATGGGATTCACCTAGGTTGGAGTAATTGTTTTAGGTTACAGTAATTGAATTAGGTTAGGTTAGCTTTTAGGTACCTTGCATTTTAAATATGATTTAAAACGTAAAATAAATTATCTCTTCATCACAGCACATAAAAATACATTATATAATGGAAATGGACAGCTAATGACAAATGAGGGAAATTTTGAGGAAGTGGCTGAATTCAAATACCTAGGAACAATAATCACAAATAGGAATGAGATGCACGAAGAAATTAAACATAGGCTCAATTCTGAAAATGAGTGCTATTATGCATTGCAGAGACTCTTGACTTCCCAACTCCTTTAAAAAAAATGTTAAGCTGAAAATGTATAAAACTATTATTCTACCAGTTATATTATATGGGTGCGAAACATGGACTCTTACTTTAAGAGAGGAAAGGAGATTACGAGTATTTGAGAATGAAGTTCTTAGGAAAATTTTTGGACCAAAGAGAGATGAACAGACAGGTGAATGGAGAAGACTGCATGACAGTCCATTACATGGTTTTTATTGGAAGCCAGATATAATAAGAACAGTTAAGTCTCGTAGACTGCGATGGGCAGGACATGTGACACGAATGGGGAATGAAAGGCGTGCAAGGAAGCTTCTTGTAGGACAAGCAGAGGGAAAACGCCCAGTTGGTATACCAAGAATGAGGTGGGAGAATAACATTAAATGTGAATTGAGGGAAGTAGATTATACAGGGGATGATTGGGAAACATTGGCTCGGGATATGGATATATGGAGAGCTTATGTTCGATAGCGCCAGTGAATTAGTTATCACAGTTATTCTATGAAAATGCAACATGTCTGACGGTTACAACGTAAAATCATATTTCCACTAGTGCACTTCATAATACGTTTATATAATTTGACGATGGTAATTACCCGCAAATAAATATTATCATTAACAATTTGTAATACTTTAAATTGCATCAAAAATGACATAAGTCGCGTAAGTAAAAAGCTGGTCTTGTACAACCCCACCAACTTTTCGAATGTTACATTTCGTAATATTGTAGTTATGTTTGGTAAATGTTCCAGACCTTGGTTTTGAATTCATTGCTGGTAAAACGTTACCTCTGGTTTTCCTACAAGAGTTTCCATGCCCCTCTTTGATTCCCCATTCGTGCAACATGTCCTGCCCATTGCATTCTACATTCTTCTTATTATATCTGGTTTCATATAAAGAACGCATAGCTAACTCTTATGTAGTCTTCTCCATTCGCCTGTCTGTTTTTCTCTCATTGGTCCAAAATATTTCCCTAAGAAGTTTATTCTCAAATATTCCTAATATTTTCTCCTCCATAAAAATAAAAGTCCACATTTGGCCTCCATATAATATTCATCCATCCATAGTAATTCTGCCCGAGGGCAGGTCTTTCACGGCAATCATAGCATTTTCATGCTATGCTTTGCATACTAAGGAATTATAGGTGCGGTAGCTTCCCGTTGCTTTCCACACCGGTGAAGGATGATCATGAAATTGTTAAACACGATGATGATGGCCGGATGATTTTCGGGGACTATTGGGCCCTACGCTTCCTGACATTTGTCTTACAGGTGAGGAAAAACTCCGAAAAAATCTCACCCAGGAGCCTGTCCCGACCGGGAATCCGACCCGGGCCCGCTGTGTGACAGTGCAGCACGCTACCTCGAGACCACAGCGGTGGACCCATATAATGTAACTGGGAGAATAACAGTTTTATATATTTTCAGTTTAATTTTTTTTAGAGAAGTTGGTACGACAAGAGTGCACAGTAGCATGTGTTTCCAGAATTTAGTCTATGTTTAATTTGTTTGTGCATTTAATCCATGTTTGTATTTGTTGTTCCTAGGTGTTCGAATTCAGCCACTTCAACATTTCCCTTATTTGTCAATAACTGTCCGTTTCCACTGTCTATGGTTCTCTTCTGAGAGTGTGCCCAATCCATTTTCATTTGCGAAATTTAATCTCCTTCCAGATATCATCCTGCGATGTTATTTTCCATAATTCCTCGTTTGATAATGACATTTGACGAGCAGATTTTCAAAATAAAACTCAGGCATCTATAGTCCAGCCACTGATTCTCCCACCCTGACGTTTTCACGACAATGTTGCCGATATGGATATCCAGTGGGACGTGCCGCTTTATGTATGCAGTTAACAGACTTACAGCCGATAACATCTCAGCAATTTCAAAACTTACTAGCGCACTATAGCAGCGTCAATAGCAGTGATTGGTTGTGGCACACGTTCACTCACTAACTAACTAACTCACTGGTAATATCAAACCCGTAGGTTCATCACCGCGCGGACATAAGCACTCCATACATCCCTATCCTGAGCCAATGTTTCCAGTCGTCCCCTGTATAATATACTTCCCTCAAATCATAGTAATGTTATTTACCTCATTCTTGGTCTACCATCTGGGCGTTTTCTCTCTGGTTTTCCTACAAGAAGCTTCCATGCACGTCTTTCATTCTCCATTCGTGCCACATGTCCTGCCCATCGCAGTCTACGAGACTTAAGTGTTCTCATAATATCTGGCTTCCTATAAAGACCGTGTAGTTCACTGTTATGTAGTCTTCTCCATTCACCTGTCTGTTCATCTCTCTTTGGTCCAAAAATGTTCCTAAGTACTTTATTCTCGAATACTCGTAATCTCCTTTCCTCCCTTAAAGTAAGAGTCCATGTTTCACATCTATATAGTATAACTGGTAGAATAATAGTTTTATATATATTCAGTTTAACGTTTTTTGAAAGGAGTTGGGACATCAAAAGTCTCTGCAATGCATAATAGCATGCATTTCCAGAATTGAGCCTATGTTTAATTTCTTTGTGCATCTCGTTCGTACTTGTGATTATTGTTCCTAGGTATTTGAATTCAGCCACTTCCTCAAAATTTCCTTCATTTGTCATTAGCTGTCCATTTCCATTATATAATATATTTCTACGTGTGACCATATATTTAGTTTTATTGATATTTACTTCCAGTCCCAAATTTTTAGTGTCTCTCAGTAGTGTGTGCGTGTTGTCCTTTAGTACTTCCTCGCTATCGGCCAATAGTACTATATAATCAGCATAAACCAACAGCTTATTAATACCATTGAGCTGCAGACCTTCTTCATCCTCTAAAGATTTAATGGCATGCTCTAGTACAAAATTAAATAGTAGAGGAGATAGTGCATCTCCTTGCTTCAACCCATTGTGGATTTCAAAAGTGTCCGAAAACTGTTTTCCTACACGCCACCCTACTCTTTATGCCATTTAGACACATTCGTATAAGTCCAACTAACTTTTTAGGAATTCCGAACTCCAGCAGGATACTATATAACTTCTCCCTCTTAATTGAATCGTATGCCTTTTGAAAGTCTACGTATAGTTGATGTACAGTACCATTATATTCCCATTTCTTTTCTAAAATCTGTGTTAAGCTAAAAATCTGATCTGTTGTAAACCTGTTTCTTCTAAATGCACATTGATGATATCCTAGAATGTCTTCAATATAGGGAGTAAGTCTGTTTACTAATATATTTGTTAGAATTTTGTATGAAGTTGAAAGTAATGAGATGCCCCTATAGTTGTTGCAATCAGTTTTATCTCCTTTCTTATAAATCTCTTAAGGTAATATGAAATCTTAATTAAATTGTTAGTTTCTTGGGCGCATGTTTAGAATACATGTTGACTTGTTGCAGTGTACCTGAGTAGATACACAAATTTCCCATAGATCAATGCATTCCAGCTGAACTAAAGCGTATGATTAAATAGAATGCCTGGAATAGTAGCAGCTAGTCTATTCCTTGGTCCTGATTACCATGATTTGCTGCACAAACATCGGAAATCGTGATTCTGAATATCATTAAATTCGATGGCCACAAGACTCGATATTAAAACTTTCTGACTCTTTCCTTTTTCAACCTCTCTTTTAATTCTCTAAATTTACATAGGAGACATGTCCTGTACAGCACAAGGCGCGTAGCTCCTCCAAATTTAAACTACAGATATCAACTGAGCTGGGATATTCATGATTT
Organism: Diploptera punctata; assembly: GCA_030220185.1. Classification (NCBI taxonomy): domain Eukaryota; kingdom Metazoa; phylum Arthropoda; class Insecta; order Blattodea; family Blaberidae; genus Diploptera; species Diploptera punctata. The sequence continues at coordinate 2,304,033 of JASPKZ010009803.1, forward strand.
ATCACTTCATTAACTACTCGAACAACTGCGATGTAGAATATGGAATATACAGGCTGTTTCTAAATTAGACCGACAAATTTTGTGATCAGATAGGTAACCTTCTTCTTCTTCTTCTTCTTCATCCTTTCCAGGATTAGGTCAATGCGACCCGTTTCGGTCTCAAGTCCATCGTTTCCTTGGCCGTCCGAAAGATCTTTTTCCATGTGGTTTGTAGGCGTTGATCTTTTTGGGTAATCTTGTATTGTCCATTCTGTCTAAAAGTCCTTTCCATTGGTATTTGTGCTCTTCTAGTTTATCAACTATTGAAAATATATCCAGTTCATTTCTTATTGATTCATTGTGTAATCTATCCATGCGTGTACATCCTTTTACGGATCTTAAAAATTTCATTTCAGTGGCTTGAATGTGTGAGATATCTTTTTTGTAAGTACTCAAGATTCAGATCCATATAAAAGAACAGGAACAGCCATAATTTTATAAAAACCTGAGCTGAGTTTCTCTTCAAGTCTTTCGGAGGGTTCTTCTTATGGTGCCACATTTCATTTGATATCGGTTTGATTTATTATGTATATCCCAATCATAGCTATATGTTATATTTGAACCAAGATAGTTAAAGTGTGCTATCTGTTCTATTATTTCATTATTGATCACTATTTTTGCTCTGACTGGCACTTTGCCCTGAAAAGCCATAATTTTAGTTTTTGAAGTTGAGGTAACCTTCATTGAAGCATATTTTTGTTAAGGAACCTATGGGCTGAAACGCTTCGTTTCAGTGCTGGAGGGATCTTACAGGAAGGAATTGAAGGAAATGGAAAAACGCTCATTTCATTTCAAGAGGGATTTGTCATTACTGCTATCGCTTTGTTTGTTTACTGCCGGAGCTCAGTAGCATTTTTGTTTTCCTTTTTTCGTGTACACTGTTTTCCATTTATTAACTTTCTGTTATTCTCACACATAGACACAAGGACAGGACACACACACAGTACCAGGGTGGAGATTTAAAATCCCCTACCCCGCCAGGAATCGAACCCGGGTCGCCAGAGTGGAGAGACTATAAACCGTTGATCCCGAGTCTGAAGATTTTCAGGCTCGTAAAAAATCCTTAAGCCTGAATGAAAAGGCATCTAAGCAAAATTTACCGAGTTTTTCCGCCGTAGTACTACCTTGGTATCCTAGATGTCAGTATGAGGCGGAACGCTGACCACGTATCACTCAAAATGGCATCTATACGAAAACAAGTGTAACTAAATTAGTATGGTTCAAATTCTTCCCTGTAGGAGGAGAGCGCCTAAATCTCTGTTAAGGGAAAACATGGGGTTACAATATAAAGTAACATCTTAATTGCTGAGTTTTAACATAATCTAAAATAGTTTTATCAATCTTCATTTTCTTCCTTATAACTGGAGTTATATATATATATATATATATATATATATATATGTGTGTGTGTGTTATAATTAATTGTTTAACATTGAGCAATGCAAGCTTCATATGGTATGATAAGAAAAATAAATGCCTGGACGGGATTCGAACCCGGATCTCTGAGTCTGTACCTTAGCGTGATATCCATTATACCACCAGGCGAATCCAATTCAAACACTTATTTTTCTTATATATGTATTATATTCTCCATTATTACTAGATGTCGCGAGAACTCGGCCTTCACTGCCATCTAGTAGCTGACTATAACAAGTAAGCAAATTAAAGAGAATATTTTTACCTTATAGCAGTGTCGCTTTATAGATGTTATAATTAAATGTTTAACATTGAGCAATGCAAGCTTATTGCTTACTTGTTATAGTCAGCTACTAGATGGCAGTGAAGACCGAGTTCTCGCGACATCTAGTAATAATGGAGAATATAATACATATATAAGAAAAAATAAGTGTTTGAATTGGATTCGCCTGGTGGTGTAATGGATATCACGCTGAGGTACAGACTCAGAGATCCGGGTTCGAATCCCGTCCAGGCATTTATTTTTCTTATCATACCATATTAAGCTTGCATTGCTCAATGTTAAAGATTTAATTATAACATCGATATAGCGTCACTGCTATAAAGTAAAATAAATATTCTCTTTAATTTGCTTACTTGATATAGTCAGCTACTAGATGGCAGTGAAGACAGTGTTCTCGCGACATCTAGTAATAATGGAGAGTATAATACATATATAAGAAAAATAAGTGTTTGAATTGGATTCGCCTGGTAGTGTAATGGATATCACGCTGAGGTACAGACTCAGAGATCCGGGTTCGAATCCCGTCCAGGCATTTATTTTTCTTATCATACCATATATATATATATATAAGCATCGAAGATGCCCAAGACCGTAGGCTTTGGAGGTTTGGCACGGGAAGACGGCAGCAGCTGTAAAAACCCGAAGATTATATATATATATTTGAAAATATGTAAGTGGTATCGTGGCATTGACCCCTCTTACATTTTTCTGCAATTTGTTTTGACACAAAGTATGTAATGATATTAACGAGATATGTTTATTGTACATATTTGAGACCTAAAAATAAAACGCAAGCTCACGTTCTTGCAGCCGGTCGATGACTATCTGTGGGATACAGTCCTGCCAGATTCCATTAAAAATAAAAGCCGATCGACCGGCAGCACGATCGGCAAACACTTCATCAGATCTCTTGATAGGTAGTCCTCGTCCTTACCTTCAGTATTATAATTGACCTCAATTTGACCCCTCCTGTATGGATAATTGGAGAGAGAAAGAAATACAAAAAAAAAACGTATAAACCAGATTATTTTATAATCAAGTTTAAAAGACTATTCCCTCCCCCCCTCCTCACTCTTTTAGATGGAGAAAAGGGGGAATAATTGCACGACACGTAAGCTCTATGTACATGGATGTTGGGGAATTGCCTCGAAATCGTCACTTTCTTGTTATAAGATCGATCTAGATACATCAGCTGCACCAAACAATTGTTTCTTAACTTCGTACCAATGCCCGGATTTGAACTCTTAAAGGGTCTTTGACCCTATATTGGTGTTTGATTAATCTTGAGTATTTCTACTTGCACTCTGTTGCCATGGCAACACTGAGCTGTAATTAATTTACCACAATTAAAAGCAATTACCTGCATTAGCGTAAGTAATTTTGTTCATCAAATTAATAATACTTGCTATGTCAAAAATGTAATGCAGGCTTAAATTGCAATTATTTTCTCTTTTGAGGAAGTGGCTGAATTCAAATACCTAGGAACAATAATCACAAATAGGAATGAGATGCACAAAGAAATTAAACATAGGCTCAATTCTGGAAATGCGTGCTATTATGCATTGCAGAGACTCTTGACGTCCCAACTCCTTTCAAAAAACGTTAAACTGAAAATATATAAAATTTTTATTCTACCAGTTATATTATATGGATGCGAAACATGGACTTTTACTTTAAGGGAGGAAAGGATATTACCAGTATTTGAGAATAAAGTTCTTAGTAACATTTTTGGACCAAAGAAAGATGAGCAAACAGGTGAATGGAGAAGACTACTTAACAATGAACTACATGGTCTTTATAGGAAGCCAGATATAATGAGAACATTTAAGTCTCATAGACTGCGATGGGCAGGACATGTTGCACGAATGGCGAAAGAAAGACATGCATGGAAGCTTCTTGTAGAAAAACCAGAGGAAGAACGCCCAGTTGGTAGACCAAGAATGAGGTGGGAGAATAACATTAACTATGATTTGAGGGAAGTAGATTATACAGGGAATGATTGGAAAACATTAGCTCAGGATAGGGATGTATGGCGAGCTTATGAGCGCACGACCATGAACATATGGGTTCGATAGTGCCAGTGAGTTATTAGTCTGACGAATTCGCTTAGTTTACGCAATTCCTGTGTGACGTCCTGTTTTTACGTCATCTACAAGTTTAACATTCAACGATATTTCCTTCTTTTTTTTATACTTACTTACTTACTCACTGGCACTATCGATCCCGTAGGTTCATGGCCGCGCGGACATAAGCACTCCATACATCCCTATCCTGAGATAATGTTTTCCAATCAATCCCTGTATAATCTACTTCCCTCAAATCATAGTTAATGTTATTCTCCCACCTCATTCTTGGTCTACGAACTGGGCGTTTTTCCTTCTGGCTTTCCTACAAGAAGCTTTCCATGCACGTCTTTCATTCCCCATACGCGCAACATGTCCTGCCCATCGCAGTCTACGAGACTTAACTGTTCTTATTATATCTGGCTTCCTATAAAGACCATGTAGTTCATTGTTATGTAGTCTTCTCCATTCACCTGTCTGTTCATCTCTCTTTGGTCCAAAAATTTTCCTAAGAACTTTATTCTCAAATACTCGTAATCTCCTTTCCTCCCTTAAAGTAAGAGTCCATGTTTCGCACCCATATAATATAACTGGTAGAATAATAGTTTTATATATTTTCAGCTTAACGTTTTTTGAAAGGAGTTGGGACATCAAGAGTCTCTGCAATGCATAATACGACGCATTTCCAGAATTGAGCCTTGTTTAATTTCTTTGTGCATCTCATTCCTATTTGTGATCATTGTTCCTAGGTATTTGAATTCAGCCACTTCCTCAAAATTTCCCTCCTTTGTCATTAGCTGTCCATTTCCATTATATAATGCATTTCTACGTGTGAGCATATATTTAGTTTTTATACCTGAGTTTATTTTATCCTCTCCACTTGTAAGTAAATTAACGATATATCCTTAGAATTTGTTCTGTGTTTGATTTATTAATTTTGTTATGGGCGTTAAGAGATCGTGGTTAGATCTATAATCTTGGGAATTTGCAGGGCGTTATTTTAACGCTAACTGAAACGTAGTTTCGTTTTAAACTCTGAATGACCCCTCCTTGGTTCACAACACATATTTGAGAAGTAGCAACTGTATCAAATGAAAGCAAACGATTGCAATAGTTTACAAATGAAATATTTTAATTGTTAAGAGTGAGGTTAGGTCTTTATTGCTGCAATAGGAAAGAGGATCGTTCATGCGTGGCTATCTATGATTGGTTAACCATTTAACAACTGGCATGATTCTGATATCAGCACTGCTATAATAGATCTTACGTTGGAACGTGTGTGGACGCCCGATATCACACTTGACCTATTCTAAGAATGTTTCAAAGAAATGGGGAATCTATGCCACATATATAAATTGACATACCATTTATTTTTGCAGTACGTGAATAATTAAAATGACAAATGAGGGAAATGTTGAGGAAGTGGCTGAATTCAAATATCTAGGAACAATAATCACAAATAGGAATGAGATGCACAAAGAAATTAAACATAGGCCAAATTCTGGAAATGCGTGCTATTATGCATTGCAGAGACTCTTGATGTCCCAACTCCTTTCAAAAAACGTTAAACTGAAAATATGTAAAACTATTATTCTACCAGTTATATTATATGGGTGCGAAACATGGACTCTTACTTTAAGGGAGGAAAGGAGATGAGTATTTGAGAATAAAGTACTTAGGAAAAATTTTTGGACCAAAGAGAGATGAACAGACAGGTGAATGGAGAAGACTACATAACAATGAACTACATGGTCTTTATAGGAAGCCAGATATAATTAGAACAGTTAAGTCTCGTAGACTGCGATGGGGAGGACATGTTTCACGTATGGGGAATGAAAGGCTTGCATGGAAGCTTCTTGTAAGAAAGACAGAGGGAAAACGGCCAGTTGGTAGACCAAGAATTATGTCTGAGAATAACATTAGCTATGATTTGAAGGAAGTAGATTATACAGGGAATGATTGGAAAGGATTAGCTCAGGATAGGGATGTATGGAGAGCTTTTGTTCGCGCGGCTATGAACCTATGGGTTCGATAGTGCCAGTGAGTAAGTAAGTACGTGAATTACGCTGGTCAACATGATTTAGCAAAGAGTTTGAAATTCAATAAAAATCACATCCTCACGTAGAGTTTCTTAAAAAAAATGGTTCTACTGAATCGATTGTGGATAATAATCGATACGTCATCGTACGTATTTCTCGAAAATGAACAACGGCAAATTAGCCCTTGCAAAATATTCAATAAATACTTACTTACTTACTCACTGGCACTATCGAACCCGTAGGTTCATAGCCGCACGAACATAAGCTCTCCATATTTCCCTATCCTGAGCTAATGCTTTCCAAGGGAAAATAATTCAATGGTGACAGTATAATAATTTAAAAACGTTTTTCTTATTTTTTGTTATATGATTTATTCCTGTTTTTAGTTTATTTTTGTCTTTATTGTTATGGATAATTTTTCCTTATTTAAGAGGTCTTTACTCATTTGAGTTAGGGGTTTTGTTTTTTTAAGTTGTACAAGACTAGGTGTTTAAACTGTAATAATTGCTGGATGGGCCTCTAATTCTAATTATTCTTTATTAGGTGGGTTGCGGGCAGTGGCTCAAACAATTTCTTATGCAATCATTCCCTGTATAATCTACTTCCCTCAAATCATAGTTAATGTTATTCTCCCACCTCATTCTCGGTCTACCAACTGGGCGTTCTCCCTCTGGCTTTCCTACAAGAAGCTTCCATGCAAGTCTTTCATTCCCCATACGTGCAACATGTCCTGCCCATCGCAGTCTACGAGACTTAACTGTTCTTATTATATCTGGCTTCCTATAAAGACCATGTAGTTCATTGTTATGTAGTCTTCTCCATTCATCTGTTTGTTCAATATTCAATAAATAGAGCCACTTATTTATAACGTAATCTTAAAAATTTGTAATATAATTTATTAGAATACATGTATAATAACCTAAAAGCTAACCTAACTTATTTAAATTCCTCTAACCTGTGAAAGTAATAAATAGAATGGCATTTAGACAATATTAAATTACAGGTATGTAAATAAATTATACTATATGTGTAAGAAACTAAAAGCTAACCTAATTATGTATAATAATCAATTACTCTAACCTAGTTTCTTTGCTGATGATTCGCTAATTTCTTCCGTGTTTTCATCTTTGGTGACCCTAAGGTTCATTATTATATACAACTTTGCTCATTAGAGGACGCCACAAGGACAAAGTGATACAGACAATTAATTTTTGTAATTGATGAAATACATTTTGTAAATATATTTTTAAAAATTCAACTTGTAGGCCTAACTGAAGTATACATACTATAAAGCAATTTTATACCAAATGTATATTGAAAAGGGGATGTCTCGTACAGTAAACTAGTGAAATGTGTATCTTGTAGTGCTTTTAAAATGTTATTTTACTGCTTTGTTTCTGGATGGTCCGACTTTTCTTTTGTGTTTTCATATTTAGTGGTCCTAACCATTTTAAAAGCAAAAGTATCTCGAAATTCAGGTGTCCACTTTTTGCGCCGTAACCATTATTTCTTAACATAACTACAAAATAGTCGGCCGCGGTGGACTAGTGGTTATGCTCCTTGCCTCTGGTCCCGAGGGTCACGGGTTCAAACCCGGCCGGGGTCGATGGATTTTTTAGGACGGAAAAATACAAGTAGCAAGTCCTCCGGGAGGGTCCCGAGTCTGAAGATTTGCAGGCTCGTAAAAACTCCTTAAGCCTGAAGGAAAGGCCTCTAAGCAAACTTTACCTAATTTTCTCGTCCTAGTACTACCTTGGTTTCCTAGATGTCAGTATGAGGCGGAACGCTGACCACGGACCACTCAAAAGACATCTATACGAAAACAAGTGTAACTAAATTAGTATGGTTCAAATTCTTCCCTGTAGGGGGAGAGCGCCTAAATCTCTGTCAAGGGAAAACGTGGACTTACAAAAAAGTTACAAAATAATAAACAATGTCAAGAATTATATTTAATTAATGTTGGGAAGTAAACATTATGAGGTATAATCATTAAAATTCATCGGAGAACATATTGTTTAAACAACTCACCTCATAGGATTCATGCTTCCATGATATCGCGATTTCAAACAGTCATGTTCATCGGAGTTATGGCTGACGATGAACATTACTATGTTTGAAATCGCGATATCATGGAAGCATGAATCCTATGAGGTGAGTTGTTCAAACAATATGTTCTCCGATGAATTTTAATGTCAAGAATGTTTTTATGCTCTCTTGAAAAATTTTTAAAATTAGATTTACGAGGTTTTAGAAGTAAGGTGACGATATCCACTAGACCACCGAAGCGCACTATAATTAATTACTAGTTATTTTAATATTACGAAAGAAGAGAATTCTTCTTGCTGAGATTTCTAATTTGATTTGTATCATGAATATGAAAATATGATAATGTTGAATGAATAAATTCACTAGATGTTATCAGCAAAATCTTCTACTTCATACTAATGAATATCAGTTTTAAAACAACCAACTAGAGAGCGCTGTTAAACGTATTTTCCGGGTATGTTTTATATGTCACGTTTCTTGATGGAAAAATAACAAATTTCTTAAACAAAGTAAGCGTGTGTCAAGATGTCAGTTTATGCAGACTCCTATTTACACTAGGGATTGTTTTTTGGCGCATTTCAAATTTCACGTCTGTTCAAATACTAGAAACTTCGTGCTACCTGCCAACCAAAGCATATCAACTCGCATACATTGCATAATGCATACAAAAGTGCTGTAAATAATTCTAACATTTTTTTTTATTATTAAAGAAATATTCTAATTTTTTAGATTACACTGAGCAACAAAAAATAAACTGTTCTTTTTTTTGTCTCAGAAACAAAAAAAATGTGATTCTGATAGTATATTTTCTCCTGAATTCAAATATGATATCGGGTTTTCTCCATCACGCAAGGTTTCCGAGAGACAGGAATTTATAATTTCAAACACTTTAATATTATCCACATTCGTAACTACACAATATTCGAACATTCGGACTCATCTAGAAAGTAAGACATGATTATTTTCTGCTATATTTGCCTGTGGATCGCCTGTTGATGGTCCAACAATAATTGGCCAGCATATTAGGATTCCATTTGCCTTGATATCTCTTTTACATAGCTGAAATCTCCTGAGTTAGCTCATTTGGTTTTATTTTACAATGGACAAATGGACGAAAAAAGTTTATTAAAAATATAATTATTTAAATCCATTATTTGAAATTGAAATTAAAAAAAACTGTGGGTGATGGATAAATTCCGAATACATATTTGAAAACACGATAAAAAAACTGCATTAAGTACAACTATTGGTACTCATGAGACAAAAATCATGTTGACCAGTGTAATTCTAGAAGAAATGAACTGGAATGAATACCTACCTTAAAACATTTATGCAAGTTTAATTTAAATTAAAAGCATGCAAACACCAACACCAGCTGTATACTTAGTGAACTTTTGACAATACAGTGCAAATTAGTGATACTAAATTCATTACATGTGATTTTTAATTACATCATTCCAATTTTAAAGACAGCTTCATCTATCCTTTTTCTCAAGTTTTAACAATAATTACTGGAAGTTTCCTAATTTCAATTTGCAAAAGTGAAATAATTAGAACCTAAAAATCTGAGAATGTATTACTTCATTTGTCATTATACTCCTAAATACATTATTAACCATGACTTTGTGATAATAAATGTATTATAGTAAAAGTATTAATAAATTAAATACATTTCATTAAATTAAATAGACAATTGTTAACATAAAAATAATAATTTATAATTTTGAATTTTACAGTTAATACATGCTACTTTGTTAAGGAACACACAGGATGTAGAAGTTCTAAAACTTAATTCAGAATAAAATATTGTGCCTTTATCGTTTTTGCAATACTTTTTACATAACAAACTCATTAGCAATATCGAACCCGGAGGATCGTGGTTGAGTGGATATTAGCTCTCCATATGTCCTTAATGTTTTCTAATCATCCTCTGCACTTATTAAGATTTCTCAAATTGAGTTTTATAATATATAATAGACATAATTCAAACTATTCATTATATTATTCAACTGTTTGTGTGCGAAACCAAAACAAAAGAGAGTCAGAAGTCTAACTTCTCATTATACTATTGTACTGTTTGTACATGAAACCAAAACAAAAGACAGTAATAAATCTCTTCTCATTATACTATTCAACTGTTTGTACGTGAAACCAAAACAAAAGACAGTAATAAATCTCTTCTCATTATACTATTCAACTGTTTGTATGTGAAACCAAAACAAAAGACAGTCAGAAGTCTAACTTCTCATTATACTATTGTACTGTTTGTACATGAAACCAAAACAAAAGGCAGTCAGAAGTCTAACTTCTCATTATACTATTCAAATATTTGCATGTCAAACCAAACCAAAAGACAGTCAGAAGTCTAACTTCTCATTAAACGATTCAACTGTTTGTATGTGAAATCAAAACAAAAGGCAGTCAGAAGTCTAACTTCTCATTATAGTATTCAACTGTTTGTATGTGAAGCCAAAACAAAAGACAGTCAGAAGTCTAACTTCTCATTATAGTATTCAACTGTTTGTATGTGAAGCCAAAACAAAAGACAGTCAGAAGTCTAACTTCTCATTATACTATTCAACTGTTTGTATATGAATCTAAAAGAAATGGTAGTCAGAAGTCTAAGTTCTTATACTATTCAACTGTTTGTATGTGAAACCAAAACAAAAGACACTCAGAAGTCTAACTTCTCGTTATACTATTCAACTGTTTGTACGTGAAACAAAACAAAAGGCAGTCAGAAGTCTAACTTCTCATTATACTATGTTGGAATCTTATCTTTTAGTATATAAAAATCCTGGCTCCATTTATAAGGAATCCTGCTGTCGCTTTCGAAATTCATAGGCGGTCATTCGAGTAATATTATTTGTAAACTTACATGAAACATTGTTTCATTAATTTAGTTTTGTATACGTTCTTTTCCTGTATGTTCCTTATTTTTTAATTGCTATCCTATGATAGATGTGTATTGAAATATATTGTAACTGATACAGCTTTATTATTTTTCTCTCAATTACTTAGTTATAACAATGGATTAATTTGACAGTTAATATGTACAAAAACCAACAACCACACAAAGTTAGAGATAAAAATTTGATATGTGCATTGTGAACTCACCCTCCTGGTTGAGGCCGTGCCCGCCTTCCTCTACAAAAGGAAGAGAAAACAAAAGACTGATAGAGAAAACTGTCCTCACATGCAGCATACATTACAGTACTTCTAAGTGCACAGCATTGGAAAGCGGTGCAGACTATATACTAAATACAGCGTGATATTTCCACCTCGCAATTCATTCACATTGGGAAATCAAAAAAAAAGTAACAATTTTTTTTTTCAGATTGTAAGTAAGTATGTAACTTCGTAACAAGTAGCTTCAAAATATGTAACATTTTTGTAATGAGTCTCCTGGACTGCCGAAGTTTTAAAACAGTCTAAATACAATTGTAGACTTGTCTTTCGGGCTGAATGGCCGTGGTTTGGTTTTATTAACACTCAACGTTTCGTCTACTACTGCAGTAGACATCCTCAGGAGATTCTGCGTGCTCTTTGACCTCTTAACTCTTCAAATGTCAGGAGATTTTGCTCCTACAATAAAAATAATTACGTGAAAATGATCCTAAAGAATCATACTTATTAAAAACAAATAAACAAAAAATGCATGTTTTGGCCTTTTTTTTTCCAAAATATTCACCATTCTGTACCCCTAGTGAGTCATGTAATTCATAATATCAAATGTTGATTTTGTAAATTGTATTTGAGTACGTTTTGTTTAACTGAATTTGTCTAAAATATTGTTTCTTTTTTTATAGAATTCCGTTTGATTATTTATTTCTGATTTTTAGTAAAATTTCACCTCTTCCGGAATCAACATAGAGAAGTATATGGAGGAGAAATTTGTATTTTTGGACTAAAAAATTCTTGTGTAAACATGACCGTAATTAAGTTATGTAGGTAGAAATAACACTATGAGGTTTATTTTCACTTTGTTGAGTTGTTTCTTGACTCACCTCATACTTCTTAACCCTTAAATTCGTAATATATCCTTATGGATGCATCAGTTGGTTTAATTAATTTAATATTTTAAATAAATCAGAAGAAAACGAACAAAAACAAACCACTTAAATATGTATCTAATTATACAATATTCCTATTAATAACAGTTACACAAGATTGCGTTTTCACTGCGGTCCGCCACATTCAAATAACTAACAGAAGAAATTGGCGTTTTGCCAATTTAAGGGTTAACTCCCTCGCAGATCCAGATTTCGTCACTGTAGTTCTGAACGTGAATAGCATTGAGAATGTCACAAATACAGTGACGAAATCTGGATCTGCGAGGGAGTTAAGAAGTATGAGGTGAGTCAAAAAACAACTCAACAAAATGGCCATAATTATTCGTTCTTATGTAAGTAAAAATAATATCTTATTCTTTCAAGATCATGGAAAAATAATATTGAGCATATTACGATTTGTTTTAGTTTTATTCATATTGCGGAATATTTAATAGAAAAAATATGTATAATCACTTTATAAAATGTCTCTTAACTTTCTATAAAATATGTGATGAATGTGAGTGATTGTGCAGTGTATGTAAACCAATTACATTTTCTGTTCATTCAGCCACAATTTCTCCGCTTATTTATTAACTTTCCCAATGTGATTGAATTGCTAACAAACCATAAATGATAAAATAAAATAAGTTTATTGTCTTCACCATAATCTAATTTGAAGACCAGGTTTTTATTACTTGCATTAATATATTTTTATGGTTTTTCAAAAGAAATAAAGGTGTGCACTTGGAATAGAACAAGAAAAAATCGAATTCTCTATTTTACAACCAATTAAAAGTATTTATTACTTGATACCTCGAGGAATCCAATTTATTAACAAAATAAAATAGAAATAATAGTTATAGGCTGCACAAAAAATACTAGATTCCTCTATGTTCTTACAATGACTAGGTCCACAAAATAATAGAAAAATTTTTGTATTCACTTACAAGCTGCTCCAATAATACTATATTTCTGCAAGTTGTTACAATAATAGGTCCAACAAAAAATAAATAATGGTTTAAAAGAACTAAAACAACAGGCTTTATTAGAAAACCGAACTAAAATGTGAAAAATAATTTTAATTTCTAACACGCTTGGGATAAAATTAAAGTGGTCAACAAAAAAATCATCTCCAACACATCTAGAATAAAACTAGAGTTATCTACAAAAAAAATAATTTTACCATCAAAAGCGTGGGGTGCTTTTTATGTATTTTACGTTTTCTTCTTAGAGACTTTACTTTTACCAATATCTCTTTTTTATTATCAAATATATTAATTGATATAGAGCACCCCACGCTTTTGATGGTAAAATTATTTTTTTTGTAGATAACTCCAGTTTTATTCTAGCCCACTTTCATTTTATCCCAAGCGTGTTGGAAATTAAAATTATTTTTCATTTTTTAATTCGGTTTTCTAATAAAGCGTGTTGTTTTAGTTTTTTTAAACTATTGTTTATTTTTCATTTTTTAGTTTGGTTTTCTAAAAAATGTAAATACCTTTAAATTCGATACTATTGTAGTATGAGCTAAAAGTAATACTCTTCTAAAAAGAAACCTCCGGGCCGGGTTTAAACCTCGATCTATGGGTTACTGAAATTATATACCGCCTTATGGTTGACTTCTACCAGGATCTTAGAAAAAATGAAATTATTGTATTGTCATTGGTGCTTTACAAGTGTACAAAGTTTAAAGTCGATCCAATGTTTTTAAGTGGGTGAAGATGGTGCTGAAAGATTCCGTTACATAGATAGATACAGGTCAAGCTAATATAAAGCGTGTAAAAAAGTTATTATTTTCTTGATTCAATAAAGATACAAATGTTATAATAAGTACAATGTGGAATTAATACAGGGTGTCTCTAAAGTCACTATCCATTTCAATGTAGTTTTCACTCAAAAGACAATTGGATGATATTTCTATTGAGTTCGAAACAGATCAACAAGTGGCCTAAATTCGTGAATGGACTGTGATGATAATGAAAAAGGTTGGGCATGTTTCAGATGGGATAATAACATCAACCATGATCTGAGGGAAGTAAATTAATTATACAGGGCATGATTGGAAAATGTTAGCTATGATAGGGAAATATGGAGAGCTTACGTCCGTGTGGCCATGATAGTTCCAATGAGTTTGCTAGTTAATCGTGTGTAATGTGTAATATAAAATTTATTTCACTACAATTGTTAAAGCTCGGATATAAATTCCATTGAATAGTCAGTTCTGTGAGGTCAAAAGTGGTTTAAGTTCATAACAAGTTATTTGTTTTACCAACAACTTGTTCGCATGTGAATGGATTGTAAAATTATAAGCAAATTAAACTCTCTACCCTTGTGAGACCGAAATTTCGCCTAGGTTGTATTCTCGAATACTTTCTGCTTGTTTGTTCAGGAATTTCGCGACGGAAAAAGACCTGGAATATTAAAGGAGGTCGTTACATTAAATTCTATTGCAAAAAAGTTTCTCAAACGTATTAAACATTAAAGATCCTGGTGCTCTAGGCAGGGCTTACAGTCAACGTTTATGTAATTTTGTACTTCTCTATCGTACCTTTTAGAGAAGCTATCGAAATAGTTCTGATGAAAGGAAAATGGGGTCTATTTACAGATCTTCGCCGATCCTGTCTAGTAGATATTGTAAATGAACACGATATATATTGACGAAGAAAACAAAAAAACAATGGCCTTTCGGGGAAAATATGCAGTTCGATCGAAAATAGTTTTGAACGATGAAATTATCGAACTAGTACAGAGTTTTAAATATTTACGACGTCACATTTCTTCTTCTTGTAAGCCCATGTTTCCCTTAATAGAGATTTAGGCGCTCTCCCCGTACAGGGTAGAATTTGAACCATAATAATTTAGTTACACTTGTTTTCGTATATATGTAATTTGAGTGGTCTGTGGTCAGCGTTCCGCCTCATACTGACATCTAGGAAAACCAAGGTAGTAATAGAACGGGAAAATTCGGTAAATTTTGCTTAGAGGCCTTTTCATTCAGGCTTAAGGATCTTTTACGAGCCTGAAAATCTTCAGACTCGGGACCCACGGCTTAAAGTCCCTCCCGGAGGACTTGCTCCTTGGATTTTTCCATCCTAAAAAAATCCATCGACCCCGGCCGGGTTTGAACCCGCGACCCTCGGGACCAGAGATAAGGAGCATAACCACTAGTCCACTGCGGCCGATACTTATCACATATTACAATTGGGAAAATGATGTACATGAAAAAAATTATAAATTTCAAAGTATGTGTCGGACTACAAACAAAAACAAAAGAAACAATGCTAAAGTTTTATAAGGTAATGGCAGTTTCCATTGTGACATATGGATCAGAGAATTGGGCCATCAATAGATTAGACAGAAGATTACTAGAAACATCAGAGATGAAGTTCCTCAGATACGTTTCAGGATATACTCTAAGCGACCACATTCCTAGTGAAACAATTAGGCAAGAACTCAAAATGTTTAATCTAAATGAAAAAATGTAAAACTATAAACAAAATTGGCATGAACACATTTTAAGAATGGACTCTTCTAGGCTAAGAAAACAAGCACTGTTGTACCAGCCTGAAGGCTATAGAGATGTGGGACGTCCACTAGAAGACGAAGGGAAGAGGAATTCTGAGAGCGGAACAGGCCTTTGGCTTACCATATATAGCCTATATATATATATATATATATATATATATATATACTGCTAGCGTACCCGGCAGATATTTTCCTGCCCGAACTTCAATTCTCATGACATGACCGGATGATAAAAATATAAGTTTTTTTTACCATAAAATTCACTAATTAGATATTATTAAATACGTTCGCAAAAAAAACTCTTACTGTCATCTGTTGTATCTCAAGAAGCGTGCATGATGATGTCACATCGTTGTCGCGCGGAATATGTCAATAATGCAGATGACTACACATCTGATATAAAAAAAATACCTACAAACCGATCGTAGCGTCATCTACCGAGTCCAATTGTGCATCTGAACCATCCAGGGACCAATTCAAACACAAAAAAAATTCATCGAAATCGGTCCAGTCGTTTAGGCAGTTTTTAATTTCGGTTTTCAGATAAACGCCCACTTCTAAAATTTCGGTTTTCAGATAAACGCCCACTTCTAAAATTTCGGTTTTCAGATAAACGCCCACTTCTAAAATTTCGGTTTTCAGATAAACGTCCACTTCTAAAATTTCGGTTTTCAGATAAACGCCCACTTCTAAAATTTCGGTTTTCAGATAAACGCCCACTTCTAAAATTTCGGTTTTCAGATAAACGCCCACTTCTAAAATTTCGGTTTTCAGATAAACGTCCACTTCTAAAATTTCGGTTTTCAGATAAACGCCCACTTCTAAAATTTCGGTTTTCAGATAAACGCCCACTTATAAAATTTCGGTTTTCAGATAAACGCCCACTTCTAAACTTTCGGTTTTCAGATAAACGTCCACTTCTAAAATTTCGGTTTTCAGATAAACGTCCACTTCTAATTGTCGGATTTCGCTTATTTTTTGACAATACCTACCTCGGTTTATTGTAATAGGATATAGGCCTACTGAGTTTCGTTGTGAAACATCGAAAAATGTGACCGCTAGAGAGATTTTTAAATTTTCACTTCAGGTGAACTCATATGCTTAACGGTTTTACAGGATCCAATCGTGAATCTAAATCACCGAGAGACCCAATCAGTCACGAACAAATAATTGTATCAAAATCGGTCCAGTCATTTAGGAGTAATTCAGTGACAAACATGCGTACAGAAGAATTATGTAGGCCTATAGAACACTAGCTAATACCCGGCGTGCGCTGCTACACGTAAATAAATGATAATGTGTTTTTGCATTCAGTTGAATAAGTAAAAGGAAAAATAAATATAAACTGATATCGTTGTTATACCTTGTACGTTCCATGTTCCAATTAGCAGAGTTCATTTCCGTAGCTTCGTTCGTCTTGCTTTTAATAAAAAATAAAATGAATATATATCACACAATTATTAGAAGCATCATTACTTATGGACTATCTCCTCTACTATTTAATTTTGTATTAGAGCATGCCATTAAATCTTTGGAGAATGAGGAAGGCTTACAACTCAATGGTATTAATAAGCTGTTAGTTTATGCTGATGATGTAGTACTACTGGCCAATAGCGAGGAGATACTAAAGGACAACACGCACACACTATTGAGTAACACTAAGAAATTAGGACTGGAAGTAAATATCAGTAAAATTAAATATATGGTCACACGTAGAAATTCAGTATATAATGGAAATGGACAGCTAATGACAAATGAGGGAAATTTTGAGGAAGTGGCTGAATTCAAATACCTAGGAACAATAATCACAAATAGGAATGAGATGCACAAATAAATGAAACATAGACTCAATTCTGGAAATGCGTGCTATTATGCATTGCAGAGACTTTTGATGTCCCAACTCCTTTCAAAAAACGTTAAGCTGAAGATATATAAAACTATTATTCTACCAGTTATATTATATGGGTGCGAAACATGGACTCTTACTTTAAGGGAGGAAATGAGATTGCAAGTATTTGAGAATAAAGTTCTTAGGAAAATTTTTGGACCAAAGAGAGATGAACAGACAGGTGAATGGAGAAGACTACATAACAATGAACTACATGGTCTTTATAGGAAAAAAAATATAACAAGAACAGTTAAGTCTCGTAGACTACGATGGGCAGGACATGTTGCGCGTATGGGGAATGAAAAACGTGCGTGGAAGCTCTTGTAGGAAAGCCAGAGGGAAAACGCCCAGTTGCTAGACCAAGAATGAGGTGGGAGAACAACATTAACTATGATTTGAGGGAAGTAGATTATACAGGGAATGATTGGAAAGCATTAGCTCAGGATAGGGATGTATGGAGAGCTTATGTCCGCGCGGCCATGAACCTTCGGGTTCGATAGTGCCAGTGAGTAAGTAAGTAAGTATCATTACTTATGGAGCAGAACTTTGGCCATTAACAACAAAAACAAATAATATCATTTGGCAATGTAAATGGATTCTATACGAAGGGCAGCAAGAATTTCAGGAAGAGAAAAAATTATGAACTCAGTTATAAGGGAGAAAATGAAGATTGAAGACACTATTTTAGATTATATTAAAACTCAGCAATTAAGATGGTACGGACATGTCCAGCGAGTGTAAGACGATCAGCTACCAAAATCTGTTTTGGAATGGAAACCTGAGGGAAGACGAGGCAGAGGAAGACCTAAAACCTCCTGGAGTCAGGGAATATGTTTATACATGAAGGAGAAACATTTACAACCAGGAGATTGGATGGACCGACAAAATTGGCTGTTAGGAATCGGACGACGTCAAAGACATTAATCAACCAATGATCTATCTATCTGTATCGTTATTATTTTTAGATACCGCGTGCTGATTACCCGGCGTTGCCCGGGAATCTACGCATCCCGATATACTTGGCCTAAATGAGCTGAAAGACGAAATTCGTTATTTTGAGTTATCCATAAAAGGATACTCGCCGTGCGCTGCTTGCCCGGGAATCTATTTATCCCTATCTTCTTGGCATCGACGAAAGACTAAAATGGTTATTGTGAGTTATCCTTAAAATATAAATAAATGCTGCCGGGGACTTTTTTGTAAAGTTTTTTGAGATATTCAATTCTGTGTACATTAATTTTGTGTATTGGTATGGTTTAGGCAGTGTAAGCAATTTAAGCTTACAAAAAGCTACATTTTTTCACGTTTTTTCACTACGGAAGGTGATTTTTAAGGGTGAAGGGCTTGAGCATTAAAACTCTCTTATAACCTTCCCGGTAAAATCCTGAACATTTTGCAAAACGCCCCATGACAATGGTATGGCATAATATGCTTGCCCCGGAATCTACTTGTCCCGATCTCCTTGTGTAAATTTGGTTATTTTATTGTTCACATTGTTTCCATTTTGATAAGATATTTCACAACATAAATTGTTGAAATTTTGTACATGATCTAGGCTTTGGTTATTGTATATTATCTTACTTCTGATTGGATCTTCTCCTATGAATACTATTACTTTTAATAGTAATAAGAGCTATTAATAATAACTATGAGCTACAAGCCGGAGGGTCGAGGGTTCAAGTCCCGTTGGGGTCAGGATTTTTAAACTGACCCAAACCCTCTGGCGGCACTATGGTCCTGGGGTCGACTCAGCCTTTAACGGAAATGAGTACCAGACGCTTGTTCTGGGGTAAAGGCGGCCGTCACGCAGGGCTGGACAACCCCGGGCCTCCGCTGACATAAAGTGCCGATTGTCTAGAAAAAGTGGGAGCCTTAACCTCCTACTACCCCAAGGGCCTCCGGGCCTGTTGTGGGATCACTTTACTTTTACTTTTAATAATAACTATGACCCTAAAATTATAAAATATTTAATTAAGAAAATTCATTACAAAAAAAAACAAAGTTTTTCCTTTACCCAAAGAAAACATAAAGAAATGTGTCATAATGTCATACATAGGCCCACTTCAAATAAAATATCTAAAACACTTTAAAAAGTTGAACATTAATGTGGCATTTAAAACTAACAAAACTTTACAAAATAAAATAAAAAACAATAAAACCAAAATAAAAAAATAAAAAATTCTCAGGTTGTATATAAAATTGAAGTGTGGCACATGTGACAAGTCTCTATACAGACAAAACTGGTAGACATTGTATCTCTCGGAATAAAGGAAAACATGAGAGCAGCAATTTAGAATATTCAAAACTATTTGCATAACCACTATTTTCCAATTTAATCATTGTTTCGATCCAAAATTTTCAAATTTTACATTTTTTGATAAGGCTAAGAAGTTGGACCTTTTGGAGGCTGTAGAAATAAATAAATTGAAAAGTAGTAATAAACTGTTAAATTCTCAACTTGATTTGAATGAATCCCCTTTGTTAAATTAAAAAAAATAAGTAAATTATTGTTGTATTGTTGCTTAGATCAGTTGGAACACAATTCATAATTTTTTAACATGTCTGAAGTAGGTATACAGTGTACCGAAACAGCTGTCACTGAATTATATCTTAATAAATATGAAAATCAAATAAAGCTAAGTTTTATTTTTATTTAATTAATAAATATGGATTTTCATCAAGTAAACAGCAACTCAATTGATTAATAATAATTTTAATAATTAGCCTATACTAATAGAAATATTAATAATAATAATAATAATAATAATAATAATAATAATAATAATAATAATAATAATAATAATAATAATAATAATAATCCATCCATAGTAATTCTACCCGAAGGCAGGTCCTTCACTGCAATCATAGCATTTTTCATGCTATGCTTGCAGCTTTACTAGGGAATTGTGTAGGTGTGGTAGCTTCCCGTTGCTTTCCACACCGGTGAAGGATGATGATGATAATGCTAATGGTAAGGATGACAATGATAAGGATGATGGCCATATGATTTTGGGGACCGTTTGGGCCTTTAAAGTTTTCCTGACATTTGTCTTACAGGTGAGGAAAAACCCCGATAAAAACCTCACCCAGAAAAACTGCCCCGACCGGGGATCGAACCCGGGCCGCTGCGTGACAAGGCAGCACGCTACCTCGAGACCACAGCGGTGGACAACAACAACAATAATAATAATAATAATAATAATAATAATAATAATAATAATAATAATAATAATAATAATAATAATAATTAAATAATAATATATTTAGTCCAGTAGTTTCTGAGAACCAGAATTAAGCGATGGAATCCTTGTACTGATGTATGCAGAAATTTTCACACTACAATTGTCAAATCGCGGATATAAATTCCATTAAATAGTCAGCTTTGCGAGGTCGTAACAAGAGGTAGAAATTCTTAACAAAGTTATTTGTTTTAATGACAACTTGTTTGCAGGTGAATAAATTGTAAAAATTTATATGTAAATTTAGAAGAAGTAATAAAAGTGGAAGTGATAGCAAGTTGTATCGGAGTACAATAGCAAGTTGTCTGGTATCTCGGCCTACCACAAAACCAGTTTAGGTTCACAGGATCAACTTGTCCGACTCAAAGAAAAATACCTTCAAATGAGTCAGCCATGTCTGCTGATTGATGGTGGCTTTCGAGTGGACAACATATTTTTGTTGCTATCAGTTCGCTCGCTTATTGTTTTCTGCCTTTGCTAATTTATTTATCTTTGAAAGTTGTTCAAACTTCAATGTTATTTTTATTCAATTAGTGTTCTTCGATAATCGACCTTATTAAATAGTTTGTCATCGATCAATATTTCTTCGACTTGATCTCAGTTTAATCTCTCAACCACTTTTTATGAAATTAGGAATTCTTGCTCTGGCATCAATGTATGTTCTTAGTTGCTTAATCTATGTAAAAAAGAATGTACACAATTATATGTGCTGTGTATCTCTTCATAACTATCACACAAGGAATAATAACAATACATATATTTAAATAAATGTGCATTTAGCAAAACTCAAAACAGTTATGAGGTTGCATCAGTGAATTTGTTTATCTTCCAGTTGATATAAAGAATCTTCCGGTTTCAATATTTAAAAGAATAATTAAATTAGTATTGACTTTGGATCCACTTTACAGTGCTCACGAATATTTTAGAATTGACTGGTCGAGACACCACGGAAATTAACATTACCTACTAATTCATGTTGTCATACATTGTACCGTGTTTTTGACAATAAAAACCATGTATCTGTCTGTTTGTCTGTCTATCTATCTATCTATCTATCTATCTATCTATCTATCTATCTATCTATCTATCTATCTATCTATCTATCTATCTATCTATCTATATATCTATCTATCTATCCGTCCATCCGTCCATCCGTCCATCCGTCCATCCGTCCGTCCATCCGTCCATCCGTCCGTCCGTCCATCCGTCCGTCCGTCCGTCTGTCCGTCTGTCCGTCCGTCCGTCTGTCCGTCTGTCCGTCTGTCCGTCTGTCCGTCTGTCCGTCTGTCCGTCTGTCCGTCTGTCCGTCTGTCCGTCTGTCTCTCTGTCTCTCTGTCTCTCTGTCTGTCTCTGTCTGTCTGTCTGTCTGTCTGTCTCTGTCTGTCTGTCTGTCTCTGTATGTCTGTCTGTCTATCTATATATATATATATATATATATATATATATATATAATCTATCTACCTACCTACCTGTCTATCTGTATGTATATCTATATGTCTATCTATCTATTTATCTATCTATCCATCTGTCTGCCTATCTATCCATATATCTATGTATATATACATCTATATATTTATCTATCTATATATCTATCTATCTATATATAGGTATTTTTACGTGTCACATCATCCGCATAAAGTAACAGCTTAATAATACCATTGAGTTGTAGAAATTCTTCTTCTTCTGAAGATACTTCGTATTATTACTAACTAACTAACTAATTAATTAAGGCGGCTCTGTGACGCATGCGGTTAGATGCTAACCTTTCATCGCTGGGGTCCCGAGATCGAGTCTCGTACGCTCCATGTGGGTTTCGTGGTGCACGAAACGGAACTTGGGCAGATTTTTCTCGGGGTTTTCTTCCGTCTTCCACTGCAACAATTTAATTCCACCGTTTTTTCATACTCATCTCATACATTCATTTCGTTCATCTGCCACTTTCACGCAGGATAATACAGATCCGCACGAGCTCAGTGACAAGTGGTAACTGTTTTTTTCTTTAAGAGGGGGTGGCTTGGACGGCTACAACTTACAACTTTGTATCTGCTGTGTTGCAATCTTCAGTTTATATAAGGATTTCTCTCAACAAAATACTGCTAAAATGACAACCTAGTTCTCTATTCCAAACACACAGTAACTTCCTGGGTTGAATCTGAGAGTAGTAACTCATTACAAAGGAGAAGCAAAATACGTAACATTGGATTGTTACGATATTGTTGATAGAGAGAGTTGTATTATGCTATTGCAAGAGAATGTCAAGCCAGGGTACATTAATTTAAATATCACATTTGTACAATTAATTTTAAAACAGAATCAGCGTACGGTATAAATCTGAACCACTTGGCTACAAGAGAATTAAATTAATTAGACATGGAATATGTGGGATATCGTTTGGTGACCGCCCATTCATTGTGAATGTTATCATGTTTGCAACATCGAGGATTTAGTACGTGGCTAACTACATGCAATTTGATGTATTTATTACGCTTGGAAACAGGCTTTCTTGCGTCTCTGACGTGCATGCCATTCAGTAGCGTCTGTCGGTATTGATAATCGCACAAATATTACATGTCTTGTTCCAGCATTCATCTCACATCTTAATTTAATATACAGGCGTACGTACTTTAAATAATTATTTAATTTGTTCGTGGGAAAGAAATTATTTAGAATTCTGTTCATCTCAAGTATGATAAAACAAATGAGTTGATACAAACGATAATGTTCCAAACAGATATTGGAGTGACTCCTATAAAATTCGGGGCGATCAACTGAACAATATTTTAGCAAATTACGAAGGAATTAAGTTATTGAATTTTTCTCAAGAAATTGTTAAAAAATACAGATTATTCATCGATCCTATCTAAGAAACACCTAAAACTACCATGACCAAATTATAAATATTTTTATTCTATATACACCTTCCCTCATTAGAGGATTGCCTCAAGGACAAAATGATACAGACAATTAATTTTTTGAATTCATGAAATACATTTTGTAAATACATTAAAAAATGTCAAATTGTAATTGAAGAATACATACTATAAAGTAGAAATTTTGTAAATATGGTTTCTTAAAATTGAAATTGATCCTCTAATGGCAGCGACGGTAATTTTAGAAAGATACACCCTGTCCAAATCTAAGGAATTCCAAAATTTAGCTAAGAATCCTGGTATAGTACCTTTTGCCCTGATCATCAATCATGTGAGAATTATACTATCTAATCGGAATTATATTTGTAATAGTCAATTGTTGGCTCATATATGGCTTTCTTTTCACAGTCAACTTCCTCGGGTTGGCCACTATGAGTCTCAAAACGGATTGTGGGATCTAATATCATACCAATTTTAGAAGATGGTCTAAATGCAATAATATCTATTCGTCCGTTACTTCCATTAGTGGCCACACCATAAACCTTCCTCATAAATTGTGTATCCATAATCTCGCAAGGCTTCTGCCATCATATTTCGAATAGTGTGGTACTGAAAGTTTGTCAGTGATTCTCCAAACGGACAATATATATATATATATATATATATATATATATATATATATATAAAGTACCTAAACACGTTTAAAAATATATAAAACAGTGGCAGTTCCAACACTATTACATGGATCAGAACACTGGATCTTAATAAAAAGAAATTACAAGTATTTGAGAATAAAGTACTTAGGAAAATTTTTGGACCAAAGAGAGATGAACAGACAGGTGAATGGAGAAGACTTCATAACAATGAACTGCATGGTCTTTATAGGAAGCCAGATATAATAATAACAGTTAAGTCTCGTAGACTGCGTTGGGCAGGACATGTTGCGCGTATGGGAAATGAAAGACTTGCATGGAAGCTTCTTGTAGGAAAGCCAGAGGGAAAACGCCCAGTTGGTAGACCAAGATTGAAGTGGGAAAACTTGAGGGAAGTAGATTATACACGGAATGATTGGAAAGTATTAGCTCAGGATAGGGATGTATTGAGAGCTTATGTCCGCGCGGCCATGAATCTACGGGTTCGATAGTGCCAGTAAGTAAGTAAGTATTATTATTACCATTATTGTTATTATTATTATTATTATTACGATTTCAAAGTAAATTATTTGGTATTTTTAGAATAATGAAAGTTCAGAGTGTATTATTAATTCCAATAGAATTCAAATCGATGCACTTTGATAGATACAGACGTTTATCTTAAGTTATATCTCAATTTATGACAATAAATAAAATCGATTTACGTAACTTTTTTAGATTCACAGGGCATTAGTCATTTGGTGAAAACTTGTAGCTGTAAAGCATGTTGGGATTTCAGTATGCCACTACAAAAGCCAATTCTGGTTTATTCATTTCTGTCAGTTGGCAATTTGTGAAACCTGTAATCAACCTCTCGCTGTATTAATAACATTTTCAGAAAAGTAGAAAGTAAATTCAACTCGAAACGTTTTGCCTACAGGCAATTCTCAAGTAATAATAATAATAATGCTTATACAGAACTTTCAAGCTACGTTATTAAAACAAATGGAAGCAATGTTCGTAAAATTCTATCAATGTGAAAGCGTATGAAACAATAATTATAATGAAGTGGTGAAAACTGCCTTAGCATTCTATTTTAATTGCATTAACGAGAATAATTTTACGACTACCAAGTTATTTAGGGTCCCTAGGAAGCGAGGAGAGTTGTTAGAAACGAGAAGGTATTTACTAGAAGAGATCTCTAACCTTCTATGTAAACTGGAACGTGTCAAAACAACTTGCAACTTTAGCCTTTCCATTAAACGTAAATATTGCGCTTAATGGGTAATATTTTATCATAAATGTTTTTGCTCGTTGTAATTTGTTCGATTTATAGGTGAAAAGTAATTTATATTTTAGCATTTTAAAGAGGTGAACACAATCAGTTTGAAACAAGTTTTCAAATTAAATTCAGCTGTTAAAGCATTTTCCACTCAACAGTAATGATGTTCATTTTGATGTAAGTAAATTCAGAAACTACAGAGTGATTCTGTAAAAGAAACTAATTCATCTATAATAAACTATAAAAAACAGTGTAGTTCTTGGTATTATTTAAAAAAATAAATCTTGAATAATAAACTGATATAAACGAGTGATTTCCAAATTATCGATAAATTCACGACTCATGAAGTGAGGAGTGAATTTATCTAGAGAATTAGGAAATCAAGAGTGGCATTTGTTAGGACTATTTAACGAATAAAATTAAGCTCTTTACTAAAAAAGAATTATTTGAATATAGTTACCGGTGTTTTAAAATATTTATATAGTTAATGTAAACGGCGATGTTTGAAAACAAATTAGAAATATGAGGTTATGTACATTCACTACAACTCGATCATATTATTTATTGCCAAGTAGGATCGCAATATTGTAAGAATGCACTCTAGTGGAGAAATAATGAAACACATCAAACTATTATAATCAACATTATAGGTTAATCATTTATATTTTGAATAAACAACTCAGTAAAATTACTGAATCTATTCATTATTTGCTATATTCAATGTATTTGTTGGAGAAAAATAATGGTATAACCTGTTCAGAATATTAAAAAAAGGAGGAGCTCTCTTTATCACAAAAGCAGGAGCTGATAAAGAGAAATCGATAAAGAGGGAGGTGAAACACGACTGTCATTGGTGTAAAACAGAATTCATTGAAACGTGATTGATCATTGACTACCATTTGCGACATGAGTTAAATAGTCTAGGATAATTATATAATATCTCCGAACACTTCAAATTGCATAGATTTAATACTGGTATTTGGAAGTGAAGCCAGGACTATGATTAAGAGTTCAGAATATTTAATTAACACTTTTGAAACAAAGATTTTTTTGCTATGGTGCGTTTTGTCGTACTTAGCATTGGCGACCATGTTTAAAAGTTCGACTTCCTACATTTCGGGGTTGCCAACCTAAATAACTATACTGTAATATTACACATTACAAACCTCGTGCGGGAAGTAAAACCCACTGTCCTTTAATTATAGTGCGTAAGCCTACAATCCATCCATAGTAATTCTTCCCGAAGGCAGGTTCTTCACTGCAATCATAGCATTTTCATTCTATGCTTGCAGCTTTACTAGGGAGTTGTAGGTGTGGTAGCTTCCCGTTGCTTTCCACACCGGCGAAGGATGATGATGATAAGGATGATGATGATAATGATTATAATGAAGGTCATATGATTTCGGGGACCATTTGGGCTTAAAGTTTTCCTGACATTTGTCTTACAGGTGAGGAAAAACCCCTTTAAAAACCTCACCCAGAAAAAATTGCCCCGACCGGGGATCGAACCCGGGCCCGCTTCGTGACAAAGTAGCACGCTACCTCGAGACCACAGTGGTGGACAAGCCTATAATGTATACACAAATATATATCCAAAAGGTAGTGTTAATATGCATTGTACAAAACAAATCACTGCATTTTAAATGAACTGAACTTTATTTGAAAGAATATAAAACAATAAACACGTACTTGCCGCCATCTTATACTGATTGGTGTCACGGCCTGCTGTAGTCTCAACTAATAAGCATCGGCCACACTGTTAAACGTTAGTCAATTGTTTATAATGAACGCAAATATTTTCAACAAAGATATTATTTTACTATTATTTATTATTTTGAAAACACCATCGCGCAAAAAATAATGCACAACGCAAGTTTGTGAAGTGTTTGACAGAATCTCGGAAATTAAAACCTTCGCTGTTGCTCGGTTCTTAAACATTTTCTCACTTCTGTAAAAACCACTTCCCAACCTCGCATCGTAATATACTATTTCGGAAGGATATATGGACCAGAAAAAGAGAATGGAAGATGGAGAATGAGGTATAATAGGGAAATTTATTTTTTGTAGTCCATGCGGCAATGTTGTGTCAGTGCATTGAGACCGTTGCCCTAATGACTTTTTTAATGTTTACACGTTCTTACAGAATCACTCTGTAGATTATGGCTTTGGTTATGTAGTACATTGCCGGACATTGGCAACTTTTAAAAGAAATCTAAATTTATATTTGCTCTAACGTCGACTGTATTATTACCCAGTGTAAGGTACATATATTAATTGGTGTTTCTCGTATAATTTATCATTCTTATATTATATTGTTATTATTATTATTGTTATTATTGTTATTATTATTATTATTATTATTATTATTATTATTATTATTATTATTATTATTATTATTATTATTATTATTGTAAGAAATACTGTCATAAGAGAAAAAAATGAATATTGGTTATTGAATAGTAGATTATATACGGTATAAGCAATTCAATTGGTATGGACACGTACGACGAATGCAAGAAGAACGATTACCCAGGAAAACATTGGAATGGTGTCCACCTGGAAGAAGGAGGAGAGGAAGACCTCGAAACTCGTGGATGCAGGAAATAAGAACTGGAATGAGAGCAAGAGGACATGGATTGGATGGAAAGAGACAAGTGGAGAAGAAAAATAAAACTTTGGCACAGAAAGATGTGTAAACATTAAAATTCTGTATATAAATAAATAAATTATTATTATTATTATTATTATTATTATCGTGAGTATTATTATTGTTATTATCGTATAAAATGTTTGTACATGGAATTTACATTGTTACATTTAATGTATCTTTAATTGTTTATAATTAGTATAGTGTATATCTATATTTGTCAAATATTTATTTGTATTTGTGCTGGTTGAGTGGAAGAGAAGGCCTTATGGCCTTAACTCTGCCAGAATAAATAAAACATTATTATTATTATTGTTATTATTATTATTATTATTATTATTATTATTATTATTATTATTATTATTATTATTATTATTACATCCGGTAAATTAAATTATTATCAACAGACGAGCTATCTGAAAGCAGTAATTTGCAATTCAGTTGAGATTTGCAACATATTTTCTTCTTCATAATACGAATACGTATGCAATAGAAACGCAAAGCAATTGACGTTTATGTTGAATTGGTACGTAGGTGCAGTATATTAGAACCGAATAGTCCATAATGTAGGAAAGGCGCGGCTGTAAGGACTCTCGGCGCTTTGAAATCACTTTATATACAAGTATTTACCTTGACATATTACCCCGAAACTCGTCCCGAACGCTACACGTGTGTAGCTACATTGACAGAAGAAACGTTGCAGTCCAGTTATGAAATATCAAGTTGTATTTAACAGCTATCAACTGGCAACTCTTATAAATATATATAAAAATCACCCTGCATATGTTTGAGCTTACAAAACTCGAAACTTATTTCGTCGATTGACTTGGAATTTTATACGTACATATTTTGACCTCAATGCGTCTTAAATCCACACGTAGAAATTCAGTATATAATGGAAATGGACAGCTAATGACAAATGAGGGAAATTTTGAGGAAGTGGCTGAATTCAAATATCTAGGAACAATAATCACAAATAGGAATGAGATGCACAAAGAAATTAAACATAGGCTCAATTCTGGAAATGCGTGCTATTATGCATTGCAGAGACTTTTGATGTCCCAACTCCTTTCAAAAAACGTTAAGCTGAAAATATATAAAACTATTATTCTACCAGTTATATTATATGGGTGCGAAACATGGACTCTTACTTTAAGGGAGGAAAGGAGATTACGAGTATTTGAGAATAAAGTTCTTAGGAAAATATTTGGACCAAAGAGAGATGAACAGACAGGTGAATGGAGAAGACTACATAACAATGAACTACGTGGTCTTTATAGGAAGCCAGATATAATAAGAACAGTTAAGTCTCGTACACTGCGATGGGCAGGACATGTTGCACGTATGGGGAATGAAAGACGTGCATGGAATCTTCTTGTAGGAAAGCCAGATGGAAAACGCCCAGTTGGTAGAGCAAGAATGAGGTGGGAGAACAACATTAATTATGATTTGAGGGAAGTAGATTATACAGGGAATGATTGGAAAGCTTTAGCTCAGGATATAGATGTATGGAGAGCTTATGTCCGCGCGGCCATCAACCTACGGGTTCGATAGTGCCAGTGAGTAAGTAAGTAAGTATTTAACAGCTATCAACTGGCAACTCTTATAAATATATATAAAAATCACCCTGCATATGTTTGAGCTTACGAAACTCGAAACTTATTTCGTCGATTGACTTGGAATTTTATACGTACAGATTTTGACCTTAATGCGTCTTAAATTTGCGTACATAGTGAGAGAACCGAGAAAACTGATGATAACAAAATCATGCATTTGGTGTTGCAGCTATATATCTATGAACCACATCCAAAATTTAATTACACCACTCGATAGATAAAGGATCAAAGAATTCGTAACATTGAGTATAGACTGTGGCGCACCGAGTGCGGTGGAAGGGGATGAGCTGCCATTTTGAGGCCGTTTCTCTGCGTCACATAAATTTAGTTTTGTATAAATTTTGTCTCGGATACCTTACGTCGTTCGTTTCAGATTCAATCGTCAGCTTTCGTCAAGATCTATCGATAGCATATATAAAAAATTAGTGTGAAATAATTTTAGAGAATATATATCGTGTTAAAGTAACAAAAAATGAAATAAATAATGTAATGTCGGTATATACTCGTCAAAACGCAAAATTAAAGTATAGAGATCGTATACAGTTGGAAAGAACTTCTGAAGAGCAATCCAGTGTTACCCATAAAACACCATATGTCAGAGTGATGCGGTGCCGGGAACGTAAAAGTATGAAGGCGTCCGAGCGGATCAACGACGGCGCCAGTATATCTGCAGATGGGGCGGCCAAACCTGTGGAAGTGGATGATGTAATCGTTTCCAATTATATCATATTACCCGTTACGTACACGTATTCACGTATAAAATACGCACACCGTGAAGTGTTTAGCCGGCATATATTATGTTCTAAAACCATTAGGTGCAAGAGTTCACACGAAACAATAATTGAAAAATCGCTCTAGCGGCGACGATTTTCGATGTTTCACAGCGAAACTCAGTATATGCTATTGATGTAAGCCGAAGTAGATGTTATCAAAATATTGCCGAAATCAATCCATTATAAATGGGGATTTATCTGAAATCGGAAATTCAAAACCGCCTTCTTTAGTCATAGTATATATCTTCGTACTTACAGGTTTTCATGTACGACTAATTTTTAGCCGCCATGCATTACACTCTAAAACGAATAGGCGTAGGAGTTGATTTGAAAGGAAAATGTAAGAATAATGTTTAATTTAAATAGGCGTAGCAGCGCACGCCGGGTACTAGCTAGTGTCATGTATAAGACCCGGTATCTTGGTGGAGAGATCTCATAGCCGGAGAGAAGTTGTGTGGGAATACATTGCTCACTGAAATCTAATGAGGAAATATGTTGATCACACTGTACAAGCATTTGGCTCGTTGCCTACCAGATATTATTCGTTCATTCGTAAACCTATTTTAGTGTTTCAACTTTCATTCTTCTTCTTCTTCTTCCTTCCAAGTATTAGGCCAATGCCTGTTACTATCCTATAGAAAATTTTCCCTCCAGCGTTTCATAGGATCTTCGTCCTCTTGGTATATAATTATAAACAGCTTTGAGGATCCGATTTGAACTCATTCTTTCAAGATGGTGTTTCCAATTTAGTTGGTACTGTTTAATATATTCCAAAATTGTCGTAGTCTTCAATTCTTTTAAGATATTGGTGTTCGTTTTCCGATCCCATCTGGTGTAACCCGCTGTTCTGCGCATGAATCTCATTTCACAAGCTGTTATTCTGCTTTCATGTTGTATTTTTAGTGTCCATGCTTCACTACCATAGGTCAACACTGGTCTAGCCAAAGTGTTATATAAACGTAATCTGGTGTTTTTTTGTACAAGGGATGGTTTCATAACTTGATTAATAATTCCCAAACTTTTATTATAACTAGTAATTTTTTCAGGGATATCCTTTTCATCCCAGATAGAGAGATAATATCCAAGATATTTAAATTGATTATGTCTCTCTAAAATTTTATTGTGGTGACAGATTTTACTTTGTATGGGGTCCTTCCCATGAAATGCCATAATTTTAGTTTTGTTAATTGATATTTCCATATTAAATTAGGCACCTGTTTTTTGTAAATTATAAATTGATCGTTGCAAATCATTTTTGGAAAGTGCCAGAAGAGCTAAATCGTCTGCAAAAAGAATAGTATCGAGTTGAACTTTTATCCCATTATCATTTATTCCACTTCCAGTTGCTTATGATAAGCATCTAACAAGGACGGTTTTTAGGTTCAAGTTCCCAAAATTCTAAACAGTCAGCAGTATAAGTTAGCCGGGTTGTCAAACCTGTGTAACGCCTACCTTTACCCCCCAGAACAAGCGTCCGGTACTCATTTCCGTTACAAGCTGAGGGACTCCAGAGCACAGCCTCGCCAGGAATTTTAGACTAGTTTAAAAAACTTGTCGAATTCTAACATGAGATCGGAACAGACCAGCAGGCCAAAAAGCAATTGATAAAATATATATATAATTTGTTAACATGTCTGAAGAAGGTACAGTGTACCGAAACAGCTGTCACTGAATTATATAATAAATATGAAAATCAAATAAAACTACGTTTTATTTTTATTTAATTAAATATATATATATATATCTGTTTTTTCCATATTTTCCGATTCTTTGTAGTGTAAAATGAAAATAAAGATTTAAAAAAAATCAGAGCAAATCTTCGAAATTCATTTATAATTTCATGAATTATGAGCATAAATATATCCGAAATTAATCTTACATCAAGGGCAACAAAACCACTGTTGACCAGTGTAATTAGTATGAATGCATTTCCAGAATTGAGCCTATGTTCAATTTCTTCGTGCATCCCATTCCTATTTGCAATTATTGTTCCTAAGTATTTGAATTCAGCCACTTCTTCAACATTTCCCTCATTTGCCACTAGCTGTCCATTTCCATTATATCATATAGGCCTATTCCTATGTGTGATCGTATATTTAGTTTTATTGATATTTACTTCCAGTCCCAGTTGCTTAGTGTTATTCAGTAGTGTGTGCGTGTTGTCCTTTAGTATCTCCTCGCTATCGCCCAATAGTACTACATCATCAGCATAAACCAACAGCTTATTAATACCATTGAGTTGTTGGCCTTCTTCATTCTCTAAGAAATTGATGGCACGCTCAAGTACAAAATTAACCCATTGTGAATTTCTGAAGAATCCGAAAACTCTTTGCCTACACGTCTTTCTGCCATTTAGACACATTTAAATAAGTCAAACTTTTTAGGAATTCCGAACTCCAGCAGTATATAACTTCTTCCTCTTGAGTGAATCGTGTGTATATATATTAATTGGCGTTTCTCGTATAATTTATCATATTTATATTCTCTCTATCTATCTTCGGGTTTTTACAGCTGCTGCCGTCTTCCCGTGCCAAACCTGCAAAGCCTACGGTCTTGGGCATCTTCGATGCTTAGCCCTCTAGCTTGCATTACTGTCTTCATGTTTTCCTTCCATGTTAACCTTGGTCTCCCTCTTTTCTTCTTTCTGTTCGGATGCCATTCATATAGTTGCTTCGGCCATCGCTCATCTTCCATTCTTAAAACATGTCCTAACCACTTTAATTCCTTCTCCTCAATTCTTTCAATTATGCTTTCTTCTGCTTCCATTATGTTTCTAATTTCCTTATTTGTGACATGTTCTAATCTAGACTTTCTGGCACTTCTGCGTAAATAATCCATTTCTAGAGCTATTAGTCTATTCTTGTCGTACTTATTGATTGTCCATACCTCACTTCCATACAATTCAACAGATTCCACCAATGTTTTACCAATATTTTTTTTGTGTCTTTCCAAATATGCTTATCCCACCATATGGAATTTAACGATCATATTATTTTGCAACTCAATTCAATTCTATGTTTTATGTTCTCTTTGCCTATACCTTCAATGTTATCCATAATTATTCCCAAATATTATATTATTATTATTATATTATTATTATTATTATTATTATTATTATTATCGTAAATATTATTATTGTTATTATCGTATAAAATGTTGTTTATACATGAAATTTACATTGCTACATTTAATGTATCTTTAACTGTTTATAATTAGTATAGTGTATATCTATATTTGTCAAATATTTATTTGTATTTGTGCTGGTTGAGTGGAAGATAAGGCATTATGGCTTTAACTCTGCCAGAATAAATAACTAACTCCTGGCGCGACAGGCCTACAAGGCCCTTAGCCTACCAGCCGGCTGCTGGCCTCACATCCACATGTCTCAATCACAGAGGTAGATGATAATCAGCCAGTGTAGGGGTGACATGTGGTCAGCATGTCGAGT
Source organism: Diploptera punctata (assembly GCA_030220185.1). Lineage (NCBI taxonomy): Eukaryota > Metazoa > Arthropoda > Insecta > Blattodea > Blaberidae > Diploptera > Diploptera punctata. The sequence continues at coordinate 2,337,891 of JASPKZ010009803.1, forward strand.
CCCCCAGCCGTTATAGCTGGTTTTCTCAACCTGGAGCCGCTACTTATTGTAGCTACCCAAATGCATCACGATGCTGGGTGGGCACCGGTCCCATACTGGCCGAAATACCATGAGAAAATTTCTTCCCCCATGGAGACTCGAACCAGCGCAAGTCCCGTAGCTCTGCGCCAAGGCTTCCTGCCTTAACCACTCGCCTACGGCGCCGGACGCTAGAATAAATAAAACATTATTATTATTATTATTATTATTATTATTATTATTTTGATTGCGGATGAGCCCATGTAGGACTACGCAAAGTACTTAGAGGCGTTTCCTTTGAGCCCAAATTTCTTTCATTCTTTTGCTATGAGCTTGTTTTCTGTCATCTGTCCAAATTGTTCCAGTTTTTTCCTTCGGTTTGTCCTCTTGGTCAACTTATCACTTATTCACCTTAATTCTAAATATATCTCTGTTTGGGATATCTTCTTTAGCAATTCCTGCCAATTTTAAGTCCTTTTTGACTTCATCAATCCACTTCATAGTAAACACTGGAGCTTTACTTCTGTTTTCGTAGAATTCCATTTATTATTATTATTATTATTATTATTATTATTATTATTATTATTATTATTATTATTATTATTATTATTATGCCTTTTTGAAATATACATCTGAATAACTCAATGAGAAGATCACAACGTGCCTAATATTGAATCTCGCTCGTAAAAACAAGTAATTACATATTAAAATTAGAATGTCAACATACGTGGCTAGTTAATTTAATATTTATTGGACAGGAGTAACTGATAATTTAGGGTAAAATCTTGATAGTAAGCGAAACAAACGTGTAAACACATGTAGGGTTTTGTTTCACGTCATTAAATTTTCTGCTTGAATAAGTTGGACACGTTCATTTGAACTGTGACAACTAAAAATTGGTTCCGTGCCTCAATTTTGTGAACGCTCTTAAAGTATCATGCCTCCGTGTAATTTAGACGTTGGCTCAAATCATATGATTATCCAGTTAGAATCCAATCTATTTGCTTAATAATGACTCGATCCAAAAAACTGCAATCAATTTGAGATGAGATATTAATTTAATGTATTTAATAATCAGCCCAAGACAGGCTTTCGTATCTTTATCGAGAGGTAATACTCATCAGCATTCAGAAACCTCAACTGTTTATAGAATCAATCAATTTTTCAGTGATTTGACAGACAATTCGTCATGTCTAAAAGTCCTTTAATATACATTTCGTCTAGAAAAAAAATCATAAGGGCTACATCGTTATCCTGAGCAATGTTTTCCAAACATACACTGCACAATCTATTTCGCTCAAACCATTGTTTTAATGTTATTCTCATATTTTATCTCTAGGCTTTCCCTCTGGTTTTTCTACAAGGAGTTTCCGGTCCCCTGTTTCATTCGTCATTCGTGCCATATGTCTTGCTCATCGCAGTTTATGAAACTTAATTGTTCTTAATATATCTGGCTTCCCATAAAGATCGTGTAGCTCATTGTTATGCAGTCTTCTCCATTCACCTGTCTGTTTATGTCTCTTTGGTTCTAACATTTTCCTAAGAACTTCATTCTCAAATATCTGGGAACAGTAATTACAAAGAAATGAAACATAGGCTCAAATCTGGAAATGCATGCTATTATGTATTACAGGGACTCTTATCGTCCCAACTTCTCTAAAAAAATGTTAAACTGAAAATATATTAAACTGTTATTCTTACTTACTTACTTACTTACTCACTGGCACTATCGAACCCGTAGGTTCATGGTCGCGCGGACATAAGCTCTCCATACATCCCTATCCTGAGCTAATGCTTTCCAATCATTCCCTGTATAATCTACTTCCCTCAAATCATAGTTAATGTTGTTCTCCCACCTCATTCTTGGTCTACCAACTGGGCGTTTTCCCTCTGGCTTTCCTATAAGAAGCTTCCATGCAAGTCTTTCATTCCCCATATGCGCAACGTGTCCTGCCCATCGCAATCTACGAGACTTAACTGTTCTTATTATATCTGGCTTCCTATAAAGACCATGTAGTTCTGTTTTTCTACCAGTTATATTATATGGTTGAGAAAAATAGACTCTTACTTTAAGGGAGGAAAAAAATTACGAGTTTTTGGGAATCTTAAAATTTTTGGACCAAAAAGAGATGAACAGACAGGTGAATGGGCAGTGAACTATATGATCTTTATAGGAAACCAAATATATTAAGAATGCTTAAGTCCGTAGACTGCATAGGCAGGACATGTGGCACGAAATGGGAATGAAGTACGAGTATTGAAGCATCTTGTGGGAAAACCAGAGGGTAAACGCCCAGTTGGTAGACCAAGAATGAGCTGGAGAATAACATTAACCATGATTTGAGGAACGTATATTATAGAGAGGATGATTAGAAAACATTAGCTCAGGATATGGGTGTATGGAAAGCTTATATCCTTGCTTCCATGAACCTACGGGTTCGATAGTGCCAGTGAGTTATGTATAAATAATATATCGGTTACTAGTGGAATAACCTGTTGTAAGGAGAGATATCCACTGTGTTAAAATAAATCAAGAGACTGCAGGAATGTCATGCAATGACCCAATATAAGACAGACATAGCACAAATACCTGGGCACAGGTGCGGACTTTGTATGAAATCTCGTAAAATGGAAAACGTAACACAAGAAATAAATATGCGAACTTGACATCTACTCCTTCTTGACCAACACAGCGTAAACAAATATCTCTACACGCTATTTTGTTGCACAAACTGACTTTAATAAAAGGGAGTATGGAATTTTTGTTGATGCGAAGCAGCAGTACGAAGCAATCTTTCCGCAAGATTTATTTTTTAGATTATCAATAATTTATATGAGTCACTGCATCAACCGGGGCACATACCAACCTCTGTTGTGACATAGTTCTTTTCTCAGGGAGGCATTCGCCATATATTAAAAGTCATTCCACTGACACATGATATTATAGCTTTTAATATAAAGGGAAACGTAGCTAAATATTCTTCTTCTTCTTCTTCCTCCTTTCCAGGATTAGTTCAATGCGACCTGTTCCGATCTCAAGTCCATCGTTTCCTTGGCCGTCCCAAATATCTTTTTCCATGTGATTTCTAGGTGTTGATCTTTTTTGGTAATTTTATATTGTACATTCTGTCTAAAGGGGACACGCCGTAGCGTAGTGGTTAAGGCACTGAGCTACAAGCCGGAGGGTCGAGGGTTCAAGTCCCGTTGGGGTCAGGATTTTTAAACTGACGGCACTATGGCCCTGGGGTCGACTCAGCCTCTAACGGAAATGAGTACCAGACGCTTGTTCTGGGGGTAAAGGCGGCCGTCACGCAGGGCTGACAACCCGGCTGACATAAAGTGCCGATTGTCTAGAAAAAGTGGGAGCCCTAACCTCCTACTACCCCAAGGGCCTCCTGAGGCCTGTAGTGGGATTACTTTACATTACTTTTACTTATTGTCCATTCTGTCTAAATGTTCTTTCCATTGGTATTTGTGCTCTTCTAGTGTATCGACAATTGAAAATATCTCCAGTTCATTTATTATTGATTCATTGTGTTATCTATCCATGCGTCTACATTATTTTACGGATCTTAAAAAATTCATTTCAGTGGCTTGAATGTGTGAGATATCTTTTTTCGTATGTACTCAAGATTCAGATCCATATAAAAGAACAGGAACAGCCTTAATTTTATAAAACCTGAGCTGAGTTTCTCTTCGAGTGTTTCGGAGGGTTCTTCTTATGGTGCCACACATCATTTGATATCGGTTTAATTTATTATGTATATCCCAATCATAGCTATATGTTATATTTGACGAAGATAGTTAAAGGGTGCTATCTGTTCTATTATTTCATTATTGATCACTATTTTTGCTCTGACTGGCACTTTGCCCTGAAAAGCCATAATTTTAGTTTTTGAAGTTAAGACTTTGAGATTATAATAGAGTCCTTATTGATTCAACATGTAAATGGCTCTTTGTAAATCAAGTTTGAATACATAAATTTGTAAATAATCGTGTGATATAGTCTATTTTGTGCTAGACAGAGTGCTTGAAGGAAGAACAATATTGGAACTCATAAGGAAGAGGAAAATAAATTGGCTTGGCCACTGGTTAAGAAGAAACTGCCTGCTGACGGATGCCTTACATGAAAGAAAGTTGGAGGCAGAAAAAGACATCAGATGATAGACAATATTAAAATAAATGGTTTGTATGCGGATATAAAAAGGAAAACAGCGTCAAGGAAAGAGTGGAGAATGCTGAGTTTGCAGTGAAAGACCTGCTATTGGGCAGAACACTATGCATGTATAGTCTATTTAACTCATTTACAAGAAAACTGCACAATTCAAACAAGCAAGAAATGGAATTCCGACATGGGATATTTAAAGGAAGAGTAGAACCCCTCTCTCTCTCTCTCTCTTTCTATATTTTTAATGTAAGAGGAAAGAATCCAAGTTGCGAGAATGTGCAGAATTGTGTTGGAAGAATCTGGAAAGAAATTCAAGTTAGAAGCTGAGTCTTCTTAGCATTCGCACCTCAACAAGTGAGTCAGCGCTTCCAGTTCTGCCAAATTCTTCAGATTCCATTCTTCATAACTTGTTAAAATTGCCTCAAGTAGTTCAATTATTTACTCTAAATCTCTTTTTTTTTTGTAATTTAGTTTTTCACTGATTTAACTAAGCGGGGCACGCCGTAGCGTAGTGGTTAAGGCACTGAGCTACAAGCCGGAGGGTCGAGGGTTCAAGTCCCGTTGGGGTCAGGATTTTTAAACTGACCCAAACCCTCTGGCGGCACTATGGCCCTGGGGTCGACTCAGCCTCTAACGGAAATGAGTACCAGACGCTTGTTCTGGGGGTAAAGGCGGCCGTCACGCAGGGCTGACAACTCGGCTGACATAAAGTGCCGATTGTCTAGAAAATGTGGGAGCCTTAACCTCCTACTACCCCAAGGGCCTTCGGGCCTGTTGTGGGATCACTTTACTTTACTTTACTTTACTGATTTAACTAATGTAATAATAATAATAATAATAATAATAATAATAATAATAATAATAATAATAATAATAATAATAATAATAATAGTAATAATCATCATCATCATAGTACATTCACGAATTTAGGTCATTTGTTGGCCTGTTTCGGCCTCAAGAGAAACACCATCCAAAAGTCTTTTGAGTGGACGTCCTGGTCTTCTTCTTCCTGCAGGTTGATATCTTAACATTTGTTTGGGTATTCTGTGATCTTCCATTCGATGAACATGTTGTATCCATCTTGACTTATAATCAGAAATTTTGTTTTCTAAAGATTCCATGTGTAATTCTTCTAAGATGTCTTCATTTTTTTTTGTGATCTAGTGGTGTGTATCCTGCAGTCCTCCGAAGATATCTCATTTCAGCAGATCTAAGTCTCTCATCCTCACCTTCTCGTGGTACAACCCGTTTTCACAAACGAGGCTCTAAGGACCGAGTCACGGCGGTATAACCGTTCCATCGGGTACTGAGTAAATGTGGTATCCTATTGTCTGTCCAGAGACTAAAAGGTAGCAGCCCTACCACTGGACTACTTAGCGTCGGGCCAGTAACCTGTCCTAAGGAACTTCAAAACTACTTTCAAGTCTCAACACGAAAAAATCCAGAAGGAATTGAAATATGACGACCCACAGCAAAGAAATATGGTTAAAAGAAAACGACACAATGATATTGTAGATATGCAACCTGGAATGTCCGAAGCATCCATGAAAAAAGAAGAGGAACTAGACAGTATATTTAATAATAATAATAATAATAATAATAATAATAATAATAATAATAATAATAATCTTCTTCTTCCTTCCAAGTATTAGGCCAAGGCTTGTTACGATCCTATAGAAAATTTTCCCTCCAGCGTTTCATAGGACGGCCCAGTGATCTTCGTCCTCTTGGTATATAATTATAAACAGCTTTGGGGATCCGATTTGAACTCATTCTTTCTAGATGGTGTTTCCAATTTAGTTGGTACTGTTTAATATATTCCAAAATTGGCGTAGTCTTCAATTCTTTTAAGATATCGGTGTTCCTTTTCCGATCCCATCTGGTGTAACCCGCTGTTGTTCTGCGCATGAATCTCATTTCACAAGCCGTTTATTCTGCTTTCATGTTGTTTTCTTAGTGTCCATGCTTCACTACCATAGGTCAACACTGGTCTAGCCAAAGTGTTATATAAACATAATCTGGCGTTTTTTTTTGTACAAGGGATGGTTTCATAACTTGATTAATAATTCCTAAACTTTTATTATAACTAGTAACTTTTTCAGGGATATCCTTTTCATCCCAGATAGAGAGATAATATCCAAGATATTTAAATTGATTAGATCTCTCTAAAATTTTATTGTGGAGACAGATTTTACTTTGTATGGGGTGCTTCCATGAAATGCCATAATTTCAGTTTTGTTAATTTATATTTCCATATTAAATTTGGCACCTATTTTTTGTAAATTATAAATTGATCGTTGCAAATCATTTTCGGAAAGTGCCAGAAGAGCTAAATCGTCTGCAAAAAGAATAGCATCGAGTTTGAGGTTCCTATTGATGGGTATATATCCTCGTTGTGTTTTCCTCCATTCATTTATTAATTTGTTCATGTATATAATGAAAAGCACCGGTGAAAGTCCACATCCCTGTCTTACTCCAGTGTTGATATTTTCCCAAGAAGATAATTTGCCAGTTATTATTAGGTATATTGCATAATTAGACACACATTTAAGTGGTTTACTTTTGTTCGTTTTCTTCTTATGAATCGTGATCGTCTTCTTCTTATTTATTTATAATATTAAATTAATGAAACCAACTTATGTATCCCACAGGATACATTATGCATTTATGGGTTAAGAACTTTAAAAATTCAAATTCTGAAATAATTATTAATAATGTGACATAGTTCCTTCTTTCAGTGGATTCTTCATTCACATTTCACATAAAGTTATTCAAGTTCTAGCTCATCATTCACGTAGCGAGGTGCAAAAGCTCTCTTTTAATAACGTTATTTTTAACTCCCATTAAATGAGATTTTACGCCATATCCTTCCTAGAGAAGGCGAATTAAAAATGAAAGTTTTAATAGAAAAGATGTGTATCTTCGTTCATGTGTCTGGTGTAGTAGCTGGAAGAACAAAGAAAAGTGTAATTTATTACGCATAATTTACTGTATTATTCAAATAAAAGTCGTGAGAGGAAATGACTTATAAATTGCTAAGAGTTAACAACAAGCTCTGATATATATCGGACCTGCTTGTTAATGTACTTTATTAGCATGTACACTAACCCTCACAATTAATAGATACTTGTCTACATTTTTATTAAGTGTTATTGGACTATAATTTCACTTGTTATATAACATCGATAGTCAATGTAATATTTTATAATATTCTTGATGAAGTTTTAATTAGTGCAATGGCTATTCTACGCCGCCTGTCAACATTTGATCGGAGAACAAATGACTGCTAGTGTCAAGTTTGCCAATGTGATAACTAGGATTTGTATGTAATAAAATATAAAATTATATTATTCAACTGTTTGTGTGTGAAACCAAAACAAAAGAGAGAAGTCTAACTTCTCATTATACTATTCAACTGTTTGTGTGTGAAACCAAAACAAAAGAGAGAAGTCTAATTTCTCATTATACTATTCAACTGTTTGTGTGTGAAACCAAAACAAAAGAGAGAAGTCTAACTTCTCATTATACTATTCAACTGTTTGTGTGTGTGAAACCAAAACAAAAGAGAGAAGTCTAACTTCTCATTATACTATTCAACTGTTTGTGTGTGAAACCAAAACAAAAGAGAGAAGTCTAACTTCTCATTATACTATTCAACTGTTTGTGTGTGAAACCAAAACAAAAGAGAGAAGTCTAACTTCTCATTTATACTATTCAACTGTTTGTGTGTGAAACCAAAACAAAAGAGAGAAGTCTAACTTCTCATTATACTATTCAACTGTTTGTGTGTGAAACCAAAACAAAGAGAGAGAAGTCTAACTTCTCATTATACTATTCAACTGTTTGTGTGTGAAACCAAAACAAAAGAGAGAAGTCTAACTTCTCATTATACTATTCAACTGTTTGTGTGTGAAACCAAAACAAAAGAGAGAAGTCTAACTTCTCATTATACTATTCAACTGTTTGTGTGTGAAACCAAAACAAAAGAGAGAAGTCTAACTTCTCATTATACTATTCAACTGTTTGTGTGTGAAACCAAAACAAAAGAGAGAAGTCTAACTTCTCATTATACTATTCAACTGTTTGTGTGTGAAACCAAAACAAAAGAGAGAAGTCTAACTTCTCATTATACTATTCAACTGTTTGTGTGTGAAACCAAAACAAAAGAGAGAAGTCTAACTTCTCATTATACTATTCAACTGTTTGTGTGTGAAACCAAAACAAAAGAGAGAAGTCTAACTTCTCATTATACTATTCAACTGTTTGTGTGTGAAACCAAAACAAAAGAGAGAAGTCTAACTTCTCATTATACTATTCAACTGTTTGTGTGTGAAACCAAAACAAAAGAGAGAAGTCTAACTTCTCATTATACTATTCAACTGTTTGTGTGTGAAACCAAAACAAAAGAGAGAAGTCTAACTTCTCATTATACTATTCAACTGTTTGTGTGTGAAACCAAAACAAAAGAGAGAAGTCTAACTTCTCATTATACTATTCAACTGTTTGTGTGTGAAACCAAAACAAAAGAGAGAAGTCTAACTTCTCATTATACTATTCAACTGTTTGTGTGTGAAACCAAAACAAAAGAGAGAAGTCTAACTTCTCATTATACTATTCAACTGTTTGTGTGTGAAACCAAAACAAAAGAGAGAAGTCTAACTTCTCATTATACTATTCAACTGTTTGTGTGTGAAACCAAAACAAAAGAGAGAAGTCTAACTTCTCATTATACTATTCAACTGTTTGTGTGTGAAACCAAAACAAAAGAGAGAAGTCTAACTTCTCATTATACTATTCAACTGTTTGTGTGTGAAACCAAAACAAAAGAGAGAAGTCTAACTTCTCATTATACTATTCAACTGTTTGTGTGTGAAACCAAAACAAAAGAGAGAAGTCTAACTTCTCATTATACTATTCAACTGTTTTGTGTGTGAAACCAAAACAAAAGAGAGAAGTCTAACTTCTCATTATACTATTCAACTGTTTGTGTGTGAAACCAAAACAAAAGAGAGAAGTCTAACTTCTCATTATACTATTCAACTGTTTGTGTGTGAAACCAAAACAAAAGAGAGAAGTCTAACTTCTCATTATACTATTCAACTGTTTGTGTGTGAAACCAAAACAAAAGAGAGAAGTCTAACTTCTCATTATACTATTCAACTGTTTGTGTGTGAAACCAAAACAAAAGAGAGAAGTCTAACTTCTCATTATACTATTCAACCGTTTGTGTGTGAAACCAAAACAAAAGAGAGAAGTCTAACTTCTCATTATACTATTCAACTGTTTATGTGTGAAACCAAAACAAAAGAGAGAAGTCTAACTTCTCATTATACTATTCAACTGTTTGTGTGTGAAACAAAAAAAAAAAAAAAAAAAGGCAGTCACAAGTCTAACATGTTATTATAGTGTTCAACTGTTTGAGTGAGAAACCAAAACAAAAGATAGAAGTCTAACTTCTCGTTACACTATTCAACTGTTTGAGTGAGAAACCAAAACAAAAGATAGAAGTCTAACTTCTCGTTACACTATTCAACTGTTTGTGTGTGAAACCAAAACAAAAGACAGTCAGAAGTCTAACTTCTCATTATACTATTCAACTGTTTGTGTGTGAAACGAAAACAAAAAAAAGTCAGAAGTCTAACTTCTTGTTATACTGTTCAAATGTTTGTGTGTAAACCAAAACAAAAAAACAGTCAGAAGTCTAACTTTGCGATATACTATTCAACTGTTTGTGTGTGAAACCAAAACAAAAGACAGTCAGAAGTCTAACTTCTCGTTATACTATTCAACTGTTTGTGTGTGAAACCAAAACAAAAGACAGTCAGAAGTCTAACTTCTCGTTATACTATTCAACTATTTGTATGTGAAACCAAAACAAAGCAGTCCCGGAGGGCTCAGGATTTTTAAATTGACCCAAACCCTCTGGCGGCCCTGGGGTCAACTCAGTCTCTAATTGAAATGAGGACCAGACGCTTGTTCTGGGGGTAAAGGCGGCCGTCATGCAGGGCTGACAACCCGGCTGACATCAAGTGCCGATTGTCCAGAAAAATTGCGAGCCTTACCCCCCCACTACCCCAAGGGCCTCTCGAGGCCTGTAGTGGGATCACTTTACTCAATAGAATGTGTGTTGGCCCTTAGTATCTCCTCGCTATCGCCTAATAGTAGTATGTAATCAATATATACTAACAGCTTATTAATACCATTGATTTGTGGGCTTTCGTCATCTTCTAAAGATTTGATGGCGTGCTCTAGTACAAAATTGAAAAGTAGAAGAGATACTTACTCACTGGCACTATCGAACCCGTATGTTCATGGCCGCGCGGACATAAGCTCTCCATACATCCCTATCCTGAGCTAATGCTTTCCAATCATTCCCTGTATAATCTAGTTCCCTCAAATCATAATTAATGTTATTCTCCCACCTCATTCTTGGTCTACCAACTGGGCGTTTTCCCTCTGGCTTTCCTACAAGAAGTTTCCATGCAAGTGTTGCATTTCTCATACGTACAACATGTCCTGCCCATCGCAGTCTACGATACTTAGTTGTTCTTAATATATCTGGCTTCCTATAATGTCCATGTAGTTCATTGTTATGTAGTCTTCTGCATTCACCTGTCTGTTCATCTCTCTTTGGTCCAAAAAATTTTCCTAAGAACTTTATTCTCAAATACTTGTAATCTCCTTTCCTCCCTTAAAGTAAGAGTCCATGTTTCGCACCCATATAATATAACTGGTACAATAATAGTTTTATATATTTTCAGTTTAACGCTTTTTGAAAGGAGTTGGGACATCAAAAGTCTCTGCAATACATAATAGCACGCATATCCAGAATTGAGCCTATGTTTAATTTCTTTGTTCATCTCATTCCTATTTGTGATTATTGTTCCTAGGTACTTGAATTCAGCCACTTCCTCAAAATTTCCCTCATTTGTCATTAGTTGTCCATTTCCATTATATAATGAATTTCTACGTGTGACCATATATTTAGTTTTACCGATATTTACTTCCAGTCCTAATTTCTTAGTGTTACTCAATAGTGTGTGCGTGTTGTCCTTTAGTATCTCCTCGCTATCGGCCAACAATACTACATCATCAGTATCATCATTAAAATATGCATATACATTTCCTTATTAATATGTATTCCTATTGGACTTAGTTTTTTTTTTTTTTTCCATTTTCGTATAACATCGTCAAAATATATATTAAACAATGTAGTTCGAACTCAGTAGAGGAGATAGCGCTAAAAAATAATCCGATACTTTTACTCCGGATCTGAAAAAAAATAAAGGGAGAGAAAGGAGAGAGAGAGAGAGAGAGAGAGAGAGAGAGAGAGAAGAGAGAGGAGAGAGAGAGAGAGAGAGAAAGGGGGGGGGGGAGAGTGTATGTTTTATATTTCTCGTATAGGCAAATGTGGTAGGTCGCGATTTGTATTACCTATAAATGATGTTTATCTATGAAATGATGCTTTTGTATTACTGAAAAAAAGTTTGTTTTGCATAGATTTAGAGAAATCTTGCAAATATATTCTTGCACAAGGCTATTTTATATCTAATATGGAAATGAACGTCACCGTCCATTCTTATTCAGCTGTGTTACTCGTAAATCTTGGCATCATGCATGAATCTCAGGTTTAACTGCCTGCTCTTCATGTGGTATACATGTAAAAAAAACTTTCATTCGGGTAATTTCACAAAGAAAGAACACCAGGTTCATTGCCTCGCAGAAATTCACGAAGGGAACTCATTCAAAATTTACTATAGTGTTCTTTTAACAAATTCAGACGTAAGTACAATAACTGATATTAGACGTAACTTGTTATTGGCTGCGAGCCATTAGTTATCTTGAATGGCTAATAATAACAGCCATCCCAGAATAATCTTCCTTCAGGTTCTCCTCAGAACATTATGTCTTCTTTAACAGTTAGAAGTACAGCAAGTACCAAAAGCTGTTTTAAAAATAGGTTCTTGTAATGTAACACTTGAAACAAAATACTAACACAAGATTTTAATATGAGGAGCCCATTTTTACATATCTTCACTTTTAGCAATAACAAAAACATCAACAACACTAATAATAATAATAATAATAATAATTTATTTATATACAGATTTTCAATGTTAACAAATCTTTCTGTGCCTAAAGCTTTATTTCCCTTCTCCACTCGTCCATATCCATCCACTCCATATCTCGAATCTTCTTGAAATCATTCCAGTTCTTATTTCTTGCATCCATGAGTTTCCAGGTCATCCCTTCTTTTCCCTTCCAGGTGGACACCATCACAGTGTTTCTCTGGATAAACTTTCTTCTTGAATTTTTAATAAATAATAATAATAATAATATATAATAATTAATAGTAATAATTTTAATTATATACAGAATTTTAATGTTTATACATCTTTCTGTGCCTAAAGTTTTATTTTTCTCCTCCACTCGTCTAATAATAATAATAATAATAATAATAATAATAATAATAATAATAATAATAATAATAATAATAATAATAATAATAATAATAATCATCATCATCATCATCTATATTCATGGATTAGGTCTGTTGACCCGTTCCGACTCAGCCCATCTCTTTCTAGGTCTGCCCACATCTCGGGTGCCTTTAGGTTTGTATTTTGTTACTTGTTTTGGATATCTATCTTCATAATAATAATAATAATAATAATAATAATAATAATAATAATAATATAAAGAAATAGGCCCTATCTAACAAATTAACTAACTCACTGACTCTATCGAACCCGTAGATTCATGGCGCGCGGACATAAGCTCTCCATTCATCCCTATCCTGAGCTAATATTTTCCAATCATCTCCTGTATAATCTACTTCTCTCAAATCATGGTTAATGTTAATCTTCCACCTCATTCTTGGTCTACCTACTGGGCGTTTTCTCTGTGGTTTTCCTACAAGAAGCTTCCATACGCCTCTTTCGTTCCCCATCGCGCCACATTTAATTATCCACTTTTTTCTGCGAGCAGCTTGATTACATGAAACATTCTACAAACATTGAACTTCTTAAGAAATATGTTCCACGTTTAACCTTTTTAGTGCCTGTAAAACTTATTAATTTTCTAAGCGTTAACGAAAGTATGTTTTTCATCCTAACATACTCGAATCTGAGTCACACATTTTTTTTAATCGTGACTAAAATTTATGGAATTGTCGGATAAACAAACGCGATTTCTTCGAGAATGAAGTGAAATTTTTTCGCTTCTGTATTGTAAATATTTGTCTCTATAAACGATACTCGGATATAAAGAGAAAAATTCCTTCAAATATTCACAAATGTCCGGTCTCGATTCATCTAGAAAAAGTAGGTTCACTTAAATTTGACTAAAGTCATCATATGACATCAGTACAGTTAAAATGCAGAAGATGAAACATTGTTTTTGAAAGGCCTCCATTTTGGAATAACTTGAAAAAGTTTAATAATTTACTTGAGGACGACTGACTTACCAGGTACTAATTTTATAATCTACATCTTAAAGTCATCATGTACTTCTATTTTATGGTAATAAAGACAAGCCTTAGAATACTTCCTTCCCGCTAGCTAAACCCAACTCACACCCTAGTATGCACGTGGCGAGAATATTGTTGACAGAGTTGCCGTCGTCTTTCCCGGTAAAAAAAAACCCTGACAGAAACTGAGAAAATGTATCTAAAAGAGAAATGCTGACTATTTCTCAAAATTTCAGTGACTTTATTAAATTATCTTTCCATAAGGGACGATTTGGGCAGATATATTTATGACAGCTTGGAACAAAATATCTTAAGGTTTGCCCTAAAGCAAAACATAGAATGCAAGCATAAGAAAAATCGAATACTGTATAAAAACGAATCTGTGTAGGGCTATGTCCTCTATACACTTTTAAGCCACTCAAGCGACCGTCATGAAAATTTGTACCTACTGGTTTTCAGGTACATAGAGAGTCCTAAAGCAAAACATAGAATGCAAGCATAAGAAAAATCGAATACTGTATAAAAACGAATCTGTGTAGGGCTATGTCCTCTATACACTTTTAAGCCACTCAACCGACCGTCATGAAAATTTGTACCTACTGGTTTTCAGGTACATAGAGAGTCCTAAAGCAAAACATAGAATGCAAGCATAAGAAAAATCGAATACTGTATAAAAACGAATCTGTGTAGGGCTATGTCCTCTATACACTTTTAAGCCACTCAAGCGACCGTCATGAAAATTTGTACCTACTGGTTTTCAGGTACATAGAGAGTCCTAAAGCAAAACATAGAATGCAAGCATAAGAAAAATCGAATACTGTATAAAAACGAATCTGTGTAGGGCTATGTCCTCTATACACTTTTAAGCCACTCAACCGACCGTCATGAAAATTTGTACCTACTGGTTTTCAGGTACATAGAGAGTTTAACTGCTATATATTATGTAATAAAGCCATCAGGCGTAAGAGTTCACTTGAAATGAAAATTTAAAAATCGCTCTAGCGGTCACAATTTCCAATGTTTGACAACGAAACTCAGTATATCTTATTAAAATAAACCGAGATAGGCATTGTGAAAAAATCAGCGAAATCCGCCCATTACAAAATTAAATCCTAAATTTAAATTAACTCTAGCAACCGCCATGTTTGCTTCCTCGCAGTGTATCTCATATAATTTAATAATCATCATCAACAACAAGGATTAGGCCCAATGGCCTGTTCCGATCTCATTATAGGTCGAATTGGTCCTTCCATCTCTTCAATGGTCTTCCCAACATTCTTCTTCCTTTTGGTTTATAATTTTACATTCTTCTTGGTATGCGCTGTTCATTCATTCGTAATACGTGCCGTAGATAAGCATTTTGATAATATAATTTAATTCACTCTTAATATTTAATTTATTTGGGGGTAGCAACACACGCCTGATATTAGCTATTCATTAATAAAACGCACACTTCATTTATTGAATTAGGGTCAGGAGGGATTTTGAGAAGAATCACTTTTAAAAGCATTAATAATGCAGCTTGGGTAACATAGCGTCGTGTATATATATAAAAATGAATGTTTGTTTGTTTGTTCGTACTTCACGCGCGGCCATACCGTTGATCCGATTGTTATGAGGCTTTTTGTAAAATGTTCAGGAGATTCCCGGGATGAACATAGGCTATAAGAGAGTTGTGATACTCAACTCCTACACCCTTAAAAGTCGTCCTTTGTAGTGGAAAACGTGAAAAAAGTAGATTTTTGGAGGCTTAAATGGCTTACGCTGCCTAAACCATAACAAATACACAAAACTAACGTACAGAGAATTGAATATCTCAAAAAGCTGTACAAAAAAGTCCCCGACAGCATATCTTTATCTCTTACGGATAACTCACAGTAGCAATTTGTGTCGTTCAGCTCATATATTCTAAGAATATCAGGATAAGTAGATTCCCGGGTAATCAGCACGGGGTATGTAAAAATTATTACGATATGAATTTATAATTATTTTTCTTTTTACTCTATTCAACTAAACATAAAAACACATTTCATTAATAAAATCTTCAAATAAGTACCTTAACTAAATTCAATTTCTGTTTAAACATTTTGGACAAATAGTTAAAACTATGTAGGCCTTTGAGAATCATTTTCCATCTTCTGCATCTTATATGGTACTCTAAGTAAAATAAACTGATCCCACTACAGGCCTCAGGAGGCCCTTTGGGTAGTGGGTGGTTAGGGCTCCCACTTTTTCTAGACAATCGTCACTTGATGTCAGCCGGGTTTTCAGCTATGCGTGACGGCCGCCTTTACCCCCAGAACAAGCGTCTAGTACTCATTTCCGTTAGATGCTGAGTCGATCTCAGAACCATAGGTTTTGGGTAAGTTTAAAAATCCTGAACCCACCAGGACTCGAACCCTCGACCTTCCGGCTTGTAGCGCAGTGCCTTAACCACTATGCTACGGCGTGCCCAAGTAAATAAATAAATACAGACGATGGAACATGATTCTGAAAGTCCTACAGAGTTTTTTAAACAGAAATATAATTTAGCTGAGGTGGACTGATATATCAGGTACTTATTTTAAGGTTTTTATTACATAACCTCAACTGTGATTTAAAATTAATTTTAGAAGTTTTTATTTAATTTACTTAGGCGTAGCAGCGCACGCCGGGCATTGGCTAGTTAAAAATAATCAATGGAGAAAATGGAAGTTTACACACGGGGTGAATCATAAATATGGCTATGCGTTTGATCGCGTTGTGTGATGAAAATATTACCATTACAGGAAATATGTAATTACCGTTGGAAAGGCAATTATTCAAATTACAACAATGGAATAAAACAGAACAGTGTAGAACTTACGTCATTGGCGTTGAATATGCAACAGCAAATTACAATTGCTGCTAATGATTGTGAGGCCGCAAGACGGGAAAGACGTGAGTTTAACGTAGCATTGCAGCCGTCGACTGTGGGGAAGTAGAGAAAACGACTGCTGGAAACGGCAAGGATGCAGAATATCAAACCTCCTGGAAGGCCTCGCATTAGCAAGGATGCAGAAACAACGGAGAGAATTGTAGAGGCGTTCGACGCTAGCCCACAAAAATCATCCCGCCAAGCTGCACGTGATCAGTGATTTGTTTTGTTTTGTTGTATTGTTGTAATTTGAAGGATTACCTTTCCAATGATAGCATCATATTTCCTTTAATGATAATATTTTCGTCACAAAATGCGATCAAACGTATAGCCATATTTATGAATCACTCTGTATATCATGTGAAAAATCTCATATAAAAATATGTTCTGCTATTGATTCCGTATCAGAGGCGTGTTTACGGTCGCGATAAGAGTGATTCGTTATGAAACTGTTAGAAATTTCTTTCAAACAAATGTGAAGTAACTTGGAATGTAGAGGGAATTTTAGTGACGTAATCACTTACGTTTCTTCTTTGGCTCCTCAGCGACCATCGCGTGGTGTAGCATGGAGTTTCCTTGCTGTTGCTGCTGTTGTTGCTGTTGTTGCTGATGCAGGGGGTCCACATGGTGCCCCATTGAGACGGCCGTGTGCAGGTGTTGCGGGTGGACGGGCGGTAGCTCCATGCTAATCATAGCCCCTCGCCCCGCCGCCTGCAAAAAAAAAACATTTTTTAGTAACACTAAGAAATTGGTCTGGACGTAAACATCAAAAAACTAAATATATGTTCACTAGGGTGTCCCAAGACATAAATGAGGTTTTTTTTTCGCGAAATCAAGTACGCACACCCTCTATATTTTTCTGTTTGACCTAAATAACTGAAATAACAAATATATTTGCGATTGGATCATGACAACCTGTGCCGACTTCATGCCAAACATAAGTGATGAAAATTTATACTGCGTTAGTATACATGGATTCTAGGACTAAAAATTTATCATAAGTAATGCCACGAGTGATTTCCAAATTATCGATAAATTCACGACTCACGAAATGAGGAGTGAATTTATCTAGAGAATTTGGAAATCAAGAGTGACATTTGTTAGGACTATTTAACGAATAAAATTATGCTGTTTACTCACAAATCATTGTTTAACTATAGTTATTTTAAAATATTTATATATTTAATGTAAACGGCGATGTTTGAAAACAAATCAGAAATGTGAGGTTATGTTCATTCACTGCTGCTTGATCATATTATTTATTGCCAAATAAGATCGCAATATTGTAAGAGTGCACCCAAGTGGAGAAATAATGAAACACATCAAACTATATATCATAATCAACATTACGGGTTATTCATTTATTTTTTAGTAAACAACTCAGTAAAATCAAGGAATCTTTTCATTATTTGCTATATTCAATGTATTTGTTGGAGAAAAATAATGCTTTGACCTGTTGAGAACATTAAAAAGGAGGAGCTTTCTTTATCACAAAAACAGGAGCTGATAAAGAGAAATCGATAAAGAGCGAGGTGAAACACGACTGGATGTAAAACAACATTCATTGTAACGTGATTGATCATTGACTCCCATTTGGGGCATGAGTTAAATAGTCTAGTAAATAAAACATAAATATGCTCAAAAATTATAACTATTTACTATTTTACAATCAAGAAAAATATTGTTCGAATTTTCTTTTGAAATATATTGACTTGGGCTTTCACGGCCAGAGTTATTATGATGATCTTGTAGAAGATTTGCAGGCTGTTGGCCGTGGTCTTGAGGCTTGTAGTTCCCCGACATTTCGCCAGAGACTGCGTCCGGCATCCTCAAGGGATGACTTGAGACTAGCAATTTTGTCGACTACTTGCCCTATATATACATTTATCCGCGACCTGTTCTCTGAGAGCAGTCGTGCCTTTTTCTTGTGCAATTTCGTAAATCATCGAATGTATCTGTAGATTTCCTCCCCGTAGAGGCTACTAATATATTGATTTAGGCTTTCACGGCCGGAGTTATTATGACGATCTTGTAGAAGATTTGCGGGCTGTTGGCCGTGGTCTTGAGGCTTGTAGTTCCCTGACGTTTCGCCAGAGACTGCGTCTGGCATCCTCAAGGGTTGTATTGGCGAAACATCGGGGAACTACAAGCCTCAAGACCACGGCCAACAGCCCGAAAATCTTCTAGAAGATCATCATAATAACTCTGGCCGTGAAAGCCTAAAGTCAGTATACCAAATATGTGTTTTTGGCAGAAGAAGAAGAAGTCCTGGGAAAAATTTGTACCAAAGAGAGATGGACAGGCGATGTAGAACACTACATAACAGTGAGCTGCATGATCTTTATGGGAAACTAGATATAATGGCAGTTAAGTCTCGTAGACTGCGATGGGCAGGAATTGAAAATAAAACAGGGCCATGTATGCTTGAAGGAAAACCAGGGGGAAAACATGGAGAATAACGTGTGAGTGTTACATTCACCATGATTTCAAGGTAGTAGATACAGGGATGATTGAACAACATAACCTCAGGGTACTAATGTAGGAGAGCTTATGTCTGCACGGCCATGAACCTCATCATCATCCATGCAAGTATTAGGCCGTGTGGCCTGTTACGGCCTCAAAGAGGAATTTTCAATCCAGTGCTTTTTTGGACATCCCAGCGATCTTTTGCCTTGGGGGCAGTAGCGAAATATGGCTTTTGGAATTCTGTGAGACGGCATTCGTTGAAGATGGGCTTCCCAGTTGTTCTGGTAGTTTTGTATATGGTGAAGAATGGGTTCTACATCCAACTCTTCCATTAGTTCCTCATTTCTTTTATGGTCCCACTTTGTGTAGCCTGCTGTTCAGCGCATAAATCGCATCTCATTTGCTGTTATTCGGCTTTCGTCTCTTCTTCGTATTGTCCATGCTTAACTACCATATCATAATACTTCTCTTGCGAGAACCTTAAAAAGCCGCAATCTTGTGTTCTTCTGTACTAAAGATGGTTTCATTATACTGTTAATTATCCCCGTTGTTTTTGTAAAATTTGTGATTTTCTTTGATATATCAGCTTCATCTTGAAATGTTAAATTATAACGCAAATAATTTAATTCGTTTACTCGTTCTAGAATTTCATCATCCAAAACAATTTTGCTAGGTATAGGGTATTTCCCACAAAAGGCCTTCACTCTAGTTTTCTTTGTGTTGATTTCCATATTTTACCTTTTTACGGCCATGAACCTACGGGTTCGATAGTGCTAATGAGTTAGTTAATTGTATACTTACTTACTCACTGGCACTATCGAACCCGTAGGTTCATGGCCGCGCGGACAAAAGCTCTCCATACATCACTATCCAGAGCTACTGCTTTCCAATCATTCCCTGTATAATCTACTTCCCTCAAATCATAGTTAATGTTATTCTCCCACCTCATTCTTGGTCTACCAACTGGGCGTTTTCCCTCTGGCTTTCCTACAAGAAGCTTCCATGCAAGTCTTTCATTCCCCATTCCTGCCACATGTCCTGCCCATCGCAGTCTACGAGACTTAACTGTTCTTATTATATCTGGCTTCCTATAAAGACCATGTAGTTCATTGTTAGGTAGTCTTCTCCATTCACCTGTCTGTTCATCTCTCTTTGGTCCAAAAAAATTCCTAAGTACTTTATTCTCAAATACTTGTAATCTCCTTTCTTCCCTTAAAGTAAGAGTCCATGATTCGCATCCATATAATATAACTGGTTGAATAATAGTTTTATATGTTTTCAGTTTAACGTTTTTGAAAGGAGTTGGGACATCAAGAGTCTCTGCAATGCATAATAGCACGCGTTTCCAGAATTGAGCCTATGTTTAATTTATTTGTGCATCTAATTCCTATTTGTGATTATTGTTCCTAGGTATTTGAATTCAGCCACTTCCTCAAAAATTCCCTCATTTGTCATTTGCTGTCCATTTGCATTATATAATGCATTTCTACGTGTGACCATATATTTAGTTTTATTGATATTTACTTCCAGTCCCAATTTCTTAGTGCTAATGAGTTAACTAATTGTATAAGTAGGTATAATTTTAGGTTGTCGGTGTGTTGTATTTTTTTTGTTATTATATTCAATTAAACACGGAGATGCAGTTTAGCAAGGCGACCGGTATGCAACAGGTGTTAATTCCATTAATCATAGCCAGAGCGGTCACTCACACACCCATTAACTGGTGTCTCGACATATGTTACACTAAACACATGTCCAGATTCTCGGAACACTCACTGTCATTATCCCAGGATTCAATTCCCTAATGTATCGGTTATTGTGGACCTGTCTTTATAATCATTTCCGCGTACTTATTATATGTTTTATTTTATTTATTTATTTATTTTACCTGATGGAGTTACGACCATAAGGACTTCATTTCATTTCACTAGGGATGAATTATACATACATTAAAAATTATGATTAATGATACGTTATAGATATATACTACATATTATAAAGTTCAAAAGGGAAAGAAAGAAAAATAGTAATAATAATAATAATAATAATGATAATAATAATAATAATAATAATAATAATAATAATAATAATAATAATAATAAGAGAGTAGAATAACACAATAATAACCTATAAAATAACACAATAATAACCTATAATTAGATTAAATGCCCTCAGGGGTCCTCATCTAGGGGATATGTGGATGGCGACCACAAGGTGCCCAAGCTGTGCAAAACATTTCTTCCACTTACTTGTGTTTTGCACTCTTTTAACTTTACTATCTAACCTCTCTTGGTTAACTCTTGTTTTTTTTACCCCGACGCTATTAGGGCATCCGAGGACTAGGGAGTCCTTCCTTTCTTCCATTTCTTCTTTCCTTTATTTTCTTTTCTTCTCCAGAAAAGCCTGACCAGAGGCTATAAGATGGCAGCCCCATCACTGGTCTTGCCTTCCTTTGGCCAGCAACCAATCGAAGGGACTATTATTATGCTTTCAAGTCTTATATGAGAATTTCCCATAAGGGAAAATTTTCTATAGGATCGTAACAGGCCTTGGCCTAATACTTGAAAGGAAGAAGAAGAAGAAGAAGAAGAAGAAGAAGAAGAAGAATTAGATTAAGTAATTGGCTTGGTATAGGAAGTTTAAAATATAAACAAATAATAAAAGTATACATGGAACACGGTTATATATTATACTGTCGTAAGTAATGCCACGAGTGATTTCCAAATTATCGAGAAATTCACGACTCATGAAGTGAGGAGTGAATTTATCTAGAGAATTTGGAAATCAAGAGTGGCATTTGGCATTTGTTAGGACTATTTAACGAATAAAATTAAGCCGTTTACTCACAAATCATTATTTAACTATAGTTATTTTAAAATATTTTTAAATTTAATGTAAACGGCGATGTTTGAAAACAATTCAGAAACAATTGGTACGCTTCATTTGCTTTTGTTCATCACTGCAACGAGAAATTTATAACCAACAAAATAGGTATTAATTAATTTCTGATGTCTTATGATGTAAATATGTCAATTATATTTTTCTGCAACGTCATTTCCTGGAACATAATTCGTTTAAGAAAGTGCAAACAGTGGTTTCTTTTTTTTGGCGGTACAATCAATTACTACAAATGTTTTTAAATTATCTCCCGCATTCGCTATTTGCTGACATTCATGCACTATACGATATATACAATCTGGTAGCCTTATTTCTTAGAGAGTCAGTCACTGGAAAATAATGCTATGACCTATTCAGAATGTTAAAAAGGAGGAGCTTTCTTTAATATGAAATACTTCAGTTGATAAATTCGAGGCTAAACACGACTGTGTTTGGTTGTAAATAAAAAATCATTGAAATGTGATTGGTCATTGACTCCCATTTGTGGCATGAGTTATATAGTCTAAGAAAATAAGTGATATAAGAACAGAGTTAAGTGTATATCCATTGGATGAGAAAATCAGAGAATATGTAGAGAAATGGTTTACACATGTGGAAAGAATGAATGTATCAAGATTACCAAGAGCAGCATTCAACTACAAGCCAAGAGGTTCAAGGAATGTAGGAAGGCCAGTGAAAAGATGGACAGAACAACTGTGAGGCGGAACAGGCAATTTGCTTAGCCCGTGAAGTGAAGAAGAAGAAGAAGAAGAAAATAAGTTAGTTTCATTTTAAAGTGTTTTTGAGTCGGGCAGTCTTTGATGTACGAGGAGATTTTGGAAGGCAAGAATCATCTCTTTAGCATCTTCCTGGAGTGATTTAATTTTATCTGAGTTACGTAAGGTAACATGTGATGTAAATAAGAGTGGAATATGACAAACGAGGGAATTCTTACAGAGTTCACGGAGTGTGCAGGTAGTGGTTAACTTAATGGATGGATTGCGGGGGATTTTGCGGTAGATAAGCTTTCTCCAAGTCATGCAGTGCGGTTATAATATATGGAAATGACATTTTCTCTTCCGAGATTCGGGTATCGACTGCTCACGCTTTGCCCACAGCACGTGTGTGTGTGTGTGTGCATAAAGATGTCGTCACCACCCACGAAGTACCTTCCATAACAATTTATTTTACTTCATTACATATTAAAGTCATTAGTGATATGTATCTATATCAGACATGTACGCAAAGACAACTTCATTAACAATAGCAAAACTATTTTCATTATTATTCTTAGAAATGTGCAAGAGAAACAGACAAATTAACTGATTTAAATGGATAGTAGGGTATATATACTCTATTGAGTCCTTTTTTATTAAATTCAAGCCACTCTCTCAAGGTTTTTAGTGGTTTCCCTTGATGTTAAGGCAAATGTCGGAGTGGTCCCCTAGTGCCCACTAGTCTTCTTTTTTCTTCTTCGTTTCATGTGATAGACCTAGTGGTCTGTTACGGTCTCAATCCAACGTTTGAAGGGTCTGCCCAAAGATCTCTTGTCTGGTGGCTGGTAATTTAAGATCTGACGTGGTATTCTTGTTCTGCTCATTCTTCGTACGTGAGATTTCCAGTTGTTTCTGTATTTTTGTACATATTCCATGACTGATTCTGTTTGTAATTCTTTGAGAATGTCAGAATTCCTTTTATGGTCTGTTCTTGAGTAGCCTGCAGTACGTCTCATAAATTTCATTTGTGCCGCAGTTAGTCTTTGTTCATCTACACTGCGAATTGTCCAGGCCTCACTGCCGTAACATAATATGGGTCTGGCCAGTGTTTTATAAATTATAGTTCGTGTGTGTTGCTTTACTGTGTTAGGCTTGAAAATATCATTTATAATTCCTGTTACTCTGTTAAATTTTATAATTTTTTGACTAAAATCTTTTTCTTCTTCGTATGTAACTTGGTATCCGAGATAGTTAAATGTGTTGGTTTGTTCTAATATTTTATTATTAATAACAATTTTACTGCGAACTGGGTCTTTTCCTAGGAAAGCCATGACTTTAGATTTTTCTGTTGTAGTTTCCATGTTGTAGTTTTTTGCCGTTTGGTGAAAAGAGTGGACTGAACGTTGTAGGTCATCTTCTGAATTCGCTATAAACACAATGTCATCTGCAAATAATAGGGTTCCATCAAGATACAGAGTAAATGTTGTATCATAATCGTGCCTGTCCAGAGGCCTAAGGTGACAGCCCCACCACTGGACTTGCTCACTTCAGCCCAGTAACCTGCTGTGAGGACTAACCATACTAAAAAGTCTCAAAGAAGATGTGCCCACTAGTAAAAATATTAAAGTCCAATAAATTTTCAAAGTTCTAAATTACATATAGATCAGTTAAATACGAAAACAGCCGTTTCTGATTGGAATGTCGACTTGGCTTCCCGCTCTTGCCCTTTTGAGGGTTGGCGGCTTCTGTGGCAGTGGCGATCTTCCTGTTGGCGTGCTTAGAGTGGCGGCTAGGACATCAACTGAATCAACAGCGTCACGAGGCTTGTTAATGTCCGACCACTGGATCTTTGTCTCCTGATCTGCGCCTGGTCATCGCTGGCATGGTTGAAATCACTTTCCATCATCGTCAACGAGAGAAAATATATCACAAGAGCTAAAGAGGGAAAGAAAACCCTAAAATAGCTGGAGGATAGCTTCATAGATGGATCTGATTCTCTTTCCAACTGCCAAGGACGCTTCCAGGGAACTGGATGTTTCCTTGACGAGATCTGAAGGCGAATCAATATCTGGGAAGTGATGCTGCTTCCAATACATAGTTGTCGTCTTCTTCTTCTTCTTCTTAAACTTAATTTGTAGGATTTTCATCCTGTTTATTTCCATAAACACTCCTCGGAGAAAGACGTATTGGATGTGCATTCACTGTCTATCCCGCCATAGCCCGTCCCAAGCCAGGTTGAAAAAGGCTGAGGGGGAAGAGTAACAGCTCGTAAAAAAACCTTGGTTCAGCTTGCCCAGCTGATAGTACCTTGTGAGGGCCCCTTACCAGGGTTACGGTGAAGACCTCAACGGCAGATACAGCGAAGGAGTCCTTCGGTACGGTGTACCTGACGGAAGAGGCAACTCTACATCTACTGCCTTGTAGATTGACAAACGGGAGGATGGGGTTCGTTAGTCCTGCAAGACAACCCATCTAGGAGAGAGAGCGCCGAAATAAAACGGGGCAGGCTGAGCTCTGGAGCTGGGTGAAGGCAATCGGCCTAGAGAGGAAACCCCGAATAATAAACCCGCCATGAAATCGGGCTAGCAACCCACTTCAAGGTGTATCTTATACATTGCTCGCAGTACCAAGGTTCAAGCCTCGGATGAAAGACGGAAACTCTATTCAGTACTACTAATAAATTGGGACTGGAAGAAAACATTAATATAATTAAATATATGTTCAGACATAGAAAAAAAAGTATGATGGAAATGAGCAGTTAATAACAAATAAGGGAAACTTTTAAGAAGTGGCTGAATTCAAATAACTAACTAACTCACTGGTACTATCGAACCCACAGGTTCATGGCCGCGGGAACATAAGCTCTCCATACATCCCTATCTTGAGCTAATGTTTTCCGATCATCCGCTGTATAATCAACTATCCTCAAATCATAATTAATGTTATTCCCCCACTCCATTCTTGGTCTACCAACTGGTCGTTATCCCTCTGGTTTTCCTACAAGAAGCTTCCAACCACGTCTTTAAATTCCCCATTCGTGCCACATGTCCTGCCCATCGCAGTCAACGACACTTAGCTGTTCGCATTATATCTGACTTCCTATAAAGAATATGTAATTCACTGATATGCAGTATTCTCCATTCACCTGTCTGTTCATCTCTCTTTGGTCCAATAATTTTTTCAAAGAACTTTATTCTCATATACTCGTAATCTCCCTTCCTCCCTTAAAATAAGAGTCCATGTTTCGCATCCATATATTCTACAGAAAGCTGTCATTTTGAAACAATAGAATTCCCTACGTATTCTGCATTGCGCATGCGTAAGAATAAAACAATGCTTATTTAATGCATTAAAATTGAAATTATATATTGTAACATTCTCCCATATAACTTATACAGACATGTACTAGATAATTTATATTTTTATTATTACATTTCTTTTATCTCGATTGTTATACAGCGAACTACATTTTCTAACACGCTTTAAGGTAAAACCACTATTTCGACCAATGAAAACACAGTAATAAATGTGTTTTGTTTACATTAAAATTAGAACTTAGCTCCGAACAGGTAGTTGCTGAGAAATTTTTAATTCCCATGATTTGAAGTGAGATTCCAATGAAAGGGCATAAGTCCACGCGGCTGGATATCAAGCTTCATTCACACAAGAAGGAGGAGTGATACAACATTTTGAATAAATAACCCTAAGTATAAAAGAACAGGTAGTTTTCGAATGTAACGCGTTGTACGTGCATATCAAACTAGTAGGGGCTAAAAAGACGTGCTTCTCTTTTAATTGGATAGAGTCTTCTAAACATAACCTCACACCCTCATTTTCACGAATTTCTTAGTCTAATTGCTTGTTGCCTACTTAAGGAAAGCTACTTAAAAATCTTGATTTCACTGCCTGAAAATTAAGTTATTTCTTGTCCGATGTTCAAGTTAATTCTTTCAAAATTAAGTAGAACTTTTTTATTGTTTGTAATTACGTCGTTTGTATTTACTATTCTTGCTAGATTTAAGCTTTCATTCATTATTCAAAAGTAATGCCACGAGTGATTTCCAAATTATCGATAAATTCACGACTCACGAAGTGAGAAGTGAATTTATCTGGAGAATTTGAAAATCTAGAGTGCATTTGTTAGGACCATTTAACGAATAAAATTAAGCTGTTTACTCACAAATCATTGTTCAACTATAGTTATTTTAAAATATTTATATATTTAATGTAAACGGCGATGTTTGAAAACAAATCAGAAATGTGAGGTTATGTTCATTCACTGCTGCTTGATCATATTATTTATTGCCAAATAAGATCGCAATATTGTAAGAGTGCACCCAAGTGGAGAAATAATGAAACACATCAAACTGTATATCATAATCAACATTACGGGTTATTCACTTATTTTTTTTAGTAAATAACTCAGTAAAATCAAGGAATCATTTCATTATTTGCTATATTCAATGTATTTGTTGGAGAAAAATAATGCTTTGACCTGTTCAGAACATTAAAAACGAGGAGCTTTCTTTATCTCAAAAGCAGGAGCTGATAAAGAGAAATAGATAAAGAGCGAGGTGAAACACACTGTCATTGGTTGTAAAACAACATTCATTGAAACGTGATTGGTCATTGACTAGCATTTGTGGCGTGAGTTAAATAGTCACTCTAATTATTTTTCCATCTCAATTTAAAAGAACACATGTGTCTTAGACTAGAAACTGAATAGCAAATTTGAATTAGCGTATATTGGGGAGTCTAACCACAAAATTTCACTTTGATAGCATAAAAAATTGCGTCGTAAGGAGCATTTTAAGTTTTGGAAAATGTCAAAAAAATGGAAACAGAAAAAAAAACACGTATTATAGTTGAGGTAGTAATACTGACCATTCGTGCACGGACTCAATTTTTCTTATACAATAAAAATATTTGTATGCAAAGTATCCTAAAGAATTATTATTAAAAAGTAAATAAACAAAAAATGAATTTTTTTGTGATTTTTTCGACATTTTCCCCAATTAGTCCCCTTAATGCGGAAACGATATGTTTAGAGAAAAAGTAATGTGGGCTTTAGATAGAAAAAAATCGCGATAAATAGCAAACATTATTATATTGTAGACCAAGAATGAGGTGGGAGAACAACATTAACTATGATTTGAGGGAAGTAGATTATACAGGGAATGATTGGAAAGCATTAGCTCAGGATAGGGATGTATGGAGAGCTTATGTCCGCGCGGCCATGAACCTACGGGTTTGATAGTGCCAGTGAGTAAGTAAGTATTGTATTGTAAAATTTTGGGTGCTAGATCCATATAGTTTAAAGTAAAAATGAGCGGAGTCTTCTCGGTTCATCAGGAAACATTTAAAAAACAGTCCAAAATGCAACTATTAATATGGGCTTACTTCCAGAAATTTCTAGGAAAGTTTATTTATATAGTTATACAAAATAATTATTAAACTGTATTTTACAACTAAGAAATTAGGACTGGAAGTAAATATCAATAAAACTAAATATATGGTCACACGTAGGAATTCAGTATATAATGGAAATGGACAGCTAATGACAAATGAGGGAAATTTTGGGGAGGTGGCTGAATTCAAATACCTAGGAACAATAATCACAAATAGGAATGAGATGCACAAAGAAATTAAACATAGGCTCAATTCTGGAAATGCATGCTATTATGGATTGCAGAGACTCTTGATGCCCCAACTCCTTTCAAAAAACGTTAAACTGAAAATATATAAAACTATTATTCTACCAGTTATATTATATGGGTGCGAAACATGTACTCTTACTTTAAGGGAGGAAATGAGATTACGAGTTTTTGAGAATAAAGTTCTTAGGAAAATTGTTGGACCAAAGACAGATGAACAGACAGGAGAATGGAGAAGACTACTTAACAATGAACTACATAGTCTTTATAGGAAGCCAGATATAATAAGAACAGTTAAGTCTCGTAGACTGCGATGGGCAGGACATGTTGCACTTATGGGGAATGGGAGACTTGCATGGAAGCTTCTTTTAGGAAAGCCAGAGGGAAAACGCCCAGTTGGTAGACCAAGAATGAGGTGGGAGAATAACATTAACTATGATTTAGGGAAGTAGATGATACAGGGAATGATTGGAAAACATTAGCTCAGGATAGGGATGTATGGAGAGCTTATGTCCGTGCGGCCATGAACCTACGGGTTCGATAGTGCCAGTGAGTATGTAAGTAAGTACTGTATTTTACAATTTATTGAACATGTATTTTATGTTTTGATACCGTGTTTTCTGTTTTGTTAGATTTTAAATAATTGGTTTTGTTGCCAAGTAACCACGGGTTGTTATAATAGTAGATAAACAATCTTGCTAAGTTATTTGATGCATTACAGACGTTGGAATCATGTTTTGAAGCCCTTAAGTGCATGCAAATAGCACAGACTGCTATAAATTAATTTCAGTGTTCACAAGGACAAAGAAATTACTAGAATTTATTACTAGATATATTTAGAGCTGGTTTTGAACTGGAAAGTTATTAACATAATATTTATTTTAGCTTTAAATCATTTACTTCGCGTCATGTAGAATGATGTATTTGATCTTTCAATAAACTGGAGATAGCATCGCCTGTTCTCATATCTTCGCGTAGCTTTCTTCATGATTA
This sequence comes from Diploptera punctata, assembly GCA_030220185.1. Classification (NCBI taxonomy): domain Eukaryota; kingdom Metazoa; phylum Arthropoda; class Insecta; order Blattodea; family Blaberidae; genus Diploptera; species Diploptera punctata. Next base: position 2,367,148 of record JASPKZ010009803.1, read on the forward strand.
GCGGTCGCCACGATGTTACACACGTAAATACGTAGGAGTTATTATGTGCCTAAAAAATACAAATATACTTTCATTCTTTGGAACAATAAAATACTTAATTTATCGTAAGTAATGCCACGTGTGATTTCCAAATTATCGATAAATTCACGACTCACGAAGTGAGGAGTGAATTTATCTAGAGAATTTGCAAATCAAGAGTGGCATTTGTTAGGGCTATTTAACAAATAAAATTAAGCTGTTTATTCACAAATCATTATTTAAATATAGTTATTTTAAAATATTTATATATTTAATGTAAACGGCGATGTTTGAAAACAAATGAGAAACGATAGGTGCGCTTCATCAGCTTCCTGTGTTATCACTGCAACCAGATCATATTATTTATTGCCAAAGGATAGCAATATTGTAAATATTAACCCTAGTGGAGAAAAAATGAAACACACCAAACTGTATACTAATTAATTTTTGATGTCCTATGATGTAAATATGTCAATTCTATTTTTCTGGAACGTTATTACCTGGGAAAAAAATACGTTTAAGAAAGTGCAAACAGTGGTTTATTTTTTTGTGGTATAATCAATTGCTACAATTGTTTATATATTATCTCCCGCAACCACGATAAGGTTATATTCGTGCACTATATATACAATCTGGTAGCTGCATGTAGTCATTGCAAAATAATGCTATGACTTATTCAGAATGTTAAAAAGGAGGAGCTTGATTTTATAGTGATAAAATTAAACTGATAAAATTGAGGTGAAAAACGACTGTGATTGATTGTAAATCAAACATCATTGAAATGTGATTGGCCATTGACTCCCATTTGAGGCATGAGTTAAATAGTCAATGATAATTTAAGAGCATAAAGATGAAAGTAATTTTTCTTCATTTTGAGAAAAAAACTGTTTTATTTGTCAATATACTTACGTACTTGCTCACCGGCACTATCGAACCCGTAGGTTCATGGCCGCGCGGACATAAGCTATCCATACATCCCTATCCTGAACTAATGCTTTCCAGTCATTCCCTGTATAATCTACTTCCCTCAAATCATAGTTAATGTTGAATCCATGTCCGCATTTCTTGACGGTTGTATTTTTACGGTGAAAGCTCGTCACTCTTTCGCCCAAGCAGTATACAAAGAATCAAATTAGCTTAATATTGATATTCGATTCCCGGTCGAGACAAGTTTCCTTGGTGATGATTTTTTATCAGGGATTTTCCTTACCTCTAAGACAAATGCCAGGAAACTTTAAGGCTAAAACGGTCCCCGAAGATCATCTGGCCATCATTATCATCATTAACACATTCATTAAGTTTAAGATTAAGGCCTCTCCTGGCGCATCGTTACTTTCATCACCTATCATATATCATCAGCGCAGCGTAACTCCGCCTTCCAAACACCCCAACGTCAGAAGTGGGTTACAATAACACAATGCCAGGATAGAAATCCAGATTGTCGAAAATGACAATATGGCATTGAAAAAAAAAATTGATTTATCGTAAGTAATGCCATGAGTGATTTCCAAATTATCGATAAATTCACGACTCACGAAGTGAGGGGTGAATTTATCTAGAGAATTTGGAAATCAAGAGTGGCATTTGTTAGGACTATTTAACGAATAAAATTAAGCTCTTTACTAAAAAATAATTATTTCAATATAGTTACCGGTGTTTTTAAATATTTATATAGTTAATGCAAACGGCGATGTTTGAAAACAAATTAGAAATGTGAGGTTATGTATATTCACTGCAACTCGATCATATTATTTATTACCAAATAGGATCGCAATATTGTAAGAATGCACTCTAGTGGACAAATAATGAAACACATCAAACTATTATAATCAATATTATAGGTTAATCATTTATATTTTGAATAAACAACTCAGTAAAATCACTGAATCTATTCATTATTTGCTATATTCAATGAATTTGTTGGAGAAAAATAATGATTTGATCTGTTCAGAATATTAAAAAAGGAGGCTCTCTTTATCACAAAAGCAGGAGCTGATAAAGAGAAATCGATAAAGAGAGAGGTGAAACACGACTGTCATTGGTTGTAAAAGAGAAATCATTGAAACGTGATTGGTCATTGACTACCATTTGCGACATGAGTTAAATAGTCATTAACAATAATATGTTATCGATCTTAAACTTACGGATATTACCTCCTTATTGATAAAATCTTCATTTTAGTATTTAATATTAGAGTTAATTGTGATTGTTATATTCTGATGTAACATATGTTTGTGCTGGTGAGTGGAAGAGAAGAGCACGTGGTCTTAACTGCACCAGGCTAAATAAATACATAAATAAACAAATAAAAATCAATTAATATATAATCGTTGACTCAATTTTTTGAATATTGTTGAAAATTGTACAGAAATTGCAACTCACGCTTTTTTTTTAGGATGGTTGGTGAAATTGATTTTACGGAGTGGAAATCACTGCAGGGAGAGCCTGTTGGTAAGTCTGAAAACATACCAATTGACTAATGTTTAAAATATTTTGATACATTATTCAAGTATACACTTTATTTAGTGTTAAAATTCCAAATACGAGTAGTTTTAGTTTAATTAGAACTATTAAATATTTTAAATATAAAATAAATTAGGGAAGAAGAACCGAATTAAATAAGGAACACGCGAAAAATAAATACAATAAAATACCGCGACACGATAGTTCCAAATAGCCAAGGCGACTAAATCAATTGTAGTTTTTCGAAAGGCAATTACTGTGCAAACTCCCAACTAGAAATAAAGAAGGAATGTTGGAAGACCTAAAGCTGTGAGGATGGATGGAGTTTTGTAAGATATCCAAAGACTTAGTCACCAGGAACAGAGAGATCTGGAGGAGAGTTATTACAGTTCCTATTATTACTTATGGATCCGAAACATGGACAGTGACAACACAATCTGTCAGAATACAAGCTGCTGAAATGAAATTCCTCAAGCCAATATCAGGTGTGAGAACAACATTAACTATGATTTGAGGGAAGTATATTATACAGGGATGATTGGGAAGCATTGGCTCAGGATAGGGATGTATGGAAAGCTTATGTCCGCGCCGCCATTAACATGCGGGTTCGATAGTGCCAGTGAGTAAGTAAGCAATATCAGGATATCAAACAATAGACAAAAAACACAACACAAAAATAAGACAAAAACAAAAGTAGAGGAATTAAACACAACAATAGTGAAATATAGAACAAAGTGGAAAGAACACTTAGCAAGGATGAATGAGAACAGAATACCAAAAGCATACAACTATTCACCAAGAGGAAGAAGAAATTTGGGAAGACCAAAAATTAAAAGATGGGAAGAACTGCTATTTGGAGCCGGAACAGGCTAGCAAAACGCCTAAACCGCAAAGAAAAACTGCTATTTGGAGCCGGAACAGGCTAGCAAAACGTACCTAAACCGCAAAGAAGAACACTATTTTACACGCTTTATATTAGCTTGACCTGTATCTATGTAACTGAATCTTTTAACGCGATTTTCACCCACTTAAAATCATTGGATCGACTTGAAACTTTGTATACTTGTAAACGACCCGTGACAATACAATAATTTCATATTTATTTTCTAAAATCCTGGCCAGAATCATCAGAAAATAAAAAAAAGTGTCTTTGCATCTATGTAATGGAATTTTTGAACACGATTTTCACCCACTTAGAAATATTGGATCGATTTGAAACTTTGTGTACTTGTAAAGGACCCGTGACAATACAATAATGTGATATTTCTTTCTAAAATCTTGGCCAGAATCGTCAGAAAATCAAAATATATAATAGTTTTAAAAAAACTAAAACAACACGCTTTATCAGAAAACCGAACTAAAAAAATGAAAAATAATTTTAATTTTCAACACGCTTGGGATAAATAATTTTACCATCAAAAGCGTGGGGTATTCTTTATCAATTAATATGTTTGATAATAAACAGATATTGGTAAAAGTAAAGTCTCTAAGAAGAAAATGTAAAAATCATAAAAAGCACCCCACGCTTTTGATGGTAAAATTATTTATCCCAAGCGTGTTGGAAATTAAAATTATTTTTCATTTTTTTAGTTCGGTTTTGTAATAAAGCGTGTTGTTTTAGTTTTTTAAAGCTATTATTTATTATTAATAATTTTAGAGTTTATTTTCAATAAAGGAATTCGTTTTATAGGCAGAAGAATAGTAAGCTCTACTCAATTTGTTTGGGATAATATTTTATATGAAAATAAAGAGTTTCATTTACATTGAGAATTTTATTGTGCAATTCAATATAACTTGATTTATTTTTTGTTAATTTTGTAAGAATTATTTTATAATAATTATTATTTTAAATAAAATAATATTTTTGTTTTGGTAGTTTAGCACATTTTCTAGTAGATTTTACTCCACAAACATGTGACTTCTTTTGCTTTTTATCTCTAATTAATTGCAATAAAGATTTTTATTTCTATATCTTTAAGGGGAAGGAAAGTGCGAAAGCTTGTTATTGTACACGTGGTTGACTGAACCCGAGATAAACGCTTACCGCACTTTAGGCGCCCAGATACAGGTGTAGGGAGGTAATATACCATCACATTTGTATGCAGAAACTCAGAGATTGCTCGTTATACAAGTAACGACAAGACTACTCTTGTTTTTAACAAAGCTAATATCTGCTCGTAAGATTATCGTCGTTAGAATCGAATAAACAAGCGATAATTCATTTTTTCGATGATGGATTGCGATGGGAAAGTTTAATTAGTTACAGCAGGACTCCTGTCCTTCTACAAATAATGATATATTTACGTGCAGGTGGGCAGGCGCTGTAATTGGTGGTAGCTTTATCAGTCTCTATTCAGATTGTTTTGGTTTTAATTTTGTTTCGCAGAATATTATATATTATAGTTCTTTTATATATTATAGTTCCTACATGTTTCTCTCCTTTTCTTTTCAGTCAGTCTCATTTCCAAAATTTTCATTTTTGTACTAAAGTTTACAAAGTATACTATTAAATAAGCAGATATTAAAAAAAAACTAACATTCATTTTTATAAATCAATAGTCTTTCTTCTTCTTCCTTTCATGTGACAGACCTAGCCAGCAATTGCCAACATTACAACTAGGGCAGCAGGTTGAGGAATATCTCCAGGGTCTTCGGCCATTATTGGCTGAATTACCCTCTCCTATGGAGAGATTCCTCTTCTTGCACAGGATTTTTAACCTGTGTAATATAGGTTAAAAATAATGAGAACCAATAAATAGATCGTGCGAGGTGTTCGCATAGAGTGTGATAGCGAGTTGTACTAAATAGTGCGACTTGATATCAATATAATATGTGGATATATCCACAATCTATCACCCAGATACACAGACCAAAAAGAAACCATCTTATCATTATGTCTAGGATTAAATGAACCACAATCCTATAATGATAGCCACGAAGGAATTAATTGCCAAGACGCACCATGTGCATCAGTATGCAGAGCCTTGGACGGTGCCACGTCACCGTCACACAATAGTAGTAGTAGTAGTAGTAGTAGACAGACCTAGTGGTCTGTTACGGTCTCAATCCAACGTTTGAAGGGTCTGCCCAAAGATCTCTTGCCTGGTGGCTGGTAATTTAAGATTTGACGTGGTATAAATCAACAGCCTCAAGTAAGGGGCGGATTGGTATGACCTAAAAAAAGGTTTGAATATGACCTAAAAAGACAAAAATATGACCTTATAATGGAATGCATTTTTTACCCATACTATATTAATTGTTCATTCATACACATTTTCAATTGTATCACAAGAAAAAGGAAATCATCTTCTATTGTCCAGTGCAAATGTTTGCTACCTGTTAACAGAAACCTTCGAAACAAGTGAACTGTGAAACTGACAATTTTTATACAGATACGATGTTGGTTATTTCCAATTGCCTGATGACTAGGCTATTAAAAAAACCAAAAATATGACTTTATCGTAAGTAATGCCACGAGTGATTTCCAAATTATCGATAAATTAACGACTCACGAAGTGAGGAGCGAATTTATCTAGAGAATTTGGAAATCAAGAGTGGCATTTGTTAGGACTATTTAACGAATAAAATTAAGCTGTTTACTCACAAATCATTGTTTAACTATAGTTATTTTAAAATATTTATATATTTAATGTAAACGGCGATGTTTGAAAACAAATCAGAAATGTGAGGTTATGTTCATTCACTGCTGCTTGGTCATATTATTTATTGCCAAATAAGATCGCAATATTGTAAGAGTGCACCCAAGTGGAGAAACAATGAAACACATCAAACTGTATATCAAAATCAACATTACGGGTTATTCATTTATTTTTTAGTAAACAACTCGGTAAAATCAAGGAATCTTTTCATTATTTGCTATATTCAATGTATTTGTTCGAGAAAAATAATGCTTTGACCTGTTCAGAACATTAAAATGGAGGAGCTTTCTTTATCAGAAAAGCAGGAGCTGATAAAGAGAAATCGATAAAGAGCGAGGTGAAACACGACTGTCATTGGTTGTAAAACAACATTCATTGAAACGTGATTGGTCATTGACTAGCATTTGTGGCATGAGTTAAATAGTCATAGAAATAAGCAGAAGTTTGACCAAAGATCTGAAAAAGTGATAAATATGACTTTTAAGACCCAATAAAAACCACTTAATCTTAATAATAAGGCATATATAAATGTTTTTACTTACTTGAAGCTTAGAATATAGGCTTTGGTAAAAATATGACATGTCATAGGGATCCGCCCCTTAGTAATATGTTTAATGGCCTATGGAGCAGAAACGTGGACTATATATTCCAATTTAAAGTCAAAATTGCAATCTACAGAAGTAGATGTTTTAATAAGATCTGCACGATGCTAAATAGACAGGACCAGAAAATTTATTAACGGATAAAAATTAACTTAAAAAACAATTATATAATTTGTACGAAGTAAACAATTACAATGGTTTGGACACGTGAAGAGGATGAATGATGATAGATTGTTAGTTAGCAATTTGGAGTGGGTACCAAATCGGGAGAAAAGAAGAGGGAGACCTAAGAAGACATGTATGAATTTTATGAAGGACAGGGGACTGCACGTTGTTGACTGTAAGGATAGGAATGAATGGAGGAAGAGAGTCAAAACTTCAAAATTAAACACAGGAAGATGTACACATTCCAAAATCTGTTAAAAAAATATTAAAATAGATACCTGGCAGGTGTCTTCGTCCTCAACAAGGTAAATATATTTTTTTAACTTTTATTGAGAAGAAAATCGCACTGTCTAATTCTCCTATTTAAGATCCTACATACCTCGATTCCCAATTATTTATCATCCCGTTTCCAGTATCTATCCTCAAACCATAACTTAAACACAAGATCACAACATAGTCTCTTACTTAATATACCGCAACATAGGACATCACATCACTCCATGTCATATACCATCTTCACTTCTCGCAACTGGAATTCCCTACCACAAGAAATAAGGGGCTGACGGACATTGGCATCTTTTAAAAGAAATCTAAATTTATATTTGCTCTAAACTCGACTTCATTATTATCCAGTGTAAGATATATATATATATATATATATATATTAATTGGTGTTTCCCGTATAATGTATCATATTTATATTATTATTATTATTATTATTATTATTATTATTATTATCGTATCATTATTGTTATTACCCTATAACATGTTGTTTGTACATGACATTTACATTGCTACATTTATTGTATCTTTAACTGTTTATAATTAGTATAGTATATATCTATATTTGTCGAATATTTATTTGTATTTGTGCTGGTTGAGTGGAAGAGAGGGCCTTATGGCCTGAACTCTGCCAGAATAAATAAAGTATTATTATTATTATTATTATTATTATTATTATTATTATTATTATTATTGTTGTTGTTGTTTTGCGACGCGTCTGAACTCAATACCTACCGACGATGCTGGAAAACCGCTGATGTAAAAAATCACCAAACAACAACAGATAGTAGCACATACCCTTCTGCTGAAGTTGGGAACCGGCTTCCGAAAGGCCTACAGTTCTTAAAAGCTTTTTAAAAATTCACCTGTATAATATACTTCCCTCAAATCATGGTTAATATTATTTTCTCACCTCATCCTTGTCCTTAACTACTGGTCGCTTTCCGTCTGTTTTTCCTATAAACAATTTCCATGCCTCTCTTTCATTCCTCATTCTTGTTACATGTACTGCCCATCGCAGTTTACGAGACATAACTATTCTTATTATATCTGGTTTCCTATAAAGATCATGTAGCTCACTGTTATGTAATCTTCTCCATTCGCCTGTCTCTTCATGTCTCTTTGGTCCAAAAATTTTCCCAAGAACTTTATTATTTAGTTAATAATAATAATAATAATAATAGTAATAATAATAATAATAATAATAATTGCAGGATTCTGTCCTTTTATCGTTCTTATTCAGATGTATCAACCGATAAGTCCTATAGCCTGGAAGAAACACATTAATTGATTATTTTTTTGTTGGTCTTATGGACTAATGACCGAGGTTCAGTTTCATTGAAACTCGATGTTTCGTCTACTACTGCGGTAGACATCCTCAGGAGATTTTACATGATCTCTGCGAACTCGTCAATTGTCTGCAGCCGACAGTTGAAGTGTTCATAGAGAGCATGCATAATCCCTGAGTATGTCTACAGTAGTTGTAGTCGAAATCTCGAGTTTAAACGAAACTGCAACCACGGCCATATAGCTGGGAAGACCAGCCAAACATGAATCAAGATACCGGCCGTGAAAGCCTACGATTTTAAACAGATTAATCGCTTCAAATGATGAAATAGATTTTTTTAAATGTACACTTTCCAAAAATTAAATTATGCTTTAGGTTTCTGCCTCAGCGCTAGTGAGAATACTAAGAATTGTGACAAATCCAAACATCACAGAGAACTACTGATAAATCACTGACATTTAAAACTTGTAACAAAAGAAATTGACAAAAAAAGTGAAGCGCTAATTGGACATTTCCTAGAAAGTCATAGAACTGTTAAATTCTCTAAGGAATTATGAATACTCGCTGTAAATATAGAGTAAATGCTTTAAACATGATTTCAGAAGGGATTTTAGTTTCAATTTAGGGCCGGTATAACAAATTATTTTCCAAAATGACTTTCCATATCGACTGGGTATTGAAGAATTTCTTGGAACCGTTGATTAACATATGGTACTATAAAAGATGTCGGGAATGTTGTATAAAGAGAAATATAAAATGGTGAAGTTGGTAGTTATTAAGATTTATATCATCACGATCGTGTTTTGTTTGATACAAGAAATTTATGTTCTTTCCGCTTGATCATTGCAAATACATAAACACTTCTTTAAATACATAAAAAAGTATAGTAAATATGCACACTCTTTTTTTGTATATTTTATTACCATGCGTATCATTTTGACAGATATTTAATAACACTTTTTAGAATACTATCGTGTGAAAATAAACAATAGTTATTAAATTATTTGAACAATATATGATATTCAGTGAAGTAAATAGTATATTATGATGCAAGGTTGCGAAGTGGTATTTACAGAATCCAGGACCCTGTTTAAGAACCGAGAGACAGCGAGGTTTTTAATTTCCCAGACTCTGTAAAACACTTCACAAACGTGCGTTGTACATTATTACAACAGCACATTGTCCTTTATATCCCTCCTCATCACACTGTATATTATTCATTAAACTTTGAGGAACACACAACTAAAATTTTACAAAATTATGGCAGTGCCTGTCTTAACATATGCAAGTGAAAATTGGACTCTTAACCGTTCAGACAGAAGGAAAATAGAAACTGCAGAAATGAAGTTCCTACGTTCAGTAGCGGGTGTGACAATTTTGGACAAGAAAAGAAGTGAGGATATTAGGAAGGACTTAAATATTTTCAATTTAACAAATAGAATTGACAACATGAGAAACAACTGGTATGAACATGTCAAGAGAATGCCTACAGATAGAATCCCTCAGCTGTTACTAAAGTACAAACCAATAGGACATAGAAATGTTGGACGCCCATTTACTAGATGGGAGGATTCATTAAATCCAACTTGATGTGAAAACGGGTCAAAAGGCCTAATTTCATGAAGCAGAAGCACTTACCAAAATATGGAATTCCCTTCCGCCCTATGTCAGAGACTGTCAAAAACAAACTAAATAATTATTTAATAACAAACTAACTTATACACCTCACTGATAGTATTTTTTAACAATTGATAAATTTAATTATTTATGAAAATAATATCAGGAATAACAAAATTTTCATTTGTTTTGTTTTAAATATTGTATAATCGTAAAATTAGTTTTCTATATCTCATTACTTTTCTTAGTTTTTTATATACACTAGACAGGGACAATTTAATATGTCTTGCTTGTATACATTTTATTATTAGTTTTAGTCTTAATTTTAACTAACATTAACTTGTTGCATTATAGATCGTAATATAATAGATATTATCTTTTTGATCAAATGTTTATTTAGTATTTAATATTAGAGTTAATTAAGATTGTTATATTCTGATGTAATATATGTTTGTCCTGGTGAGTGGAAGAGAAGGTCACATTATCTAATAATAATAATAATAATAATAATAATAATAATAATAATAATAATAATAATAAATTATTTGCGTAATGGTGTTTTCAAATAATAAACAACAGGCGAATGGAGAAGAGTAAATAGAACTGATCTACACATTATGGGAAACCAGATGTAGGCCTAATAAGAACACTTAAATTTGGAAGACTGCGATGGACTGGACATATGGCAAGAATGTAGAATAAAATAGCGGCATGGAGGCTTCTTGTAGAAACTCCAGAAGGAAAACACACAGTTGGAAGACCAAGAATGAGGTGGGAGAATAAAATAAATCGTGCTTTGAGTGAAGTAAAATATCATGTATCTTGTAAGCCCTTGTTTTCCCTTAACATAGATTTAGGCGCTCTCCCCCTACAGGGAAGTATTTGAACCATACTAATTTAGTTACACTTGTTTTCGTATAAATATCATTTGAGTGGTCCGTGGTCAGCGTTCCGCCTCATACTGGCATCTAGGAAACCAATGTAGTACTAGGACGGGAAAATTCGGTAAATTTTGCTTAGAGGCCTCTTCATTCAAGCTTAAGGAGCTTTTACGAGCCTGAAAATCTTCAGACTCAGGACCCACGGCTGAAAGTCCCTCCAGGAGGATTTGCTCCTTGGATTTTTCCATCCTAAAAAAATCCATCGACCCCGGCCGGGTTTGAACCCGCGATCCTCGGGACCAGAGGCAAGGAGCATAACCACTAGTCCACCGCGGCCGATGAAGTAAATTATACAGGGATGATTAAAAAAATTTGCTCAGGATAGAGATGAATGGAGAGATTTTGTCTGCGCGGCCATGAACCTACGGGTTCAATAGTAACACTGAGTTAGTTAGCTAGTACCTAGTTATACCAATCCTAGGAGAAGCTTATAGTAGCTGAAGGCAACAATAACAATATTCAACAAACGATTAAATATTATTCTAAGAAACACTTGAACAACGATATTTTATCAGTGACGGATTTTAGCAAATTTGAATTTAATGGGGATTATTTTTTTGCGGGTATTACGAGATACAGTGATGCTACGTAAGGATGGGAATCTCTTAGGAGCACAAGTTGCCGCAGTGCGCTCGCCATCTGGCAGAAAAAAAATCCCGGTGTTGCCAACTGATTTTTGTTACATGTCATTTTTATTAACTATCGTCTCGACTCCCCGAAATCATTAAAATGCTGTATTCTCAATGTTATCAATTGACGTAAATAGCAAATAACTTTCTAGTAAATTGGCTCAGAATACAGCCTTTAAAACTAGTGTTCGGAAGATCCATAATTGTTTACTGTTCTTTAATAAATAATAGTTTAAAAAAACTAAAACAACACGCTTTATTAGAAAACCGTTCTAAAAAATGAAAAATAATTTTAATTTGCAACACGCTTGGGATAAAATTAAAGTGGTCAACAAAAAAATATCTCTAACACATCTAGAAAAAACTAGAGTTATCTACAAAAAAAAATAATTTTACCATCAAAAGCGTGGGGTGCTCTATATCAATTAATATATTTTCATAATAAACAGATATTACTTACTTACTTACTTACTCACTGGCACTATCGAACCCGTATGTTCATGGCCGCGCGGACATAAGCTCTCCATACATCCCTATCCTGAGCTAATGCTTTCCAATCATTCCCTGTATAATCTACTTCCCTCAAATCATAGTTAATGTTGTTCTCCCACCTCATTCTTGGTCTACCAACTGGGCGTTTTTCTTCTGGATTTCCTACAACAAGTTTCCATGCACGTCTTTCATTCCCCATACGCGCAACATGTCCAGCCCATCGCAGTCTATGAGACTTAACTGTTATTATATCTGGCTTCCTATAAAGACCATGTAGTTAATTGTTATGTAGTCTTCTCCATTCACCTGTCTGTTCATCTCTCTTTGGTCCAAAAATTTTCCTAAGAACTTTATTCTCAAATACTTGTAATTTCCTTTCCTCCCTTAAAGTAAGAGTCCATGTTTCGCACCCATATAATATAACTGGTAGAATAATAGTTTTATATATTTTCAGCTTAACGTTTTTTGAAAGGAGTTGGGACATCAAAAGTCTCTGCAATGCATAATAGCACGCATTTCCAGAATTGAGCAATAAACAGATATTGGTAAAAGTAAAGGCTCTAAGAAGAAAACGTAAAAACTATAAAAAGCTACCACACCTACAATTCCCTTGTAAAGCAGCAAGCATAGCATAAAAATGCTATGATTGCAGTGAAGGACCTGCCTTCGGGCAGAATTACTGTGGATGGATGGAAATATATATATATTTGGGGGTGACCTTTTCATGAAGCTCAGTGAAACGAAGGCCTTTTTCAATGGTTTTAAGTAAATATCCATCTATTCATTGCACAGGAAATATTTTATTTGACAAAAGTCCAAAATGTTATAATCCTAATATATATATATATTTTTTAATAGTTGCTTTGGCTTTAATACTACAAAAGTAGACATCTGCAGATGTAGATTTTTTATAAGCACTATCATGTAAACTGCTTCTGAGAATGTCTTGAGAATGGATATGAGAATGTGAGTTCTGTGACAAAAGCTCTGGTGGAGTTTGCGCAACAGAATGATGACTCTTGTATTGCATTCATAGTAAAGTAGAGGCATTTTACAAGTTCTAACAGTCATCCATTTGCATTGTATAACATCTCTGAATGCTTAATAGACACAAGGGTATCTTGTTTTCGGTGAATTATGGCTCTTTGTGAACTCGCTACAGTTCTAATATTACTTAACACATCTAATTTGCCATTGAAGTTACAGTCAGTCTTTAGTTCGTCCTCGCAGCGGGGGTTTAATCTCTATACATGAAAATTCATCTGAGTAAGTTTGTCCTCGCAAAACTCGTAAAGTAGTCAGTCAATTGTCTTGAAATCTTGACACAAAATTTAATTCGAATACGCAAGTATCTGTTGCTATCTGTTATGCTCTAAAACAATTATATATACAGGATGAATCATAAATATGGCTATACGTTTGATCGCGTTGTGTGATGAAAATATTACCATTACAGGAAATATGAAATTACCGTTGGAAAGGCAATTAATCAAGTTACAACAATGGAATAAAACAAAACAGTGTAGAACTTACGTCATTAGCCAAAATGGCGTTGAATATGCAACAGCAAATTACAATTGCTGCATGGGCAATAACGTATGCTAATGATCGTGAGGCCGCAAGATGGGCAAGACGTGAGTTTAACGTAGCATTGCAGCCGTCGACTGTGGGGAAGTGGAGAAAACGACTGCTGGAAACGGGAAGGATGCAGAAAATCAAACCTCCTGGAAGGCCTCGCATTAGCACGGATGCAGAAACAACGAAGAGAATTGTAGAGGCGTTCGACGCTAGCCCACAAAAATCAACCCGCCAAGTTGCACGTGAGCAGTGATTTGTTTTGTTATGTTCTATTGTTGTAATTTGAAGGATTCCGTTTCCAATGATAACATCATATTTCCTTTAATAATAATACTTTCGTCACAAAATGCGATCAAACGTATAGCCACTCTGACTCACTCTGTACATGAGTTCACCTGAAACGAAACCTTTAAAAATGTCCTAGCAGTTGCAATTTTTGATATGTCATAACGAAACTAAGTCCATTTTATTAAAATAAACTGATGGAGATATTGTCCAAAAATCAGCGAAATCCGACAATTACAAAATGGGGTTTACCTGGAATACGAAAATAAAAAATCGTCATATTTGATTCGTCTGATATATACTTTTGTAAATTGAAGTTTTAAGGTACAGTGAATGTGTAACCGCTATCTATTATCCTCTAAAACCAATAAGTGTAGAAGTCTATTTGAAAACTACATTTAAAAATCGTGTTTCATTTATTTAGGCGTAGAAGCTCACGCCGAACATTATAGCTAGTTTAGCCATGATATTGGATAACGGCCTTCCTATACTACACTATTTTAATCTTCATACTTACTTACTTACTCACTGGCACTATCGAACCCGTAGGTTCATGGCCGCGCGGACATAAGCACTCAATACATCCCAATCTTGAGCTAATGCTTTCCAATCATTCCCTGTATAATCTACTTCCCTCAAATCATAGTTAATGTTATTCTCCCACCTCATTATTGGTCTACCAACTGGGCGTTTTCCTTCTGGCTTTCCTACAAGAAGCTTCCATGCAAGTCTCCCATTCCCCTACGTGCAACATGTCCTGCCCTTCGCAGTCTACGAGACTTAACTGTTCTTATTATATCTGGCTTCCTATAAATACCATGTAGTTCATTGTTATGTAGTCTTCTCCATTCACCTGTCTGTTCATCTCTCTTTGGTCCAAAAATTTTCCTAAGTATTTTTTGGCAAGGATTCCCTGAAGTAGTCCCCGCCCGGAGAACCGAATGGGGGACTATTTGACCTCCGGAAAATTTTACCCCAGTTAAACCCATGTCCGCATTTCTTTTACGGTGAAAGATCGTCACTCTTTCGACCAAGGCACTTTTTTCGTCTGGCTTATCACCTTCGACCAGTCCGGCATGGGTAACCCTATCGGCAGCAATGCTACCGCCGGCATAGCTCTCAGGATCGTTTAAGCACGCAAGCCACTCCACCACGACAAGGTACCATATCTTCATTTCATACAAAATTACAATTTTCGTTGATTGCATTTAGGGTTGAGAATTTAAAGGGAGGGGATAATTATTGGTATGAATTGTTTATTTATATAAGCGATGACATTAAATAAACTTTATTTTATAACAGAGCAAAGTGCCAGTCAGAGCAAAAATAGTGAACAATAATGAAATAATAGAACAGATAGCACACTTGGTTCAGATATAACATGTAGCTACGATTGGGATATACATATATGTTTATAACACAATGATTAATAAAGTTCTTGATAAAATGGTATGTTTGAACATCTGAAGGTCGAATAATTTTACCCGACTGTAATTATAGGCCTTAGATGGTTAGAAAAGGAGTTCAACAAGGATGTACATTATCACCTACATTGTTTAATAAATATTTTGACGAGGATAAACGAAAATGGAAAAAATCAAGTCCCATAGAAATATAAATTAATAAGGAAATGTATATGAATATTTTAATGTATGCAGACGATCTGGTAATTATACAGAAGTCAGTGGATGATTTACAAAGAGCCATTTACATGTTGAATCAATTAGGACTCTATTATAATCTCAAAGTCTCAACTTCAACAACTAAAATTATGGCTTTTCAGGGCAAAGTGCCAGTCAGAGCAAAAATAGTGAACAATAATGAAATAATAGAACAGATAGCACACTTGGTTCAGATATAACATGTAGCTACGATTGGGATATACACAATAAATTAAACCGATATCAAATGATGTGTGGCACCATAAGAAGAACCCTCCGAAAGACTCGAAGAGAAACTCAGCTCAGGTTTTATAAAATTATGGCTTTTCCTGATCTTTTATATGGATCTGAATCTTGGATACTTACAACAAAATATATCTCACACATTCAAGCCACTGAAATTAAATTTTTATGATCTGTAAAAGGATGTGCGCGCATGGATAGATTACACAATGAATCAATATGAAATGAACTGGATATATTTTCAATAGTTGATAAACTAGAAGAGCACAAATACCGATGAAAAGAACATTTAGACAGAATGGACAATACAAGATTACCCAAAAAGATCAACACCTTACTTACTTACTTACTCACTGGCACTATCGAACCCGAAGGTTCATGGCCGCGCGGACATAAGCTCTCCATACATCCCTATCCTGAGCTAATTCTTTCCAATCACTCCCTGTATAATCTACTTCCCTCAAATCATAGTTAATGTTGGTCTCCCACCTCATTCTTGGTCTACCAACTGGGCGTTTTCCCTCTGGCTTTCCTACAAGAAGCTTCCATGCACGTCTTTCATTCCCCATACGCGCAACATGTCCTGCCCATCGCAGTCTACGAGACTTAACTTTTCTTATTATATCTGGCTTCCTATAAAGACCATGTAGTTCATTGTTATGTAGTCTTCTCCATTCACCTGTCTGTTCATCTCTCTTTGGTCCAAAAATTTTCCTAAGAACTTTATTCTCAAATACTCGTAATCTCCTTTCCTCCCTTAAAGTAAGAGTCCATGTTTCGCACCCATATAATATAACTGGTAGAATAATAGTTTTATATATTTTCAGCTTAACGTTCTTTTGAAAGGAGTTGGGACATCAAAAGTCTCTGCAATGCATAATAGCATGCATTTCCAGACACCTACAAACCACATTGGAAAAGATCTTTGGGACGGCCAAGGAAACGATGGACTTGAGACCGGTACAGGTCGCATTGGCCTAATCCTGGAAAGGAAGAAGAAGAAGAAGAATTGTTTATTTAGATAGAGCACGACATTGAATAAACTTTATTTTATAAAAGTTTTACAACGATAAATAAAGTTGTTGATAAAATGGTATGTTTGAACATCTGAAGGTCGGATGACTTTATCTCGGCTATGATTATAGGCTTTAGATGGTTAGAATTTTGGACAGTGCTAAATGCGAACTTGGTAAGGGACACAGTGCGCAACATAATGCCAGTGTTTTGTATTGTGTTAACAAACAATGAGGAATGTGAGGGTTCTCACTGAAGAAGGTCGTCCAGATTTGTTTACCGTGAGGATTTCCCACGTGTTTGTGTGACTGCTAATTCACTTGTTGCATCACCTTCTTCTTCTTTTCAACACAAATCTCTCATAAACCTCACAATATTCCTATTTTCCATTGCACTTGCTCTAGTTTTGCTTTATGTCAACATCAAGCAGACTATAACATCACCTTAATTTATGTCTCTTATTTTATTATCAATGGCAGTAATAAGCTGTTAGTTTATGCTGATGATGTACTACTGGCCGATAGCGAGGAGATACTGAAGGCCAACATGCACACACTACTGAGTAACACCAAGAAATTGGGACAATAAAACTAAATATATGGTCACACGTAGAAATACATTATATGATGGAAAAGGACAGCTAATGACAAATGAGGGAAATTTTGAGGAAGTGGCTGAATTCAAATACCTAGGAACAATAATCACAAATAGGAATGAGATGCACAAAGAAATTAAACATAGGCTCAATTCTGGAAATGCGTGCTATTATGCATTGCAGAGACTCTTGTCGTCCCAACTCCTTTCAAAAAACGTTAAACTGAAAATATATAAAACTATTGTTCCACCAGTTATATTATATGGGTGCGAAACATGGACTTTTACTTTAAGGGAGGAAAGGAGATTACAAGTATTTGAGAATAAAGTACTTAGGAAAATTTTTGGACCAAAGAGAGATGAACAGACAGGTGAATGGAGAAGACTACATAACAATGAACTACATGGTCTTTATAGGAAGCCAGATATAATAAGAGCAGTTAAGACTCGTGGACTGCAATGGGCAGGGCATGTTGCACGTATGGAGAATGAAAGACTAGCATGGAAGCTTCTTGTAGGAAAACCAGAGGGAAAAACGCCCAGTTGATGGACCAAGAATGAGGTGGGACAATAACATTAAGTTTGATTTGAGGGAAGTAGATTATACAGGGAATGATTGGAAAGGATTAGCTCAGGATAGGGATGTATAGAGAGCTTACGTCCGCGAGGCCATGAACATACGGGTTCGATAGTGCCAGTGAGTAAGTAAGTATGTATAGTTCAGTTGGATGTTTTAAGAACATCAGCTGGAAAATCTAGAATGTGTAGAATACGAAATAAAGAAATAAAGGAAATTATGGGTGTAGAAGAGGAGCCGGACATCATAGACATTATAGAAAAGAAAAGATTACAGTGGTATGGCCATGCTAAAAGAATGCCTGAGTAAAGAAAGGAGGAAGAGAGGAAGACCGAAGAAAACTTGGATAGAAGGGGTACAAGCAGCTATTAATATCAAAGGATTGGAGGAAGATCAATTTCAAGTAATGGATTTAAATAATTATTTGTTTAATAAACTTTCTCGTCCATTTGTCCATTGTAAAATAAAACCAAATGAGCTAACTCAGGAGATTTCAGCTATGGAAAAGAGATATCAAGGCAAATGGAATCCTAATACGCTGGCCGATTATTGTTGGACCATCAAGGGGGATGCTCCACAGGCGAAATATAGCAGAAAATCGTCATTTCTTACTTTCTAGGTGAGTCCTAATGTTCGAATATTGTGTAGTTACGAATGTAGAAAATATTAAAGTGTTTGAAATTATAAATTCCTGTCTCTTGGAAACCTTGCGTGATGGAGAAAAATCTCGATATCATATTTGAATTCAGGAGAAAAAATAATATCACAATCACATATTGTTCTTTCTGAAACAAAAAAAAAAGATATTGTTTTGTTGCTCAGTGTAATTTGAACAATTTGCTTTAACAAATAAATGAAGGGCTCACAGCAAAAGTGGATGAAGTCCATATTTTATTATTTTCAAAAATACTAATATTAAGTTAAAGTAATGCACTTAATTGCACATGAAGGGTTAAAACAGTATTTATTACAGCGAAAGAGAATAAAAATAATGCTTGGTCCACTATTGATATTTTAAACCGAAATTTAGATGTAACTAAAATTTTTCATTTTTGGCCTTGGTCCACTTTTGCTCTTAACCCCATCAAATTTTTATACTATTTCTTTTGGACGAAGGACATTTTATCGAAAAAAATGAGATTTTATTGTCGGTGGTAGTAGAAATAGTTGAAAGCTTGCGCCTTCATGGCCATTTAGATCACTTTATCTAAGTTTTAAAATAAATTCACTTTCATTTTATACTTTGTTTACTTCTAATTAGCAAATTTATCACTAATTAATCTTAAACTTGATTATTAATTACCCTGAATTACAGTGGGAATTTTGCACACGAAAGCACGTATTGTTTAAAGCATTACCTAAGCATTGTATGTTTAACTTTCGATTTCATCCTTAAATTACGGAATAACACGTCTAAATGAGAATTGTGCATTTTATATAAGTAATATATGATCCACGAACAAAGTATAATAATAATAATAATAATAATAATAATAATTTGAGGAAGTGGCTGAATTCAAATACCTAGGAACAATAATCACAAATAGGAATGAGATGCACAAAGAAATTAAACATAGGCTCAATTCTGGAAATGCATGCTATTATGCATTGCAGAGACTCTTGATGTCCCAACTCCTTTCAAAAAACGTTAAACTGAAAACATATAAAACTATTATTCTACCAGTTATATTATATGGGTGCGAAACATGGACTCTTACTTTAAGGGAGGAAAGGAGATTACGTGTATTTGAAAATAAAGTACTTAGGAAAATTTTGGACCAAAGAGAGATGAACAGACAGGTGAATGGAGAAGGCTACATAACAATGAACTACATGGTCTTTATAGGAAGCCAGATATAATAAGAATAGTTACGTCTCGTAGACTGCGATGGGCAGGACATGTTGCACGTATGGGGAATGAAAGACTTGCATGGAAGCTTCTTGTAGGAAAGCCGGAGGGAAAAAGCCCAGTTGGTAGACCAAGAATGAGGTGGGAGAATAACATAAACTATGATTTAAGGGAAGTAGATTATACAGGGATTGATTGGAAAGCATTAGCTCAGGATAGGGATGTATGGAGAGCTTATGTCCGCGCGGCCATGAATCTATGGGTTCGATAGTGCCAGCGAGTAAGTAAGTAATAATAATATATAATTGGATTATTGCAATCCATCAATCATTTTTTTTTCATAATCTTCTTATTCTACGTCATGGAATTACGCCATAAACCTGTTTCCAGTTCAAG